>JASEVX010000002.1:95381968-95765405 GCA_031761405.1 Serripes groenlandicus
ACAAAATGTTTTCCACTTTTTGTCATAGGTTATCCATTCAATTATGGAGATTTTCTATGTTTTGACAAAATACGTTCAAAGTCGTCTGCTGCATAATTGTCGTATGAGGGAAAGGGTTAAGAAATTGTGGTTAATGTTTTGCATGCAACTACATTAGAGTCCATTATCTCAGTAACTTAAATAAGCGGTGGAATAGTCGAGCGCGCTGTCCTCCGACAGCTCTTGTTTTTTACTTCTGTTTATCGCCAACTCTTGAGCATTGTCAAACATGGTGAGCTCATGTATGATGTAACTACATGATAATGGTGAGACGCGAACAAGTTCAGTTAAAAATATGTATTTGTACATCAGTGATGTTTGGCATCCCTTGAATGAATCTACTAAATATAGGGTGTTGGCCATGGCAAGGCAACCCCTTTCTATTTGATTTTGAGTTATTCTTAATCAGCGCTCGTGTTAATGGGCGTTTTTACGCCGGAAAAGTGTTTCCGTACGCCCAAAATTGACAAGGGTTACGTCCAGGAATAAAGGGTATATACGCTGGCAATTAAAACATGTGTGTAGTTATTCCGAAGTCATTGTGTATTGTGTTTGATTAACTGTCAATTATAAGCCAATCACTATTGAGAATGCATACCCCACGGTCCCACCCACTCCCAGATTTGACACTCGATAACGCCTTCAATCCAATCAATACTATTTTTCAGTTCCAGCAGCTTAGAGAAAAATAATTTCAATAAACAACTTGATAACCAACAACGTTTAAATTAAAGAATGTAGCTATATCAATTTAACTAGCCTCATCTAGATTGTGTATACGCAAATACTTTTTTTTCAGGTATGTTGCCAGAAAACTGCCCTTGTTCTTGATAATTACATGCACAGTTAACAAAACATGACAAACAAATACAATTTCAAAATTGCTTAATATGTTATATTTGGCCATAACAAGATTTTGCATAGCGTTATGCAACAAAATGGTCTTACCTTGCTAGGTTTCGATATATGCCTGTTTCTCGGCAATTTTATTGATTGTTATTGAATACCAGAGGTCCAGATAAGGAGGGGTATTCAGCTCTTTTCCCCACAATTGCTCTCTTATTATTAAAGCAAACCCTATGTTGTGGGTACTCAAAAGAATCGTCTCACTGAGACGATTCTTTTGAGCACCCACAACATAGGGTTAGACGGTCAAACAAAGATTCTAGAACAAGCATAACGCTCCTTATCTAGAGCTCTGGAATACTTATGTTCTAAATTTCATTGTTTGTGAATGACAATTTTGGACATGTACTTAACTAAAAGATAAAGATAGAATGGTTTTTATTTTATTTTCATAATTTATATTTTCAGAGAAAAAGACTGGTGTTTGTAAAATAGATCTTGATCCAAGAAAATCTGCTGATAGATCAGCAATCTTATCATGGGAACAGGTAACGGATATATGATAAATCAAGTTGAAAGAACTTTAAATGGCAAATATTGTTTTAGTTTTTTTTCAGAAAATAGGTCACTAGTCCGATTTGAAGAAAAATCTTGTTATCACTCTCGAGAATACATGGAATGCTGCAGCAGCTTGAAACTTTTTCAGAATGTTTGTCTTGGTGACATCTAGGCTAAGTTCGAATATGGGTCGTGTTGAGTCAAAAACTATCATATATATTATATGCAATAAAAGTAGACTGATAATGTGTTACTCACAAAACCTTTTGCAAAAAAATGATGAGATAAAAATAAGGATTAATTTTTCTGCAAGTATTACACTGAGCAATTTTTTTTTATGATTTATTCAGACTATTCCTCCGACAAAATATGAATTTGTGAAAATGCACTGCATGATGATGCATTTTGATGAGTACAACAGACAAGTTTTGATAAGATACTGTTTTCGATAAATTATAATTATACATTCCTTTCTGAAGATTTTTCATTTTCGTCCACTGATGGCAACAACAATATAAAATCTTATTCTTTTTTTCCAGAAAAACACTTGTTTCCTTCCTGAAGATTTGAAGAGTTTCTATCTGACCTCAGATGGTTTTCAGCTGACATGGTGTGTGAAAATGGACAGTAAGTATAGTCTGACGATGAACCATATGTGTTCAAGTCATAACAATAAACTTCTGTTCTGTTCTGTATATATCTACCATGACCTTCGAGTCGTGACCTTGAACTAATCATTTGTGTTTATGCTTTTGAATTCTACTCAATTAATTAATTATTTCCTTTTAATTAACTTATTTTGACACATCTTCAGCAGATGTGTTTTGAAAACAATATGATAAAAGGGGAAATTATTAATGATGAGCAGTTTTCCCTTTTGTCTCAGTGCTTTCACCTCTATTCAATAATTATACTTCATTTTCTAGAGATTTTCAATATTTTTGCCTTGATATTTTAAAAGTCGTCTGCTTAAAGTCATTTAAATGTTCTGTCATGATTGGTTGAATCTCTGGATTATCTGCCGAAACAAATTTTTGTGAATACCTGAATAGATAATTTGGTCCATTGCACTCAATAGTAGGTGGAAGCTGTAAAATGTTGAATGTTTGTATACCCAAACACACAAACAAAGTTAATCGATCTACCTATTTTTAACCCTTTCCCTAATACGACAATTCCGCAGCAGACGACTTTGAACATATTTTGTCAAAAATTAGAAAATCTCTATAATTGAATGGATAACCTATGACTTAAAGTGGAAAACATTGTGGCAAAAGGAGAAATTGCACGTTTTGTGCAATTTCTTCTTTTGTCACTATGTTTTCAAAAAGCCGTCTGCTGCAGAGGCATCAGAAAACGTCTATATGAGGGAAAGGGTTAACTGCATTGGACTGAATGATGTATTCCTGTATCTGAAGTAAGTTCATTTTATTTCAGTGTTATTAATTATTAGGAGTAAGTTGGAACTATTTTTTATGCATTTATATATACATGTATCAAGATTCTTCCAACTTGAGAAAACACTCTAGAAAAACAAACCGTTAGGCATATAAAATAAGAAATGTCTCATTTCCACACACAAAAAAAAGAAAGCTTTCTACTGCTTTGGCCTCAAAAGCTGCCTGAAGCAGATAAAATGTTAGTCATTCATTGAAAACAATTTTGGGAATGTACAGAACTTATATTTAGGCTTGATAAAGTGGCATAAAGGGATCTTATTCTTACCTTACCACTTATAACCTGTTCCCACTTACCTCACATCTGTAATGGATAATTTTGAAGACATACGGGTAGAAATAATGAAAATATCTATAAATAAAAATGTGTTTGATGAATCAAGTTGAAAACATTGTGGCAAAAGTATAAATCGTTCATCATGAGCAATTTCTCCTTTTGCCACAATGATTTCAAATGTAGTCTGCTTCGTAGATGTCAGAATGTGCCTGTAAGTTGGGAAGGGCTAATATCCAAACCTTTCTTCTTGGTATTATTAACCCTTTCACTCATATAGACGGCTTTTTGAAAACATAGTGACAATAGAAGAAATTGCTCAAAACGAGAAATTTCTCCTTTTGACACAATGTTTTTCCACTTTTAGTCATTCAATTAAACAGATTTTCAATTTTGTTCATAAAATATGTTCAAAGTCATCTGCTGCATAATTGTTGTATGAGGGAAAGGGTTAAGAATTGTCAATACCAGACTATTCTAATAAAGGTTGACAATAAAAGCTTAAAACCTTCCACACATGCAATTAATTTTCAGTCAACAACTTTGACCATATTTTCTCGAAAAATAAAAAAATCTCTGTAATTGAATGGATAAATAACCTATGACTAAAAGTGAAAAAAAATGTGGCAAAAGGAGAAATTGCTCGTTTTGAGCAATTTCTTCTTTTGTCACAAATTTTTTCAAAAAGCTGTCTGCTGCAGAGGCGTCAGAAAGCGTCTGTATGAGGAGAAAGGGTTAAGCCTTTCACACATGCAATCAATCTGCAGTCGACAACTTTGAAAACATAGAAGCAATATTATGGAAAAACCTCTATAAATTTAAGTTGAATTATTGAATGCATACATTTTAAATTATTGGGGCAAATACAGAAATTGCTCATGAGGGCAATTTATTGTTTTGCTACGTTTTAAATGTCGTCTGCTGCAGATGAGTTAAAATGCATCTGTAAATCAGAAAGGGTTAAAAACATGTGATTTCTTACAGATTATTTAGAAGTAGAAGATGGCAATGAAAAGAATAAAAATGGTAAAATTAGTATTTGATCTTAAAAGGAGCTTTGGGCTGCACCCTATTCGCATTCATTTATTTTGCATTTTAGTTTTGTTGTGATTACATTTAGTTTTTAGCTCTATTGGACAAAAGACTGATGGCAAGATCCATCTATCTGTTGTGCCATCTGTCTGTTGGGACCCTTTTTCTTTTGATCTTTATAGGTTACAATGTTTTTATGTGTTTTTCTTTTTAGCTCACCAGAGCACAAAGTGCTCAAGGTGAGTTTTTTTGATCGCCTTTTGTCCGTCGTCCGTCGTCAACATTTGCTTGTATACACTCTCGAGGCAACATTTTGCATCCAATTTTCATGAAAGTTTATCAAAACATATATCTCCATCAAATCTAGGCCAAGTTCGAAACTGGGTCATGTCGGGTCAAAATCTAGGTCACCAGGCCAAATTTAATGAAAATCTTGTTAACACTGGAAGTTGCATTTTAGGCTTGAGCATGTTGAAACTTTGTCAGAATGTTTGTCTTAGTTATATCTAGGCCAAGTTCGAATATAGATCATGTTGGGTCAAAAACTAAGTCACTAGTCTAAATTGAATGAAAATCTTGTAACACTCTGGAAGCCACATTTTTGGCTTAAGCATGTTGAAACTATGTCAGAATATTTGTCTTAGTTATATCTAGGTCAAGTTCGAATATGAGTCATGTCGGTTCAAAAACTAGGTCACAAGGCCAAAATTAAGGAAAATCTTGTTAACACTCTGAAAGTCACATTTTTGGCTTGAGCATCTTGAAACTGTATCAGAAAGTTTGTCTTGATGATATCTAGGCCAAGTTTGAATATGGGTCATGTCCTGTCAGAAACTAGGTATCTAGGCCAATTTTAAGGGAAATCTTGTTAACACTCTGGAAGTCACATGTTTAGCTTGAGCATGTTGAAACTTATGTTTGTCTTAGTGATATCTAGGCCAAGTTCGAATATAGGTCATGTCTGGTCAAAATCTAGGTCACTAGGCCAAATTGAAGGAAAAGCTTGTTAACACTCTGGAAGCCACATTTTTGGCTTGAGCATGATGAAACTATGTCGGATTGTTTGTCTAAGCGACATCTAGGCTAAGTTTGAATATAGGTCATGACGGTCAAAAACTAGGTCACTAGGCCAAATTTAAGGAAAATCTTGTTAACACTCTGGAAGCCACTTTTTTGGCTTGAGCATGTTGAAACTTTGTCAGAATGTTTGTCTTAGTGATATCTTGGTAAAACATCCATAATGGGGTTAGGTCAACAACTAGGTCACTAGGCCAAATTGTAGAACAATCTAGTTAATACTATAGAGATTGCATTTTTGACTTGAGCAGCTTGAAATTTTGTCAGAAAGTTTGTCTCGATGATATTGCCATGGCGCTGAAAGAGTCCTAAATAGCCCATTCTCAGGTGAGCGATTCAAGGGCCTCATGCCCCTCTTGTTTGAGTTGTAAACAGTTTTTATCAATGACTGGCACAAACTTTAGCAAAGTATATCAAACTGCTAATAAACCCTACCCACATACAGACACTTTTTTACGCCTCTGCAGTAGACAACTTTTGAAAAAAATCTGACAAAAGGAGAAATAGCTCATAATTAGCAATTTCCCCATTTGCCACAATACAGTCTAACTTGTCTTAAGCAGCCAACCTGAGGAGAGAGTAAGAAGTTGACTGTTCAACACAGTTAACTGCTTAATACCAGTCAAATAATGAAGAAAATATTGTTTGGTTTATTCTTCATGTGGCTGCTTAACAGAGGTGACCGCTAACACTATTTGATAATTATACTTTTAATTATAAAGATTTGCCTTAGTTTTTCCTAGATGTTTTCAAAGTCGTCTGCTGCAGATTTGTCATATGAGGGAAAGGGCTAAAAAATGAGCAAATTCTATCAAAACATTAATTTATATATCCTCGATATTAAATGCGGAAAAAATGCTTCTGAATGCATAAGAGACAATTTTTAGCTCGACTATTCGAAGAATATGAGAGCTTTACTACTCGCCCCGGCGTCGGCGTCTCCGTCGGCGTCGGCGTCCGGTTAAAGTTTTAGGTCAAGTTGGGATTTTCATTCATAAGTATTTGTGCTAGGGCTTTCATATTTGGAATATAGTTACATCTTATACCTTTCTTCACATTGAATGCTAAAGATGCTGAGTGTGACCTTCCTTTTGGGAAAAAAAACATGATTTTCGGGGGTTAAAGTTTTAGGGAAAGTTGGATTTTTTTTTGTTTTTGTTTTTCTCAATAAGTACTTGTGCTAGGGCTTTCATATTTGGAAATATAATTACATCTAATACCTTTCTTTATATTGTATGCTGAAGATTCTGAGTTTTACCTTCTTTTTGGGGTAAAAGACATGATTTTGGGTGGTTAAAGTTTTAGGGCAAGTTGGCATTTTCATTTAATTTTTTAATTTTTCTCTATAAGAATTTGTGCTAGGGCTTTAATATTTAGAATATAGTTACATCTTATACCTTTCTTCACATTGAATGCTGAAGATGCTGAGTGTGACCTTCTTTTTGGGGTAAAAAACATGATTTTCGGTGGTTAAAGTTTTGGGGCAAGTAGGATTTTATTTTATTTTTTTAACTTTTTCTGAATAAGTACTTGTGCTAGGGCTTTCATATTTGGAAAATAATTACATTTAATACATTTCTTCATATTATATGCTGAAGATGCTGAGTGTGACCTTCTGTTTGCGGTAAAACACATGCTTTTGGGTGGTTAAAGTTTTAGGGCAAGTTGGCTTTTTCATTTAATTTTCGAATTTTTCTGAATAAGTACTTGTGTTAGGGCTTCCATATTTGGAATAATAATTACATGTAATACCTTTCTTCACATTGTATATTGAAGATGCTGAGTGTGACTTTTAGGGGGTAAAAAACATGATTTTTGTTTGATTTTGAGAATTTTAGATAAATTCTCAATTTTTGGTTACATTTCTTTCTAATTGTGATCATTTATTTATCAAATATAATTCTTCAACATATCAAACGGGTTTTGCATGGTGTCAAACATTAGGAAAACCTTTTTTTAAGGTTTTGCTAATTTTGGACTCGGTCAGTTTTAACATTTGCGTTTAGCTCAACGTTAAAGTTACATCATTCAAATCACTTCATACTTCACATATTTGTTAAAGGACAACGCTCGGCTGAAAACAACCCGCTTTGATATGAAAGATATCGATCTCAACTAAATTTATTTTAGATGCATTTCATTAACAAACACCTTATAATCAAGAAATTGCAATTTTAAGACGACTAAAAGTGCTTTTCGGTTCCGGTAATGGGCGCGGCCATTGTTTTCTTATCAGTCGATCGCGAGACATTCTGATAAGAATCGTGACGTCATAACCCCTCATCGGTTCATTTATCACACAGTAAAGTATACACATAGCCGGTGGTCGAAATTAAAAATTAAACATCGTAACTATAAAAAGAATTTACAATAGTTTGTGAAATACTTTAACGTAAAATTACTTGCTCAAATAAGAGTTCTTGGTGCATATATTTGTTTCTGTAGTGTATTAAATCGACTAAATCATGACCCCTTCGTGAAGGATATTGTGGGTGGGGTAGTGTTACGAAAACCATACAGTTTTGTTACTGGAATTTGTACAAGCGAATGAACAATGCCTCAGTGCCAGGCAATTCACTGCACAAACAGACAGGGAAATGGCAAGAAAAGCTTCTTTCGGTTTCCGAAACCTGAAAAGGGAATTAAAGAGAGAAAATTGTGCAAAAAATGGATTGACAATTTGAAAAATGGAAAACTTCGGATTGAAACATTTCGTGACTATAAACATATGGTAGTGTGTGAAGATCATTTAGCATACATTAAAATATAATTATTTATAATCTACAGCATATGACTTTGAAATTATAAAATCCAAAATACAGAAACTCTCAATAAAGGATATTTTTATCAATAAATATTATTCCATTATATGGACAGTTTCAGTTAAGAAACACTGTTTTACTGGAATAGAGAATCATTATTATTTATAAATCATTTGTTTTCTTCAAAATTATAAAAATTGTCAAATCAAAATCATCATCATCAAGTAACTTACAAGCTGATAAGATTACATCAAAGTGTCATAAAACACACTAGTGTGCCTGTACATCACAGCCAGATGGTCACACAGCAGGGAACCAACCATAAAGTACTGTCAATCAATGATAGTATTCTTTTGTTATGCAAGGGTCAGTCCAAGCACACCACCCTCTGCACAGCATGGGTCATAATTTTTTGTAGTTTTTTTTGTAATTAAAAGAAATGCCATTTATAAGCAAGAAAATTTATTAAAAATAAATCAGTTGATAATAACAATAAATGTTATATTTTACTTTCTCCTGATTTTCATTCTTTTTTACAGTCATATAAATATCAAAATCATTCATGCATATCCCCATTTTAATTCAAGGAGACCACTTTGAAAACATCTAAGCAAATTTTGGGTAAACCTGTAATAACCTTTTTCCTCATACTACAATTCTGCAGCAGACGACTTTGAACAGATTGTGTAATATTTTGTAAAAAAATGGAAAATCTTTATAATTAAATGTATAACCTATGACTAAAAGTGGAAAATATTGTGGCAAAAGGAGTAATTGCATGTTTTGTTCAATTTATTCTTTTGTCACTATGTTTTCATAAAGCCATCTGCTGCAGAGGCATCATAAATTGTCTATATTAGGGAAAGGGTTGAAGGATATAAAATATGTAAAGAGTTGAAAACGTTTTGGCAAAAAGTGTCTGCTGCAGAAATTCTCAATAATTGCATGGAAAACCTATGACTAATAATAGATAACATGATTGCAAAAGGAGAAATTGCCATGTTTGAGCAATTTCATATTTTGTCACCATGTTTTCAAAAAGCAGTCTGCTGCAGAGGCATCAGAAAGCATCTGTATTTGGGATTGATTGGGGTTTAACGCCGTTTTTAACAATTTCTCAGCCATATGCTGTAATTAAGTAACTGCTTCTTTTCTCCCCACGTTTTCATAAGGCATCGACTATTGTTTATTTGAGGGATTTTTTTTGTGCAGTTTCTCCTTTTCTGGTATTGCATTAGAAAGTTTGTGTTGTACTGATTATTATTTAATCCAATAGAGAAAAGTTTGGCAAAGTGAGAAACAGCCTATTAGGAGTTAAATTTCCTTTTGCCACAATGTTTGAGAAGTTATCTTAACCCCTTCCCTCATACGACAATTCTGCAGCAGACGACTGTGAACATTATTTGTGAAAATGGATAATTGAATGAATAACCTATGACTAAAAGTGGAAAACATTGTGACAAAGGGAGAACATGCTTGTTTTGTGCAATTTCTTCTTTTGTCACTATGTTTTATACTCAATTGTGTATTCGCTACATACATAATGTACTGAGAAATAGTGTGTGTAGGCGCACTTGATATGTACGCATATGTCTATGTGTATGCGTCTGTTTAATCATGCGTACATGTGTGTATCTGTGTATGTGTACATGTATATATATAGACATGAGTATGTATGTATATGTATATATGTGTTGATGTATATGTATGTATATATTTTCTTCTCACCCTTTGTTGATCATCTGTCTGTAAATTCCTCTGTTAGATCTTCTCATTTGTACATTTGCTACTGCCCTTCGGCTATTAAAAGTTAATCATTCATTGATGTGTTCTTGTTTATTCCTTTTATTTAATTTCTCCTTTATAATTGCATTGACAGAAAAGTTTCGAAAATGTACGTTTCGTATATGACTAAAGATATTTTATTTAATTGTAGTATTGTCTTATGACATTGTGCGGTAAAACTTTATAAAACAGCATATATAAGAATTATTCTATACATTTTCCCTTTCGACGTTTTGACTCCCGTTTTTTCTTGTTTATCAATTCGACGTTTTGACTGTTTAAAAGATAAGATGGCGATCTGAAAATTTTCTAATCTGTACCTATAGTGAAAAACGAATGAGGGGTTATGACGTCACAGTAAGCTATAAATAGACCAATATGGCGGCGCCCATAGCTGATCGACACGACGTGAAAACACAAACTTTAAAAGCATATATCTTGGTAGTTACAGCATATAAAACAAAATTAATTACATCAAAATGATGCATTACTGTAGGGCTATTAAGGGATATAGTTTAGACTCAGCCAAGCGTATTCCTTTAAGGACCATCGTACAATTAGGTTAGATAACTCCATTGTATCCTAAATATGGAGTAATGGCCCTTGATTGACTTAGGAAATTTTATTTTTAAATTATATTTAAATGTATGTATATCTATTCAGTTGCTTTTACATATAGAGTATATAATATGATTTAATAGTACTTAAGTGCAATATAATGAAATAGTGCTTTATGTGAATAAGCGGCATGTAGTCGAGCGCGCTGTCCTCCGACAGCTCTTGTTTATTTTTTTTGTTAACAACTACTGTCTACAGCGACAAAAGTTTCATGGAATCTTTTTTAAGCCTTTCCCACATACAACAAATCTGCAACAGACGACTTTTAAAACATACTCGGAAAAAAATGGAAACTCCCTTCAAATGAAAGTACAATACTTGAATAGAGTTGAAAACATGGTGACAAAAGTAGAAATTGTTTGTTTTAAGTAATTTCTTCTTTTATCCCCATGTTTTCAAAAAGCTGTCTGCTGCAGAGGCGTAAGAAATCGTCTTAATGAGGGAAAGGGTTAAACATGCTCCGTTTATTTGTTTCGGTAAATGAAAATCGCCCGCTATCGAAAACCAGAGTCCTCATTTTGCATAGGATATTTCATAAACTTGCACAACCTTTAGTCTATTAATTTGGTTTTATGCAAAAGCCTCTGATGTACAGACAGAGAATATTTTTTATTAATCATACCTCAATTAAGATAAGAATTGTAAGGGATCATAGCCACAACAGTCCATACAAATTACAGGGATTAATTTCTTGTCTTTGAAACATTTACTAGTTTTGTTTGAGCTTGTACACTCTGCCATTAGGATGAACACTTTGTAGTATTTGCTTTATTTAATTTCCTTCTTTATGCTTCAGTAGTATTTATAAAATGACATGACTTGAGATTGAATTTGTAAGATTTCTCTGATTAGTCTAATAGTCTTATGAGCATTCTCTCAATTACAACAACTCTGCAGCAGACAACTTTGAAAATGTTTAGATAAAAATATCAGAAGTCTCTAGAAATCTTCTTCCATAATCTCTTTACAAAAGGTTCAGTTTCGTTTCTTCTGGTTATGGGGTCACGTAATTTAGGTTTGACTGTAAAAAGAAAGACATGACTAGCTAATTGTTTTGTGATATGAATATAAATTTGTTTTCAAATTTTATGCACATGTTGTTTATTAAAGGCATAACTTATGATATATATATACTTTATATCAAAATCACATTACACATTTGTGTTCTATTATTAGTTGGGGTTGAAAAAGTGTTACTACAGCACTATTTAATTTATATTTCTTTTATCTTTTTTTTTTGTGATGGACTTCAAAATCAGTGTGCCATTTACATGAACATTGTTTATGTTATTTTTGTACTATTAGTTTAGAATGTTATTTTGTTGATATCTTCACTTATAGAGACTGCCGCTAGTATGCTTCTAAGAATGAGGTTGAAAAACCATCCACTTTTGTCTGATGCTAAATATTTATTTTTTATTCAGACTATATTGTATTTCAGAAGAACTCCATCATTATTTTATAATATTTTAAATTTTATCTATGAGTAAAAGATTCAGTGTCATCTTGTGTAGATTATGTTAAGACAAAACAGATGTATACATACATGCTGATCTGAACCTATACTGAAATGCCAACTTGAAGCTGTTTTAATGGACATGCTCAATTATAAACCCTTTCCCACATACAGGAAATCTGCAGCAGTCGAATTTAGAAACATCTAGACAAAAACACAGAAAATGTCTTTAAATGAAGGTATTAACACTGAAAAAAGTTAGAAAAAACATTGTGGCAATAGGAGAAATTGCTCGTTTTGAGCAATTTCTACTTTTGTTACAATGTTTTCAGCCCGGCCGGGTAGCTCAATTGGTAGCGTATCTGACTCGTGATCTGGAGGTCACGGGTTCGATACCCGGTTGCGGCGACATTCTTTCGGGCGATTTTTCCATCGCCTCTCACCTCTGATCTATGTGAGAAAGTAGTCAGTGGCTTCGAAAGAATGTTGTGTAAGTACTGGTGTAGGAAAGCCAGGAAAACATGGGTAGGTGCATTGACCGCCGTGATATGACCAAAGCTGTTGAAAGCGGCGTTAAACTCTAACAAACAAACAAACAAACAATGTTTTCAAAAGTCGTCTGCTGCAGAGGTGTCAGAAAGCGTCTATATGTGGGAAAGGGTTAAGTTGTTGTTGTTGTTGTTTGGCGTTGTTTACCCTCGCGCTCGGCATTAATGAAGGGTTAAGTTGTACTATCACACCTCTATTTATATGTGATGATAAGAATGATTTTACACACCTCAATGAAACATGTTGTGATAATGTAATGAAAAGCAAATTTCTATTTATTCTTCATGCTTTTCTCAATGGTGTATTTCTTATTGATAAAGGTTGTTTTACATTTTTTTGGTTAGTTTCTTTTTGGTTGATTGTTGTTTTTGTCTTGCCCACAATAGTGGAGTGAGACATAGCCATCACTTTTCAGGCAACGGCGGCAGCCACTTTTACAAATAACTTTCTCAGCAACCCCTGCTGGAAATTTCTAATATTTTTTGGTCATGGAACATCATTCTATGTCAAAATGATCAAGGTCAATGTCATAATTTGGCAGAACTTGACCTTGGTTAGGTAACTTAACCTCAAAATTTAACCCTGGCTATGTCTCAGCAACCCCTGCTAGAATTGTTTCTTGGGTCATGGAACATCATTCAAGGTCAAGGTCATAATTTGGCAGAACTTGACCTTGGTAAGGTAACTTAACCTTGGTTTTATCTCAGCAACCCCTGCTGGAATTTTTCTGAAACTTTGTCAGATGTATTGTTTGGTCATGGGACATCATTCACCGTCAGAATTTTCAAGGTTACGGTTAGAATTTGGCAGAACTTGACCTTGGTTAGGTAACTTAACCTCAAAACTTAACCTTGGTTAACTTTGACTGCAGAGCCTACATTTTTCATTTTATCTTCATGAAAGTTTATCAAAACATTTGTTTCCATCATTCAACATCAAAATTAGCAAGGTCAAGGTCATAGTTTGCCAAAACACTTACTTTTTTCATTTTATCAACTTTACTTTTTTTAGCATATTGATACCATTTAATATCTGGTTCATAGAAGCCTGAGGTCTTGTTTTTCTTAGTTAGAACATGACTGAAGAAAGATCAATTCTTCAAATATTTGCACAAATTGCAATAGATCCATCATTTACATTTTATTTCACCCATTCTGATAATGATGGTAAGAATTCTTATGAAATGATAATAACGTACATGTATGTTAAACTCATCATTGATTCAAATGACTTGGGATGCTTTCACAGTGGAAATTTGTTATAAATGAAAAAAGGAGAAAGTATTTTATAGCTAAAAACAAGCAATTTATTATTTTCCCACCATGTTTTAAACATGGTATCAAAAATATTCCTCACATTTTACATACATTCTATGCTTGACCTTAAATGCTTCAAAGCAGACAAATTAACCCTTTCCTACATGAAGATCAATTTCAAGGCATTTGCAACTGACCACTTTTGAAGAGATTGTGACAAGTGGAGAAATTTCTCTTATGACCCAACATAGCAAATGTATTTATTAATCTTACGTTCACTTGCAGAGGTTTTCCATATGTTTGCATAAATTAATTTAAAGTCTATCCCTCTCTCAATTTTCAGACGGCCCTATACCTGTAGGAAAGATGTTTATCAATAATATAGCCAACCTGGCCAAAATTGGTGGTACCAACAATAACAGCATGGTGACGCCTAGTCTCGCAGATCTAGACTGTGACTCAGACATGGAGGATGAGTCTTCAGGTAAAGCTGTCCTTCATTAACCCTTTCCTTCATACGACATTTTTCTGCAGCAGACGACTTTGAACATATTTTGTCAAAACATAGAAAATCTCCATAATTGAATGGATAACCTATGACAATAAGTGGAAAACATTGTGGCAAAAGGAGAAATTGCACGTTTTGTGCAATTTCTTCTTTTGTCACTGTTTTCAAAAAGTTGTCTGCTGCAGAGGCGTCAGAAATCATCGGGAAAGGGTTAAATTTTCCTACATACAACAAATCAGCAGCAGACGACTTTGAAAACATCTCAACAGTAATATGGAAAATCTCCCTTAATGAAGACATACTTATTGAATAGAGTTTATTACATTGTGTCAAAAGGAGAAATTGTTTTCAGCAATTTCTTCTTTTGTCACAAAGTTTTCAAAAGCCGTCTGCTGCAGAGGTGTCAGAAAGTGTCTACATAAGCAGACGCATTTTAACCAGTATGTAGCAGACGACTTTTAAACACATTGTGACAAAAGGTGAAATTGTTTATGATAATTCAATGGTAAGTCATTTACCAAATTATGAAATATAAATTTTATTGCGCATTGATTTATACTAGGGATGGCAACGGTTACCGATATTACTAACCAGTTACTCGTATAATTAAGTAACCAGTTACTCGGTTAACCGTATAGATTCATAGACAATAAATCCGAGTTGTGTTATTGTTATTGTCTTTTAACTAGCATTTCCCGGTCATGTATAAATCAGACTAAAACGTTGTTATCGGAACGTTTTCGTTCGTGTCAACCAACTTTTTTAGATCACCTAGAGCCGAAGGCTCAAGGTGAGCTATTCTGATCACTTTTTGTCCGTCGTCCGTCGTCTGTCGTCCGTCCGGCGTTAACTTTTAGCTTTAAACATCATCTCCTCCTGAACCGCAAGAACAATTTCCACCAAACATCACAGGAATGTTCCTTTGGTGGTCCTCTTTCAAAATTGTTCAAAGATTTAAATTCCATTGAGAACTTTGGTTGCTGCGGCATCAGAAAGGGGACAAAATGTCCAAACTTTAAAAATCTTCTCCTCCGAATCTGCCTGTCAGATTCAAATATAATTTGGTAGAAATGTTCCTTGGGTGATCCTCCATAAAAATTGTTCAAGCCATACTGATTGGTCGAAAAACATGGCAGTCAGGCGGCATCAGAAAAGGGGCAAAATGACAAAATTTGAAAATTCCATTTTTAGCTCACCAGAGCACGTAGTGCTCAAGGTGAGTTATTGTGATCGCCTTTTGTCCGTCGTCCGTCGTGCGTCGTCCGTCGTCAACATTTGCTTGTTAATCCACTAGAGGCAACATTTTGCATCAAATCTTTATAAAAGTTTATCAGAACATATATCTCGATCAACTCTAGGCCAAGTTCGAAACTGGGTCATGTGGGGTCAAAATCTAGGTCACTAGGTCAAATTTAAGGAAAATCTTGTTAACACTCTGGAAGCCACATTTTAAACTTGACCATGTTGAAACTTTGTCGGAAAGTTTGTCTTGATGATATCTAGGCCAAGTTCGAATATGGGTCATGTCCGGTCAAAAAGTAGGTCACTAGGCCAAATTTAAGGAAAATCTTGTTAACACTCCTGAAGCCGCATTTTTGGCTTGAGCATGTTGAAACTTTGTCAGAATGTTTGTCTTAGTGATGTCTAGGCCAAGTTCGAAAATAGGTCATGTTGGGTCAAAAGCTAGGTCACTAGGTCAAATTTAAGGAAAATCTTGTTAACACTCCTGAAGCTGCATTTTTAGCTTGAGCATATTGAAACTTTGTCAGAATGTTTGTCATAGTGATATCTAGGCCAAGTTCGAATATAGGTCATGTCGGGTCAAAAAGTAGGTCACTAGGCCAAATTGAAGGAAAATCTTGTTAACACTCTGGAAGCCACATTTTAAACTTGACCATGTTGAAACTTTGTCAGAATGTTTGTCTTAGTGATATCTAGGCCAAGTTCGAAAATAGGTCATTTCGAGTCAAAAGCTAGGTCACTAGGTCAAATTTAAGGAAAATATTGTTAACACTCCTGAAGCCGCATTTTTGGCTTGAGCATATTGAAACTTTGTCAGAATGTTTGTCATAGTGATATCTAGGCCAAGTTCGAATATAGGTCATGTCGGCTTGAGCATGAGAGAGTTATGTCTTAAATATCCCATTCTCAGGTGAGCGATTCCAGGGCCTCATGGCCCTCTTGTTATGAAAGTGTTTGTCTGATTTTAAGAAAATATAATACGAATCTTACTTTAATGATCCTCTATTTAATTTGTTAAAGCCGTTTTGATTGGTTACACAGTCATAGCAACCAGGCGTCATCACAAAAGGGGTAAATTGAACTTTTAGCTACAAATGACAACCAACTTCTACCATTCCAATAGACCAATTTCCACAAAACATCACAGGAATGTTCCTTTGGTGGTCCTCTTTCAAATTTGTTCAAAGATTTAAATTCCATTGAGAACTTTGGTTGCTGCGGCATCAGAAAGGGGACAAAATGTCCAAACTTTAAAAATCTTCTCCTCCGAATCTGCCTGTCAGATTCAAATATAATTTGGTAGAAATGTTTCTTGGGTGAAAATTGTTCAAGCCATACTGATTGTTCAAAAAACATGGCAGTCAGGCGGCATCAGAAAAGGGGCAAAATGACAAAATTTGAAAATTACATTTTTATGAAAGTGTTTGTCTGATTTTAAGAAAATATAATACGAATCTTACTGTAATGATCCTCTATTTAATTTGTTTAAGCCATTTTGATTGGTTACACAATCATATCAACCAGGCGTCATCACGAAAGGGGTAAATTGAACTTTTAGCTACAAATGACAACCAACTCCTACCATTCCAATAGACCAATTTCCACAAAACATCACAGGAATGTTCCTTTGGTGGTCTTCTTTCAAAATTGTTCAAAGATTTAAATTCTATTGAGAACTTTGGTTGCTGCGGCATCAGAAAGTGAGAAAAATACCCACATTTTAAAATCCTTTTCCTCCATAATCTGCTTGTGCGATTGCAAGATAATTTGGTAGAAATGTTCCTTTATATAAGTGACACTCTAAATAAACTGTTGAAGCCATATTGATTTCGTTGAAAAACAGGGCAGCAAGGCGGCATCAGGAAAGGTGCAAAATGACAAAAACTTTATAATTCCATTCTTATTAAAGTTCTTGTTAGATTTCAAGATATAAATGGCCTTTACTGATAAGCTGTTTCTTGAGAAGTGTCCACTCCTTGCAGTTTCATTTGCAATCCTTGATCAAATTTTCCCAGATATTTGCAGTTAAATATTTGCTACTAATTTACTATCAATTAGGTGATCGATTTAGGGCCATCTTGGCCCTCTTGTTAATTTTATTGATTTAATTTATAGTTGAGAAAATAATCAGGTTTGTTAATGAAGTGACCGTTATACGATTTATAATATGATGAATGAAAGATGCATAGCTGCATATTTTTAAAAACCAACTCAGGGGGAAATGTGTTAGAAAACTACTCTTTAAATCTTCTAATCCGATTGGTAAATAATTTACAAAAATTCGAATTTGTCGAATTCATTCCCATAACATTAATCAGTTCTTATCATATATTTCTAGCCTTGTATAATACATCAAAGTTTAAAAAAAAATGTCCTGTAATTAATCGTTTGATCAGTAACAATTATTCAATAACGAACGGTCATCAATACAATCGAGTGTGGCCGTTTTCACAGTTATGTAAACATTCCTGATCGAGTTGTGAATAATTAACTTCTGGTCTGATACGTGTGACAAATTGAAAAGAACAAAATATGAAATACAACTGTGTATATATTTTATCTAATTTTACGAGTACTCGGTTACTAGAATTACTAACCGATTAATCGAAAAACATACGGTTAACTGGGTCACCGATTAATTGCTGCCATCCCTAATTTATACAGATGTTACGTTTTGAGTCATATTTCTATTACCAATGAATGAATGTTTAAGAGCATGAGCAGGTATCGTTTTTACTTTCAACCTTTTCATATTAGGCCTTTCCCCCATACAGAAGTAGACGACTTATGATGAGCTATTTCTCCTTCTGCCACAATGTTTTAAATAATAATTGTTCTTTAATTTGTAGAGAGTCGTCTGCTGCAGATTTGTTGTATGTGGGAAAGCGATTGTTTGCATATTTACTGATGTGTAAACCATGTATGAGCTGCAATACAAGAATGTGACTTCAGATGCAGGTCATACTGCACATTTGTGTAGTCTTATCTGTATCTGTATCTGTACTATTTGATTATAAGAACAATAAGTCAAATGAAGTGTCAGATATGCAGTGAACATTTTGATCAGAATGCAAAGATATCAAGTAGAATTCTATCTACACTGGTAATATTTTAAGTTGAGGTTGGGTTTCCTAAGGCTCGATCAGATTATCTTTTTATTTCAGGATTTGAAAAGCCAACCTTTGACAGTCGCTGTAAAGTGTTTGAGTTGGATCCATGCCAGGGATTTGGAAAAGTTTGTCTTATCTACAGAGAAAATAAATCAGGTATAAATTACCATCAAAACTGTGACATAACCTAAGTTCTCCATCATAAGTTATGTTATATTTATTTCCCTGTCAGTCCTGTCATACTTTCTGTGTCAGCTCTATTACATTTGAACCATAAGAAGGATTTTCAAATAACATAGATTTTTTTTTCCGCCATGGTCACACAATATGCAGGGTCACACTAAGGGTTCAATATTATATAACTATACTTCTTGTCCAATTTATATGTTTCCAATCTGGAAGGATTTTCAAATATCTTTGCAGATAAATTCACCATGATGGAGCAATGACTAAAACACATAATTTAGCCAGACCTGATCAAGTTTGCTTTATAATTATTTAATCACAACTGCTCAGTTATACCTTGGTTTAAAGGTCATTTGATTAACCTTAGAGGATTACTTGACAGATTTGTTTCCATGGTGAGGCTATATGCAGAATGCATGATGGGAGCGACTTTAATCAGGGTCAAGGTCATTATGTATGTACATGTACGAACATTCAGAAGATACTTCGTTCTCGGTGTTTGAGATAAGAAAATGGAAATTGTCTTGATAGTAGATATTTCAAGATTTCTTGGTGGTTATATTTTATTTATTTTTATTTTTTCTGAACGGATGAGGATGAGATAATTTCATAATGTAGAAATTGTTTATGCTTGATATTTACTTTTATATCAATTATTTTATGAGTTCTGAATATTCATTTGGAGAAAAAATGAATGGTGTAACAGGCAAAACCAACCTTAGTGCAAATGTGACCATTATAGATCTGGATCAACTTGTATATCAACATTGATTGAACAAGCTCTGTATGTAATAGCCACATTGGCCACAATTCGATCACAGAAACCTTCATCAGGTTTCTGGAAGACAGTTTATATCTTGAGCAGATGGCATGGTTTCACAAATGGATTTACATCTAGTCTACACTTCCTGGTGGATGGTTCACCTAGAACGCCTCTCAAATATCATAGCAGGAATGGATGGATAATACTGTTTTTTCTGTTTGTTTCCCACTTGCCTACATGTTCTGACGCATTTGCGGCAAATTACTTTTAAAAACGTCGTCAGGGGCAAGTTATCCTTTTGCCTGAAGGTTTTCAACTCAGACTCTATGCAATACATGTATGTATTTATGTATATATATATATACTTTCATTTATTGAGATTTTCCCAATCCACCCTTGCAGTTATATTTTCATTCTTGATCAAACTTTCCCCATTATTAGCAGTTACACCATAAAGTTGTTACTATACTTTCACTCAGGTGATCGATCTAGGATCTTGTTTGCATGTCGGTTTCAAAGTCGTTGGCTGAAGATTTGATATATGTGGCATAGGTTTTAGAAAAAATGTATATTATTTTTCAGTAAGAAAGGAGATGGCTTTTGTTTTAATCGAAGGATATAGAAACTTTATAGAACTTATCAAAACATAAAAAAAAATGCAAGTTTTTTCATCGCCTTTTGAGAAACATAATAACATAAAATAAATGAATATTATAATTTAAAATTTTTAGGAGTGCAGTTCCCGGAATCAGCCGAGATAGTAGCTAGAGTTTATTCCTCTGATTATATGATATTTGGTAATGCTTCCTGAAGGAATTTGCTGTTTTTCTTTCATACACCCACCCCCATATTTTATATATTCATTAAAAATAGATTTAATAGCCTTTCCCACATTATTACCTTTTCGGCACTTCATATTTAATGTTTACAGGTTATCCTGTTTTGAGAAAATTTGACGAAAAAATGTGACATCTAAAAAGGTGGAAAAAATGACGAAATAGGAGAAGATACTTCTTTTTCCCAATGATGTTTTAAACGCTTTCCTACATTCATGACACTAATTATGATGACTTTGCAATGGATTGCTTTTGAAAACATTGTAGCAAATGGTGAAATTGCTCATGAAGTGCAACTTCTCCATTTGCCACATTGTTTTCAACTTTATACAACAATAACACTTTCTTTTAAGAGATTTTCCATATTGTTGAAGTCGTCAGCTGCAGGTTAATTGTATGTGGGAAAAGGGTTAACCCTTTCCCTCATATAGACGCTTTCTGACGCCTCTGCAGCAGACGGCTTTTTGAAAACATAGTGACAAAACGAGCAATTTCTCCTTTTGCCACAATGTTTTCCACTTTTAGTCATAGTTTATCCATTCAATTATAGAGATATTCTGTTTTTTGACAAAATATGTTCGAAGTCGTCTGCTGCAGAATTGTTGTTTGAGGGAAAGGGTTAAACAGAGATTGTACTAGGATCTCTTTCATGTAAATGCCCTGTTTCAAATTTCACTTTCCCATATATAGAAGCTTTTTGATGCCTCTGCAGCAGACTGCTTTTGAAAACATTGTGACAAAAGTAGAAATTGATCAAAACAAGTAATTTGTCCTTCTTCCATGATGTTTTCAATTCTTTTCAATAATGAAACTTTAATGTATAGAGACTTTCTAAATTTTTGCCTTGATTATTTTGTATGCTGCTGATTTGTAATATGTGGGAAACGGTTAACCCTTTCCCTCATACGACAATTCTGCAGCAGACGACTTTGAACATATTTTGTCAAAATCTCTATAATTGAATGGATAACCTATGACTAAAAGTGGAAAACATTGTGGCAAAAGGAGAAATTGCTCGTTTTGTGCAATTTCTTCTTTTGTCACTATGTTTTCAAATAGCCGCTGCTGCAGAGGCGTCAGAAAGCATCTATATGAGGGAAAGGGTGAAGGAAAGGACATTTTTTGGTTAAGCATAAGCAGTTATATGGCGCTTTAAAAACTTGAGCTTTTCTTTTTAATTATCAAGTTAATTACGGTTTGTGAAATAAACTATTTTAACCCTTTCCCCCATATGACAATTCTGCAGCAGACGACTTTGAACATATTTTGTCAAAAAATAGAAAATCTCTATAATTAAATGGATAACCTATGATGAAGAGTGGAAAACATTGTGGCAAAAGGAGAAATTGCACGTTTTGTGCAATTTCTTCTTTTGTCACTATGTTTTCAACATGCCGTCTGTTGCAGAGGCGTCAGGAAGCGTCTATATGAGGGAAAGGGTTAAACAGACACGTGGGAGAGGTTATAACTATTTTGTAATAGAAGTGTTGCAACTTTCAGTAGAATGCAAGCAAACTGGAGTTTTAAATACTTTTGTAATGCCAATTGAATTATGCATTTGCTAGAATGCAAAAACCCATTTTCAATGATTTTATCTACTAAGTGATGATCTCAACTAACTTGTAAAAGATACATGTTATAGAAAGTTACTCTTTTGTTATCAAGAATGCAACAAACAGCCTTTGATAAGAAATTTTAGGTTTCGAATTTGTGATAATCATTTAATAAAAAAGGATATTTTGAGACTGATTAAAGAAAATTTTCTGATTTTAAAAAATTACTTGTACATCATAATGATAATAAATTTAGTTTTGAAATAATTTATGGCTTTGTAACAGAGTTGATTATCTAGTGCGAAAATATGATATTACTCATGAGTAACTTAAATTGTACTTGTAATGATTTTTTAGCCCTTTCTCAGCCGAAGACATATTTTGACACATCTGGAAAAGAAAACTTTTGAAATCATTGTTAAATAAGGGAAAATTGCTGATAACTCAATTTGATTTTTATACTTTCATTTATACTTTTCTAAATTTTACGTAAAAGCTGATTTCAAAAGCTGTAGACATAATAGTTCCATCAAGTAATAAGTAGGATCTGATAAAAACAACGTGAGGCAGTTTTCCAAAAAATAAACCATTGTGTATTTTAACCCTTTCCCTCATATAGATGCTTTTTAAAGCCTTTGCAGCAGACAGCTTTTTGAAGACATAGTGACAAAAGAAGAAATTGCTCAAGATGAGCAATTTCTCCTTTTGACATAATCATTTCCACTTTTAGTCATAGAGATTTGATATTTTTTGACAAAATATGTTCAAAGTCATCTGCTGCAGAATTGTCGTATGAGGGAAAGGGTTACACAAGTGTTAATCAATGCTCTCTGATCTGGTTGTACACTGGATACATGTACAGCATAATCTAGATAAAATTATACAGGTTGAAAATTCTCTTTGGGTTTCCGTTTGAACTACAATAAATTTGACACTCTGCTCTTAGTCTTGGCCAAAACCCTACATAATTAAAGTTGTTCTACTTCCAAAAGCTTGACCATGTTCAAACTATCAATGCAGTCATTTGGCTATTTGATAGATCCAATATTAGTGGTTTTGTTGAATAAGTTAATTCATTTGATTGCCATGCCCTATTTGCTAATTAGGGTTCCACATATCTTTCACACGTTTTTGATATTTGCAATATAGCTGTTTATTTGACAGATTATTATGCCTTATAATTATTAAAGGAACACCTAGGTATCTTTTTATACAGTTTTTAAATATTAGTAGTGAAATATATTAGGGTTTTTTGTCAAGTACTGCAGTAGGCTTTGGTTTTGAATTTTTCTCAGTTTTCCATTAGATGGTTAGCAATTTAATGACATAGTTTATAAAAAAATCTTTAACACTAATGTCAATGCAGTGATTTAGCAATATTAAAAGAAAAGTGTCATGATATGCTTTAAACACCATGTTTGAACTTGGTAAGAGGACTTACAGATTTGGGGGGTGTTTTGACCTTGAACGATGCAGGTGTTATTTGACAACTTGCAAACATTTTGGGAAAAGTGGCGTTTTGTCAATTTCCCAAAATGTTTTAAATTCATTATCTAAATTATCCTTTATGATATATAATTATGTTTTCCCTTAATTATTTTAAAACAGGGTGTATAGAAAATATTATTTTAGATAAACAGTTAAAAGCATTATGATATTACCAGGGACATTATGTTGCTGATATTACATTACAGTAGATACAATTTGAGCTGGTTTTTGGCTGTTATGGTTATTCATTTAAAGATGCATTCTTGGTCATTGACCCTTTCCAATTTGCAGAACCATTTAGACGCATCTGCAGTAGACAGCTTTTGCAAACACTGATAAAAGAAGAAATTTCTCATAAAAATTAATTCCTGATTTTGTCACATTGTTTACAACTATACTTGATAATTTCACATTTGTTTGTAGAGATTTTCCATAGTTTTGACTGGATGTTTTCAAAAATTGTCTGTAGCAGATTGTTTGTATGTTTAAACCAATTAATTACCTTATATGATACTTTTGAGTCGTCTGCTTTAACCCTTTCCCTCATATAGACGCTTTCTGACGCCTCTGCAGCAGACAGCGTTTTGAAAACATAGTGACAAAAGAAGAAATTGCTCAAAACGAGCAATTTCTTCTTTTGCCACAATGTTTTCCAGTTTTAGTCATAGGTTATCCATTCAATTATAGAGATTTCCTATTATTTGACAAGATATGTTCAAAGTCGTCCGCTGCAGAATTGTTGTATGAGGGAAAGGGTTAAAGATATCTCAGGTAGATTTTTTGGGATATTTTTGCCTAGAACTGATGTTTTCAAAGCCATCTGCTGCAGATGTGTTGTATGAGAAAAAGGGTTAAAAGAAGAGATAATGGATGAAGCTTTAGTTCTATTTATCTCCTTGGAATTTTGTATACGGAATATGAATTACTTTGTACTGTATGGCTTATATGCGTTATAACAGATTTCTTCTGCATGTTCTTTACTAGACGTGCTAAAAAGAACTTGCTATCATATGCTATCATAGTCATATATCATTAATCCTCTCCCATATGCATGCCTATTTTGAAATATCTGCAGAAGACCCCTTTTAAAAACAGTATGAGATAAGGAGAAATTGCTCATAATGAGAAATTTCTCCTTTCGCCATAATTTTTTTCCACTCAATTTTATAATCATACCTTCATTTAACCCTTTCCCTCATACAACAAATCTCTAGCAGACGACTTTGAACATATTTTGTCAAATAATGGAAAATCTCTATGATTGAATGGATAACCTATGAAGAAAAGTGGAAAACATTGTGTCAAAAGGAGAAATTGCTCGTTTTGAGCAATTTCTTCTTTAGTCACTATGTTTTCAAAAAGCTGTCTGCTCAGAGGCGTCAGAAAGCGTCTATATGAGGGAAAACTTTGCTTTAATGAACATTTATTTTTTTGTCATGGTTCCTACATTATTACGCATGCTTAAATGCTATACAACTCAAATGCATGAACTATTTCCTTCACTTTGACCAATGATCTTATGTATTCTGCCTTGCAAGAAGGTGATTTTATCCACAATACATGTTTCAGGATGGAAAATTAACATATTTTGAATCATAAAATGTCACTTTATAGTACATGGTAAGTGGTTCAAAGTTTGTTCCATTTTACTCATAATATATAAAACATGTGAAAACATTGTGGATAAAGTGTACACTTCCTAAAAATAAAATTGGTCCACTCTATACAAAGATATTGTTCATTGTATTTCAACATTTTTAAATGCTGGAGCATATGAAATGTATTTGTTTGTAACATATTGTTTATTATTTTGCCAGTACATGTACTTGTTTGTGGTGTGTCTTTGCCAGCTGTTTGAACTTTTAAGAGTGATCATTTATTGTTGAAAATGTAGGTATGATCATGCTAATTTGATTATGACCTTCAACTGCTAGCTATTAAAAAGTTTATTGATTTTGTTTATGTGGTGAAAAAGGATTGAGACCGGTCTCAATGGTTTAGTTGTACGGCGTTAGCCTAGGTTGGGGGGAGGTCAGTGGTACGATCCCCGGCTGATTCATACTAAAGACTTAAAAAATCATAGTAATGGCTTTCCCGTCTTGGAGCTCAAGATTTTAGGATAGGGTTAACCCTTTCCCTCGTATGACAATTCTGCAGCAGACGACTTTAAACATATTTTGTCAAAAAGTAGAAAATCTCTATAATTGAATGGATAACCTATGACTATAAGTTGAAAATATTGTGTCAAAAGGAGAAATTGCTCGTCTTGAGCAATTTCTTCTTTTGTCACTATGTTTTCAAAAAGCTGTCTGCTGCAGAGGCATCAGAAAGCATCTATATGAGGAAAAGGGTTAAGACTTACTCGCTGAAGTCAGGATAAATAGACCAGGTAGTACTGGTAACTTACCCAGTAGGTGCCATGATATAAATGAACAATTATTGAAAGTGGCTTAAACACCATGCAAACCAAAAGGATTGAAAATGTTTAAAGGATTACTCAAATAAATAATGAATGTATGCTGATTTTAATTATTGGAGTCATAAATTAAGAAAACATAGCAATGAACAGGTGCAATTAAATCCATTTATATGTAATCATTATCGTTTTCTTCAGTTTAATAGTAAACATTGCTAATTGTTATTGTAAATCAGAGATTAAATGGAATGTTTTTGTTTACAGCTCTTGATAGCAGCTCTGAAAGTATAAGAGACCTTTTAGCGTATGGTAAATTAAGTGTTGGACCACGTTTTCTGCGTGTTTCAACATATTCTTCAAAACAAATCTATCTCATGCACTGTCCTAAAGCAAACACTTCCTAGTGGAAATCACTTTCATTTACCTCCATTTGATCTATGTTGTTCTAGAGCCCTGAAATGGTTTTACGCTTCTTTTTTTGCATTTGCATCCAGGTTATTTAGAAATCGGGCTTGAAATCTTTTAGATTTGCATGTTGTAATTGGTTAAGTATTGGTTCTTCAACCAGGAAGATGGAAATCTTAAATGTTTGCTCTCTGATGTAACAGAGCAAACATGAATAAATGTAAAATTCTAAGTCTGTTTTTTCCTGTCATTGTTGTGTTTTTCCTATCTTTTAAATTTTATTTATTTACTTCTTTTTAATAAAAATGAAAATAATTGTTTCTCTTATTTCTGTTTTAACTGTTTACTTGTCATGATTGTTTTGGGCTTGTCTGTATTGAAATTATCTGAAGAAAAACTTTTTAAATATAAGCCTTACTAAAGGCTGAGTTGAAAATAGCAAAAATAGTTGTCTTGGTCCAATTCCACCAACCTTACTTAGCACTAAGAAATGCTTAAATACTTAAAAGCCTATTTCGTCATTTTTGTTTCGCTTATATTTTGCTGAACATTGATTGTGATATATATTTAGGTAAATGTCTAAATTGACATGAGTAGTTATCTTGCTGACTAACAATTCTTGTTAAGAAATTATATCTTTTGGCATTTTTATTAGGGAAACAATCAAAGCACTTAAAGTGCTGCCAGCAAGGGGCTAACTGCAGATCACGGAATACATTAGGACAAGGATTTACCGATAAAAATTTTGTTATCACATAGTTACACTTCACAAGAAGACCTTGTTATGTCCGTTAATTAAATAATATTTGATTTGAATGCACAATATTGTATAAACAGAATGGGGGTCTATTGCAAACACTTTTATTTGACTGGCGGTATTTCACAGAGGTCGTTGCATATTTTACACACTCATTCATGCATTAATCACAATGCATGCTATATCAAAATCAAAAGAACGCTGCATAACAATGAAAACTATATTGAAATTCCAATTAAAATATCAAAGCAAAAAATAAACAATCTGTATCTAGGTGTCGCTTTGAATGGATACACTTTCATTCATGAGTTCATTTGTTAAGACAATATACACAACACTCTCCCACTTCAAATATTAAGTCATCAATTCAAATTCAAGTTTGAAATCGCAATCATAATACACCTGATGAACATAATATGCTCATACTGCTTTAATTTGTTCTGATTGTGATTATCCATTAGGTTCAAATGTCCACGATGACCTTAATTAACATAATCATTATCATTTATAGCGATACAAAATCCCACCATCATCGCCAATTTGTTGTGTATGTGTACAACATTAAATAAAGGAACAACCATATATCTTAGCAGAATATTTAATACTACAAATATTAACATGGAATGCATGGGTTATATAGAAATATGTTACACTAAATGGTGTGGCTTTTAGTGGATACACTTTCATTCATGAGTTACTTAGTTAAGACAATATACACAGCACTCTCCCCTTTCAAATGAAAAGTCATCAATTCAAATTCAATTTTGAAAGTGCAATCATAATAACACCTGCGGAAAGTATGCACATACTGCTTTAATTTGTTCAGTGTGTGAATGACATCTGAAGAAAGTATGCACATGCTGTCTTAATTTGTCCATGTATGTTGCGCATGATCAAGTCATATTGACACCATAGAAATACATTTTATTTTTTAATCATGTAATTCATATATTTTAACATAAAATTTCTTTTGAGTTCTTTTGTTTGGGTAAGTGATGTTGAATCAAATTCATGTTCTGGCTGATATGCCAAGAATTTACCGCATTTTGAATTTTAAACAAGAACTATTTGGTGGTTCGAAAAGTAGAACATGAGTATTAGCTGGCAACAGTCCATCCATTTTTAGCTCTACTGGCTGCTTATGTCGTGGCAATTCGTCCGTCGTCCGTGCGTGCGTGAGTGCGTCCGTCCGTCCGTAAACAATTTCTTGTTAACAAGATACAGTCTTCACTTTTGATTGTATCTCAACTAAACTTATACAGTAGTTAGATATCCATGAGAGCTCGGTTCCTTTCGAAAACCAGCCACAGATCCATGCATGACTGGATTATGGCCCTTGAAATGGTCAAAATTGCTATAAAAGAGCTTGATAACACGATACAGTCCTTATTGTCCCCCGCTTTTAGCGAAAGCTGGGGACTATTATTTCTCATTCGTCAGTCCGTCAGTCCGTCCGTCAGTCAGTCACGCTGTCACAAAAACTTTAACCTTGGTCATAACTTCTGAACCGTAATAGGTACTGCTTTCATATTTCACATGTGTATTCCTTGTGACAACCCCTTTCCATCAATACCAATTTTTTTGACCTTGTGACCTTGACCCTGACGAGTTATGGCCCTTTACCCCTATGTATGACTAAATTCATTTCCGGGCTATTTCTCTGCAACCGCTTTTTGGAACTTTATGAAACTTCATAGGAAGGATCACCACCAAGTGTAGATGCGCATATCGTGTTTGCGTTCCGGTTGGATTATTTTGCACGGAGTTATGGCCCTTTACCCCACCATCAGGCTATGTATGACTAAATTCATTTCCGGGCTATTTCTCTGCAACCGCTCTTTGGAATTTTATGAAACTTCATAGGAAGGATCACCACCAAGTGTAGATGCGCATATCGTGTTTGCGTTCCGGTTGGATTATTTTTCACGGAGTTATGGCCCTTTACTCCACCATCAGGCTATGTATGACTAAATTCATTTCCGGGCTATTTCTCTGCAACCGCTTTTTGGAATTTTATGAAACTTCATAGGAAGGATCACCACCAAGTGTAGATGCGCATATCGTGTTTGCGTTCCGGTTGGATTATTTTGCACGGAGTTATGGCCCTTTACCCCACCATCAGGCTATGTACGACTAAATTCATTTCCGGGCTATTTCTCTGCAACCGCTTTTTGGAATTTTATGAAACTTCATAGGAAGGATCACCACCAAGTGTAGATGCGCATATCGTGTTTGCGTTCCGGTTGGATTATTTTTCACGGAGTTATGGCCCTTTACTCCACCATCAGGCTATGTATGACTAAATTCATTTCCGGGCTATTTCTCTGCAACCGCTTTTTGGAATTTTATGAAACTTTATAGGAAGGATCACCACCAAGTGTAGATGCGCATATCGTGTTTGCGTTCCGGTTGGATGATTTTTCACGGAGTTTTACCCCACCATCCGGCTATGTATGACTTAATTCATTTCCGGGCTATCTCTCTGCAACCGCTTTTTGGAATTTGATGAAACTTTATAGGAAGGATCACCACCAAGTGTAGATGCGCATATCGTGTTTGCGTTCTTGTTGGATTATTTTTCACGGAGTTATGGCCCTTTACTCCACCATCAGGCTATGTATGACTAAATTCATTTCCGGGCTATTTCTCTGCAACCGCTTTTTGGAATTTTATGAAACTTCATAGGAAGGATCACCAAGTGTAGATGCGCATATCATGTTTGCGTTCCGGTTGGATGATTTTTCACGGAGTTATGGCCCTTACTTCTGAACCGTAATAGGTACTGCTTTCATATTTCACATGTGTATTCCTTGTGACAACCCCTTTCCATCAATACCAATTTTTGTGACCTTGACCCTGGCGGGGGACCATGATTCTCTGAATTTGCTTGTTTTTAGCTCTACTGGCCAAAGGCCAGAAGGGCTTATGTCGTGGCGATTTGTCCGTCGTCCGTGCGTCCGTGCGTCCGTGCGTCCGTAAACAATTTCTTGTTAACACGATAGTCTTTACTTTTGCTTGTATCTCAACCAAACTTATACAGTAGTTAGATATCCATGAGAGCTCGGTTCCTTTCGAAAACCAGCCAGATCCGCCCATGCATGACTGGATTATGGCCCTTGAAATGGTCAAAATTGCTATAAAAGAGCTTGTTAACACGATACAGTCTTCACTTTTGATTGTATCTCAACCAAACCTATACAGTAGTTAGATATCCATGAGAGCTCGGTTCCTTTTGAAAACCAGCCAGATCCGCCCATGCAAGACTGGATTATGGCCCTTGAAATTGTCCAAATTGCTATAATTGAGCATGTGAACACAATAGAGGCTCCATTTACTATCTGATCTTCACCAAACTTAGATAGTAGTTAAATACTGATTAGAGCTTGGTTCCTTTTGAAAACCAGCCAGATCCGCCAATGCAAGACTGGATTATGGCCCATGAAATTGTAAAAATTACTATAATACAGCTTGTGAAAACAAAAGAGCCCCCATTTACTATCCGATCTTCACCATACATACATGCTCTGGATTGAAAATGACCAAAGAACCATACCAGTAGAGCATAGGCCCTCATGGGCCTCTTGTTTATTGTATCTCAATCAAACTTATACAGTAGTTAGATATCCATGAGAGTTTGGTTCATTTCTAAAAAACGGCCAGATCTACCAATGCATGGCTGGATTATGGCCCTTGAAATTGTCAAAATTGCTATAATACAGCTTGTGAACACAATAGAGCTTCCATTTACTATCTGATCTTCACCAAACTTAAATGGTATTTGAATATTTATGACATATTGGTTCCTTTTGAAACAAGCCAGATCAATGCCAGTAGAGCATAGGCCCTCATGGGCCTCTTGTTAAAAACAGATCATCCACTTTCATTGACATTATATACGATCTGCAACTACCAAGACATCTCTCTGAACCCGAGATGGTGTTCAGAAATGGAGAGCTGATATAGAAAGACAGATGTGAAGTAATTCAATGCTGATATTGTAAAACACTAGTCTAGATTCCAGTCTCAAAATGATGAGTGTCTTCAGATTTCGCCTACTATAGCAATTGGCTCTAGCGAGCCCCTTACTAATAAGGATGAAGAATGCTTTTAAGTATTTTTAAGTATAACTTAGCCCTAATATAAGTATCGTTGGTGGTATTGGACACTGGTCATGCAAATGCATCTAAAATAGCAGCAGATTTAGGTTTACCTGCTTATTTTTTCTCTATGCTTTGTATGTTTTACAAATCATTTTGTATATTTGATTAACTCAAATGTACATGCGGACGCATTTTGACGGTATCTGCAGCATTTAACTTTGGAAAATATTGTGTCAAATGGGAAATTGCCCATAAATGCATCTATTCAGTAAATTTACTTTTGCTTATAAAAAGATTCCAAGCTTTTGTCTTTATGTTATCAAAGTCATCTGCTGTTCATTTGTTGTAAGTGGGAAAAGGTTAAGATAACTGTAGAACCATTAATTGAGTTGATCAATCTCAAACAAATATTCATAAATATATATCTAGATATGAAATATATATTTTTTTGTTTTCAGAAAATTTATAGAAGTTCTGACCATATCAATTTGTCATTTTTTGAAATTTGTAAATTCAGTAATTTACAAATTTACAAAATGTATTATAATGAAGATATGTTTTAAGTGGCGATGAGATTTTAAAAAAATGTAACATTACATAATTTCTTCAATTTCATATTTTATTTTGATCTGCTTTCTGTATTTTAGATGTGTATCTTGTTTTACTTTTCAATTTATCAAGCAGTTGCTTGTACTTTCTTTTTTCATTTTCTATTTTTCTTTTCTAGATAAGCAAGTAGTGATTTGTTCTCTTTTATTTTGTCTTTAATTACTTGTTTTTAGCTCCACTGGCTGAAAGCCAGTCGAGCTTATGTCATGGCGAATTGTCCGTCGTGCGTGCGTGCGTGCGTGCGTGCGTGCGTTAACTTTTTCCTTTAAACGACTTCTTCTCCCTAACCACTTGGCCAATTTGGTTGAAACTTCATGGGAAGCATCCTCTCAATGTCCTCTACTAAATTCCTTCAAATTTTTTTGATCCATTCAAAATTCTGGTTTCCATGGCAACCGAAAGAAAAAAATAGTGAGAACTTAAAAAATCTTCTTCTCCGAAAGTGTCAGGCCGATTTTCAAATAATTTTGTAGAAATGTTCCTTGGGTGACCCTTTATTAGATTCCTTCAAGAAATTTTGATTGGGCGAAAAACATGGCCGCCAGGGGGGCGGGGCCTTTTTTGCCTTATATAGCTATAGTGAAAACTTAAATAATCTTCTTCTCAAAAAGTGTTCAGCAGATTTTCAAATAATTATGTAGAAATGTTCCGTGGGTGACCCTCTATCAGATTCCTTCAAGCCATGTTGATTGGTAAAAAAACATGGCCGTCACAGGGCGGGGCTATTTTGCCTATATGGCTAAAGAGCAAACTTAAAAAATCTTCTCCTCCAAAAGTGTCAGGCCGATTTTCAAATAATTTTGTAGAAATGTTCCTTGTGTGAACCTTAATTAGATTCCTTCAAGAAATGTTGATTGGGCGAAAAACATGGCCGCCAGGGGGCGGGGCTTTTTTGCGTTATATAGCTATAGTGAAAACTTAAAACATCTTCTTCTCCGAAAGTGTTCAGCCGATTTTCAAATAATTTTGTAGAAATGTTCATTGGGTGACCCTCTATCAGATTCCTTCAAGCCATGTTGATTGGTCGAAAAACATGGCCGCCAGAGGGCGGGGCTATTTTGACTTATATGACCATAGTGAAAACTTAAAAAATCTTCTCCTCCGAAAGTGTCAGGCATATTTTCAAATAATTTTGCAGAAACATTCCTTTGGTGACACTCTACAAGATTCCTTTAAGCCATGGTGGTTGGTAAAAAAAATAGCCACCACGGGGCAGGGCTGTTTGGAGATTTTATTTTTGCCTTATGGCCGTGGAGCGATACTGGCCCTCTTGGGCCTCTTGTTTATCAAATATTTCCCCAAAATTTGTTTTTTATGAATGATAAAAAGATTTTTTTTTTATAGAATGAATAGTTTATTTTTATTTGTTTTTGTTTTTTTGTAATTGCAACTTTATTTTAAATAAGAAATGATATGTAATTCTTTATTCAGTCCATGCCTGTTATTCCTGGTTTCCTCAAGCCAGTAAATAATACTTCACAAAGTATTTCCCCCCAGGCAGAACGTTAGCTCATTGGTGGAAGACAATTGACTTTTGTCACTTATTGGAAAGACTAAATCCAAAGCTTGGATTCAAACTCCTGAAAACTGAGTCAACAGTCCATATTGTTAAACCTGCAGATTCATTTCGATGCATCTGCAGCAGACGACCTTTGAAAACATTATTGTGCTCATAATAAGCAATTTGTCCTTTTGGTACAATAGTTTCCACTTTATTCAATAATTATACTTTCATTTATGGAGATTACTATGTTTTTGTGCTTTGCTACAGATTTTTTCGTATTTGGGAAAAGGCTAAATATAAAAACTTGACATCAGGGTACATTGTATAGATATTAGTCTGACTTAAGGCAGCAAACATTTAGGGTAAATGAAAATCTCTTGCTACATGTAAGAGCAAAGAGGTAAAATAGGGGTCTTGTTTGGTGTCCCATAAGGTAAAATGATTGGAACCAATGGTTAAATTTCTAATTTCAACTCTATTTAATATTATTCTTTAAGTTATAGGGATTTTTTATTAACCCCCTCTTCGATGTATATAGGAGTCACTGTGTCGGGCTATCTGTCTGTCTGTCAGTCGGCCGGAAGCCATATTTTGTCTGGCCTCTTTCATACAAACCACTGGGTGGAATTCAATAAAAGTTTACATGAAGCTTCTATACCAAGAGGAGATGTGCATATCCCAAAGGGGTTACAATTGCATGTTATTTTACCACAGTTATGGCCCTTTTACTTATTAAGTTATGGTGTAGGTCAAGGTGCTGTTTAGGGGGTATTGATCATTTTCAGTGATAGTTCTTGTTTTCTCCTGGGCTGCTGCACATTATTCAATTTCCAAAAGGGTTAAAGAGGTGTCAAGAAGCATTTCTTATGACGTACATGTTTCAATTTTGAAGCAAGTTTCTTGAGTTCAGAGTTGTGTTTAATGAAATTGAAAACATTGTGACAAAAGGGGAAATTGCTAGTTTTGCAATTTCTCTTTTTGCCATAACATTTTCTCCTTGTGACTAATGGCTTGAGCACTACTATTTAAATCACATGAACATGTATTTAGGACATAACTGCCAGTGAGCAAACTGATCAGCCAGAACAGGACCTTTGTGCATTTCCATTTTAGTTCTCTTAGTTCAGGAATTACAGGAATTTACTGTGGTTATTCAGCTGGAAAATTTGTAACAGTTTTTGCTTGACCTAACTTTGTCACAGGAAAGCTAAATAAATGTGGTCATTCTTTTGTTAGCGTCTGCCTTAGCAAAATGTTCAAGTCTTGGGTTTTAATTTTTTGTTTAAGTTATGTACTTAAGTTTTGCATCAAAGTTAATATTTTCAATCAACCCCCAAACCTGAGAAGGTTGCAAGTCTATGACAGTTTTTGTCATCATAAAATGTCACTGATTTCACGGAAAAAAAAAATCAAATTAAATTTGACAATCTTTTTATACAATTATTCTTTAGGAGGAACCGATCCCAAGATAGAGATTTGGTTTTTAGACCGAGCATTACGCTGGCACTACATTACAGACTCGTTTATGGCCTATTACAGACTTATGATAATGCACCTGGGTCTTCCCCAATGGCAGTATGCTTTTACAGATATAGGCCTCAGTCAACAGGCAAAGGTTAGAATTTGATTATCTTAATCCTTTCCCAAACGCAGACACATTTAGATGCATCTGAAGTAGATGTGTTTTGAAAACATTGGGGTAAAAGTTATTATCACAGGGTTTGAAAAAATGAAAGACTGCAAATCTTGCATCAGGTAAACATAGCCAGGAACAATTTTGATTTAACCCACACAACAGTTACTGTGTCCCACTGCTGCAGAGGCATCTAAGAGAAGGACCTTTCTCAAAAATTGAAATAAGCAATGTTTTAGAAAAGTGATTCGGATACGTTGGCCCATTGCATGTATACACAATTGAAGTATGGTACACATCATAAATTCATATGAGTGACATCAAAGTAAAGAGATTCAATGACGTAACATAATAGGTAGGTTTACGTTCAACGATTGTGTCATAAAACAACGTTGTAGTTTGGTACCAATTCTCCAAATCAGCTTGAAAAGATGACGGCAGAAGCTCATCATGAACTGGACCTACTAACAAGATGTTTTCATGCTTAATAAGGTTCAAATGTACATTGTTTGTTAAATGCTTCCAGTATGCTCTGTGATGAACTGGCAAACGATGCAGATCAAGATCAGGTTTTATGGATCTATTGGTCCTGAAAGACTAACAGGTTTTTTTTACTTCTTGAAGACTACTCCAATTGTTTATTCCAGCAATGGTTCAACATGTACGCCCCACTGAGGTTTGAACTTGATTCCGAGTTGACAATGGTTACATTTCCAGTTGAATCTAACAGCTCTACCACCTCTATAGATGTTGGCAAAGTGTTCAAAGGAAAAACAGATAAAAAGTAAGTGCATTGTACATGGATGGATAACAATATCATCTTTATATTTATAGTGTAACTATATATTAACACTTTTAATATATATTTTGTCCTTCAATATGTTTTTTTAGAACACCTGAGCTGAAGGTTCAAGGTGATCTATTCTGATCACTCTCTGTCTGTTGTCTTTATTTTTAAGCTTTAAACATCTCCTCATAAATCATTGGACCAACTTCAACCAAACTTAACATAGACACACACAGGAATGTTCCTATGGTGGTTACCTTTCAAAATTGTTCAACGATTTAATTTCTATGGAGAACTTTGGTGCTGCGGCATCAGAAAGGGGGGGAAATACCCAATCTTTAAAACTCTTCTCCTCTGAATCGTCTATATTGTTTAGTGGAAAAAGATAGCCACCAGCATGAGAAAAGGGGTAAAATGAACTTCAAGCTTCAAACAGCATTTCCCCCCACCCTTAAAAAAAACCCACAAAAAAACCCAACATCAACTAAATTTCACAGTAATTGTAATGGTCCTGTATCAAATGATAAAATGATTTAATGCCTCTTTTCCAATGCCCTTTACTGACAAACTGTTTCATTTCAATTATCAAATTCTTGCAGTTTTATGCTCACTTGTGATAAAATTATTAGCATAACACATTTGTTACTATACTACCCCCCTCAGGTGATCGATTCAGGACCATCTTCGCCCTATCGTTGGAATTATTAACACTTACTTAAGCAGGTGGAAGTTCTTCTTAACTAATTATTATTTGATTCATCCTTTGCATGATACAGACATTATGCATTTTGCCGAAGCAGAAAATATTTGAATGCATTGTGGCTAACGGAGCAATAGCTCAACATTTGTAATTGCTGCTTTTTCTTCAACACTTTGTAGCTGATGTAATCTTCTAAATTGCCAGATGTCACAATTTTTAAGTCGGCTATTTTCACCTCAAAGCACATGGCTCTAAAAATGTCCTATATCAGGTACATTGTGCAATGTGTGTAATAACTTCAGAATTTTTGTTTAACCCATTACTTCACATGAATTTTCAAAGGTCGTCTGGTTTACAATGGTCAGACAAACATCTTCAACCATCTAGAAAACTGAAAGATTTATATTCATAAAGAGTTGAAAATATTGCGATAAAAGGTGAAATTGCTCGTTTTGAGCAATTTTACCTTTTATTGCAATGTTTTTAAAAGACAAGTTCAATGGCAGGTGTCAAATGTCGTCTGTGTGAAGTAATGGGTTAAAAGAGTGGAATAGTATATTGGTGATTATTCCTGTTAACACTTTCCCTCATACGACAATTCTGCAGCAGACAGCTTTTTGAAAACATAGTGACAAAAGAAGAAATTGCTCAAAACAAGCAATTTCTCCTTTTGCCACAATGTTTTCCACTTTTAATCATAGGATATCCATTCAATTATAGAGATTTTCTATTTTTTGAGAAAATATGTTTAAAGTCGTCTGCTGCAGAATTGTTGTATGAGGGAAAGGGTTAATGAATTGATTGATAATCAACACCTTGACTTTAATAAAGCAATAATCATATAAAAGGATAATACTAAGAATTTTACCAATTATAATTGGATTTGAATAGGTGCAGAATTGAACATTTTGTATAAAAGGAGTGCTAAGCAATTTATCTTTTTTCTCAATCATTTCAAACGTCATTAGCAGGGAAGCGAGATAGTATCTAACAGTATTTTAAATAAATATCTTCTTTTCTTTGCTCTTAAAACTGATAAACAACATCAATTTAAAAATCCAGGAAATACAATTTAGAAGGATATAATAAAGCAGTCTTAACTCAACATATTCTCTTTCTTTGTAGTAAACTTTCTTTTCAAACAGCAAGGTAACACTGCATGATGCACTTTTTACAAGATTTTTACGTGGTCAAGATTTAGTATCAAGTGATTTTTTCAGATTTTCTGAAGGTTTGTGATAAAGATGTGTTTTAAATAGAGACTTTGAAACTATTTATTAAAAAATATATTAGTCTATGATTACTTGTTTGGTGCAATTCTAACTCAATCTTCTACAAACTTAATCTGAATGTTTATAGGGATTTTACCAACAAAATTATTTAACGCTCTTGATTGCTTTGGATCATAGTGAGTTATGTTCCCTTAGCCCTTTCCCACATACCTGCAGAAGAAGACTTTAAAAATGTCTGCAAAATATGGAAACTCTAAAAATGAAAGTAAAATTATTAAATAGATCTTAAAACATTGTGGCAAAAGATGTCTGCTGCTAATGGGTCGCAATATTTCTGATGGTGGGAAAGAGTTAATTTTTGGAAATGTGAAGACAGCCATATTGTATCACATTATGACAGTTTTGCACTTTTAACTTTAATTAACATTTAGGATTAAAGGTAAAACCTATTGACTGTCAGACTTTACGTTATTAACCCTTATCCACATACAGAATCTTTGTGACGCTTCTGCAGCAGACGTTTTTTGAAATCTGTGTGACAAAAGGAGAAATTGCACATTTGTCACAATGATTTCATCTCGATTCAATAATCATATTATCCTTTATAGATATTTTCTATACTTTGGACTTGATATTTTCAAAATCGTCTGCTGCAGATTTGTATGTGGGAGAGGGTTAAATAAGAGAGATTTTGTACTGAATAATTACACTAAAGTTTTTAGCTCAAAATGATTTGTGGTTTGTACAAATGATAAAATCTTTATGATGATCATAATTTTAGACATTTATTATATACATGTAACTATCTTACAAATTCCATAAGTTGCATCTTGTTGCATGATTTTTGCTTCCTAGATGGGATAGAAGGAGTACTCTAGGAAATAAAAGACGTTTTGAAGACATGTAGAACCATATCAATCTGTAAATCTGCAGCCTAATCTGGACCTGCACTAGTCTTGAAATTGACACAGAGGATGTCAAGAAAGAGCAAGGCTAATAACCCTTTTTCACATACAGCAAATCTGCAGCAGACGACTTTGGAAACATACCCAAAATAAAAATAGAAACTCCTTTTAAATGAAAGAACAATAATTGAATAGAGTTGAAAACATGGTGCCTAACAGAGAAATTACTCGTTTTCAGCAATTTCTTCTTTTGTCATCATGTGTTGAAAAAGCCGTCTGCTGCAGAGGCGTCAGAAAGCGTCCATATGAGGGAAAGGGATAAAGTAATATCTTTAGCTTTATGCTTGACATACATTCTTGTCTATTTCTAAACAATAACTTGCAGTACGTAATTCAAATAAAACATCTTTATGGGAAACTTGTAGACATAAATATTAATTGCATGGTAGGGTAGGTTGGGAAGATTTGCAAACTCTCTGGCTTGATTTGTTTACACTTTTTACCATTTCCCACATACATCACATCTTTGAAAACACTTAGTGAAAAAATAGGGAAATTTTCTGTAAGTGAAAAAACTATTTTTGAATAAAGTTGAAAAAAACATTGTGGCAAAAGGATGAATTGCTCCATACAAGAAATTTCTCCTTTTGTCACAATGTTTTGAAGTCGTCTGCTGCAGAGGCATAAACAAGTGTCTTGTTGGAAAGGGCTGGGAGACTTTGAATACAGCTGGTTTGAAATATAGGAAATATCTAAAAATGAAAGGTTGAAATACTTTCTCAAAGTTACTTTCTCGTGTTTCAGATGGAAACTTGGTTTTACAGATCTTTCTTTTGCTTTCTATTTATTGCTAGTTGTAGAATAGAATACATTTGGATACTGGCATGCTTCCTGTCAATCAACTCCATTCCGCTCCATTGTTGTGGTACCTGTCTGTAAGGCAGGTAAACAATTAGGGATCGCTTCTTCATTGTCTGTTTGTCATCCTTTGAATTAATTGGTGATACTGTACCTATGTTTCTGTTTGACAGATTTACTTAAAGGTTGCAACACTTTTACCTACTGATAAGGAGAAAGGAAATTAACAAGGAAGTCTAAGTCTGCTTACTTATGAAATGATATGCCTTTTTCATTTTTTTTTACCGTCCATTTTCTCACATATTATCCCACTTTCACAGGCGACACATGGTTTCAGTGGAAAGTTTGTGCACATTTGGATATAGCTCAATGTCATAGATATTCATTAATGTCGTTTGTTGGAGAGTTGGTAGGAAAATATTTTATGGGTTGTAATTACATAAATTACTAATGGTGCCCTCACACCAAAGCGTATGCTGAAACGTTGTGTGTAAAAATATAGTTGTATACGCACCAAACGCAACCGAAATCAAAAATGTTGTCAATTTGTAACCTATTCGACCTATATGGGTTAGGCGTGGGTTGCGAACTTAATTATGATCTCCCAATATCTGCGATCATCGGCGTACGAGTTGCATACGAGTTGCGTGCGAGTTGCGTGTGAGTTGGTGCTGAACTTACAAGTTACATTTGAGTTGCGATCAAAACTTACAAGTTGCGTTTGACCTGCGTGCTAGTTGCATGGTATTTACTAATACCGGTCACATGATAAAAACCTATAAAAGCGGAGCCGATTCAGTATTTTCCTCAGAATTGATTTGGTCATTGAAGAGTCAACAAACCTATAAGACCTATTAGTTGCGTGTGAGTTGCGTTCATAACTTAAGAGTTGCATACCTGTTGCGATCGTGTTGCGTGTGTAGCGTCCCTGTTGCGTATACATTGATCGCAGGCATTCGCAGAGAATTATTGAACATGTTCAAAATTTCAGAACTTACTCTGCGTGTGTTTGCGATCACCTGCGTGCTTGTTGCATACTTCAAACCTATAAAACCTTTTAGTTGCGTGTGAGTTGAGTTCAGAACTTATGACCACTATTTTATATTCGCAATCATACGCAACTGGTGATCGCTATGGTGTGAGTTGTCTAGATATGAAATGGCGTCATAAAACCACATAAATGCAGCTATTGGTACTTTGATCAAATTCTACGCTCTGTATCAAATGAAAAAAATTATTAACCCTTTTCTTCATACGACAATTCTGCAGCAGACAACTTTGAACGTATTTTGTCAAAAAGTAGAAAATCTCTATAATTGAATGGATAACCTATGCATAAAAGTGAAAAACATTGTGGCAAAAGGAGAAATTGCTCGTTTTGAGCAATTTCTTCTTTTGTCACTATGTTTCAAAAAGCCGTCTGCTGCAGAGGCGTCAGAAAGCTTCTATATGAGGGAAAGGGTGAATAAACCATTGAAATTGTGAGACTGGAATTGATTCGGAATTCTATCACCATGATATATATGCACCTAATACAAACTCGTGCTAATTAATGCACTCATTTGTTATACATGCAAAAATACCACCGATGATGGACTTTCACTATCAAACGTTCAATGGTAGATATGTTTTATATGTCACATACTGTTATAAATCATTTCACCAATAACTTGAAATATAATCACCATTATATTCAAATACACATATGTAAATGTATACATGTATATGTATTACGTTTTTTGTAGCCTTTCCTTTCATTATTTTGCATGGTTACCTTAACAGATTATTTCGACAGCTGTGCAGCAGATGTAGCAGTTGCTTTAACCCACTGTGGCTGGGTGGTTAGCTTTGGGGTTTTGAAACCTCGTGTCCTGGGTTAGATCCACATTCATGGTAGTCATGATGAAATGCACTTGGGCAAGGCACATTTCCTAGCCCAGTTTTGATTTGTTTACCAAGGATTCATGAATAATTGAACTGTCATTGCGATACTAATGGTCATAATGTTGTTGAAAATGGGGTAAAACACAATTACAACAACAACTTTAACCCTTTCACACATTCAGTATATCAACATCATACAACTTTGAAAACATCTAGGTAAACAAAAGAAAAATCTTTATTAATGAAATTATAATTGTTGAATAAATTTGAAAAATTGTTGCAAATGGAGAAATTACTTTTTATGAGTTATTTATCCTGCCACAATATTTTCAAATGTCATCTGCCAAGAATGTTAAAATGTGTCCATGAGGAAAAAGATTAATTGAGCTTTTTATTTTTCTACAGTGCTTTAAGATATGTATCAAACTTTTACTTTTCCAGAAGTCATGTCTTTCAATTTACATTTTCAAATTGGATTAATTCACAAATCTAAAAATTGAAAGTATTATTATTCAATAAAGTTGCATTCATTATGTCAAAATATGTAATTATTATTCATGAGCAATTTGTCCTATATGCCACATTGTTTTCTGCAGCAGAAATGTGCAAAGTCATCTGCATGTCAGAGAGGGTAAATCCCTGCATCATGTCCATGTTTGCGTTCCTGTATATATGTTCATGTCAGTCCTATCTGCTCAGTCTCATTAGAATCTACACAAGTTGACAGAAACTTCTAAAAAGCTTATGTAAATAATATTTGAACAGTGTACATCCTGATCAGATTATGTGGATTCACAGGTTGATCAGGCTCTACACTGTACACAAAAGCCAATTGGTACCTTTTCACATGGATTGACTCATATAATGATCATCTGAACACAGCTCGAGATAATGCGATTTTTTTATGTTCCAATATTTTTATTTGACATTTAAACCCTATGTTGTGGGTACTCAAAAGAATCATTTCAGTGAGACGATTCTTTTGAGAAGCCACAACATAGAGTTTGGTTGAGTAATAAGAGAGGTATAGACCAGTTTACTCCCCCTTTTCTAGTCCTCTGTCTGAAGAATTTTCGTTAGCTATTACCATGAAACTGAAATAATACACGTACTCATTATATTATAACAATCTTTACTCATAAATCTTTTTTTTTTATTCTTATATTCAATACATTAAAATAAAAGATAGAAAATAAGAAAAGGGAACTTATATATTGAGATATAGTAGAAAATATTTAAATATTATATGAAAGTTTTCATAATGACCTGTTTTCTGTTTCCCATACTGTTTTCAAAAGCAGTTTGTGAAAGTTTTAGGACTGCCTTGACACATATTACTCTTACAGAATCATTTTGATTTTATACATTTGCATTTGTTTCACAGAAAACCAGTTCCAGCTCAGACGCAGTCTCAACAATCACAGATTAGGAAAAAGCCGAACCCAGCTTCAGCAAAGTAAGTGATATACCTTTAACCCTCTGACTAAGTGCAGATGACTTTAAATGCTATATGGCACAGACAAATGTTCCTTGGTTGAGCCTCTACCAAGATATGTGCACATTTTGTCCGATCCTTTGAAAACATATGGCCACGACTTTACAGTATATAATGAAACCTTTAAAATACTTTTTGGCTGGATTTAAAAAAAAAATGGCACAAATGTTCCTTTGGTGACTTCTTCGGATTTTATTAAAACTTTTGAAAATCCATTGACCACATGGCTGCCAGGGGTTTGGTAGGTCTTTTAAGCTCAAGGTGAGTTATTGTGATCGCCTTTTGTCCGGTGTTCTCCGTGCGTTGTGCGTCAACTTCTTCTCCTCAGTAACCAGTGGGTCAATTGGGATGAAACCTCACAGAAAGCATCCTCTCAATGACCTCAACATATTTCCTTCAAATTTTTGGGATCCATGCAGAATTCTGGTTTCCATGGCAACGAAATGAAAAAAACTGCAAAATTCTTCTTCTCCCAAACTAGTTGGCAGATTTTCAAATATTTTGTAGAAATGTTGATTGGTCGAAAAACATGGCCGCCAGGGGGGTGGGGGGCGGGGCTATTTTGCCTTATATGGCTATAGTGAAAACTTAAAAAATCTTCTCCTCCGAAAGTGTCAGGCCGATTTTCGAATAATTTTGTAGAAATGTTCCTTGGATGACCCTCTATCAGATTCCTTCAGGCCATGTTGATTGGTCGAAAAACATGGCCGCCAGGGCTATTTTGCCTTATATGGCTATAGTGAAAACTTAAAAAATCTTCTCCTCCGAAAGTGTATGGCCGATTTTCAAATAATTTTGTAGAAATGTTCCTTGGATGACCCTCTATCAGATTCCTTCAAGCCATATTAATTGGTCAAAAACATGGCCGCCAGGGGGGGCGGGGCTATTTTGCCTTATATTGCTATAGTGAAAACTTAAAAAATCTTCTCCTCCAAAAGTGTCAGGCCGATTTTCGAATAATTCTGTAGAAATGTTCCTTGGATGACCCTCTATCAGATTCCTTCAAGCCATGTTGATTGGTCGAAAAACATGGCCGCCAGGTGGGCGGGGCTTTTTTGCCGTATATGGCTATAGTGAAAACTTAAAAAATCTTCTCCTCCGAAAGTGTCAGGCTGATTTTCAAATAATTTTGTAGAAATGTTTCTTAAGTGACCCACTTTCAGATTCTTTCAAGCCATGTTGATTGTTTGAAAAACATGGCCACCAGGGGGCGGTGCTATTTTGCCTTATATGGCTAAAGTGAAAACTTAAAAAATCTCCTTCTCCTAAACTGGTTGGCAGATTTTCAAATAATTTTGTAGAAATGCTCCTTGCATGACCCTCTATCAGATTCCTTCAAGCCATGTTGATTGGTCGAAAAACATGGCCACCAGGGGGGGGCGGGGCTATTTTGCCTTATATGGCTATAGTGAAAACTTAAAAAATATTCTCCTCAAAAAGTGTCTGGCCGATTTTCAAATAATTTTGTAGAAATGTTCCTAGGGTGACCCTCTATCAGATTCCTTAAAGCTAAGTTGATTGGTCTGAAACTATGGCCGCCAGGGGTGGGGCTTATATAGCTAAAGTGAAGAAAAAAAAATCAGGTGAGCGATCCAGGGCCATCATGGCCCTCTTGTTTATGTGTATATTGTAAAACTTACAAGTATTGGCCTGATTTGAGAATAATTTGGCTTGAATGTTTCTTGGGTATCCCTCTACCAAAACTGTTCGATTATCTTCCAATGTGATGAAAGAGGTTGTCCAAAAGTTCTGGCCTGATTTGAAAATAAATTTGCACAAATGTGCCTTGTGTGACCCACTTCCAAGATTGTTCAAATATTCAGATCCGTTGAAAAACATGGCCGCCATAGGCGGGGCTTGTTTTTAGCTAACCTGAGCATGCGTTATAGTGATTGCCTTTTGACTGGCGTGTGTTGTGCGTCCATCAACATCTTCTCCTCAGTAACCAGTGGGTCAATTGGGATGAAACTTCACAGAAAGCATCCTGTCAATGACCTCACCAGAATTCCTTCAAGCCATGTTGATTGGTCGAAAAACATGGCTGCCAGAGGGCGGGTCTTTTTTGCCTTATATGGCTGTAGTGAAAACTTAAAAAATCTTCTCCTCCGAAAGTGTCAGGCAGATTTTCGAATAATTTTGTAGAAATGTTCCTTAAGTGACCAACTATCAGATTCCTTCAAGCCATGTTGGTTGGTCAAAAAACATGGCCGCCACAGGGCAGGGTTATTTTGCCTTATATGCCTATATTGAAAAATCCTCTCCTCCGAAAGTTTCAGGCCAATTTTCAAATAATTTTGTACAAATGTTCCTAGGGTGACCCTCTATCAGATTCCTTCAAGCCATGTTGATTGGTCGAAAAATATGGCCGCCGTTGGTGGTGGGGGCGGGGGGCTTATATGGCTAAAGTGAGAAAAAATAAAATCAGGTGAGCGATCCAGGGCCATCATGGCCCTGTTGTCCATTTTTTTGGCTGTTCTCACATATTATCCCACTTTCACAGTGACACATGGTTTCAGTGGAAAGTTCTTGCACATTTATATATCGCTCAATGTCATAAATATTCATTAATGTCGTTTGTTGGAGAGTTGGTAGGAAAATATGTTATGGGTTGTATGAGCAATTAAGGACCATCCTGACCCTCTTGTTTTGTCAAGCTACAACAATAAAATTCAAAGCATGTGTTCAGTTGTGCATGTAGTTTTCATAATATGCATTTGAGTATCATAAACAGGAGAAGTTAATATATCTCCTTTTACTTATGTGTAATGCTACACTTCATGACCCTCTTGTTCTGTCTGTCACTCATTCACATAATGATTGTAAATGATATATTGGTAGGCAAGATTTGTGTCCCTTCAAATGCTCTAGTTTATGATACTGTTTATGTTTTTTTCAGGGGTGGTCAGCAATCAGCATTGAAAAGTAGTGGTTCAGCTTCGCAATTATTGGGAAAGAAATGACCATAGTTATTCAATCATGGATTTCACTGAAGACAATTTTTAGGTTTTCTGTGTGAAATAATGTCATACTAGTACTCGTCGTGCATGAACATGTCATTGGAGCTCAGGGTTGTGGGGCTATTCTCAGGGGCGTAGCTCCCTGTAGGCACGTGCATACAACACATTTTTTCTCAAAATGCCCCAAAATGCAGCTGCGGCGATAGAAATCTGCGTAATGTGTCAACCAGATCAGCCTGTGCTGTCTGCGCAAACTGATCCGGCCGACACATTCCGTCTTAGGGGGATAGGTATATAGAGTAGTTATTCCTGAAACAGAAAATCCACAGGAGGCGAAAAGTGTCTATCCGGGTAGGCCTGTGTGGCATGCTTAGGCTGATCCGGGTTGATACTTTACGCAGAGTCCACAATGTTGATTTTCTCACGAGACGGCCTACACATTGAGTATTGCAAAGCTACGCCCCTGAATAGCTTTACAACTTATGCACTGGTGAAGGAATAAGCTTACCAGCATTACTTGTAATTGTCCCCCGCTTTACGAAGTAAAACGTCGGGGACATTAAATCTCATTTGTCAGTCCGTCAGTCCCTCCGTCACGCTGTCACAAAAACTTTAACCTTGGTCATAACTTCTGAACCGTAATAGGTACTGCTTTCATATTTCACATGTGTATTCCTTGTGACAACCCCTTTCCATCAATACCAATTTTGACCTTGTGACCTTGACCCTGACCAATAAGACCCCCAAAGCGGGGGACCATAATTCTCTGAATTTGCTTGTTTAACCATGGAACACCTGCTAAATACTTGTGAAAGCAGTATATAACACATTCAATTACAAATCAAGAATAGCAGCATATGAAAGGATAAACTGGGATTTAGCTACCAATTGTGTGTGTGAGTCAAAAAAGCTTTTTGCATCACTGTCTCGGTATCCGATAAAAAGTTTGAGTAGTGAAATCAATTTTTTCAACGGTACCTAAGTGTTGCTATTCTTATGTAGGTAGACAGCGAAACAGATATTTAATAACTATCTATTCATATTAGTGTGTTGACAGACAAATAGGTGAAGAGTTAACATACAAATAACATTGGAACCAGTCTAGTACTGAACAAAATGTATGTGTGCCTTGCTTTGGCAGGATGATGCTTAGAAATCCCACTTTCAATCCTATCACACTTATTGTGATGGAAACATGGTATTTGCAGGCAACACATGATTTCTTTTCTGGATCTTTTTTTACTTCAATCTGTCGGGAGAATTCCTTTCAATTTAAACTCCTATATTCAGAAATGACACATACATAAACCATACAATATGAAGCTAACATGATTTTACCCTATTTTAATGTAAATTGTATTGTTTGTGATACATGAACTTTTGTGATAAAATATTTATTTATTATAATTAACTGTAGTTTGTTTAATGTATATCCCTGGTATTTGGTTGTCGACATGTATTAGGCCAGTACATACTTGAACCCTTTTCTTGATACTTGTATTTGTTGCAGACAGAATTTGTAATCTTGGTCACACATGTTTGTTAACATTGTGAGTATAAAACAAATTTGTGTTCATGTCTCCAGCTTTTCAGATTTAATACTTGTTTCCTTAAATTTTGCCTAAAATATCATATCCGATACACTGATTACAAAATAGGCTCTTAATCCTGGCTTAGTTAGAAAAAACAATTAGAATGATATGTTCACTGTGTTAAAAACCTGTATGATCAACCAACATCATCATCTAGCACTTAGAAAACATTCTGTGTCATTGAAAACCCCCATACATTGACAACTGTTAATAATTTGTTTTGTAAAATAAGACTAAATGAACAAGCATCCACGATATGAAGGCCTGTGAATTACTGTGGAAAAGCAATTCAAAATCCAATTGCATAAATCCAACTGCACTGTTTTAAATACATCTGTATTAACAATGAACTGATGTAGGAATATTTTTTAAATTAGTTCTGTTGTTTCAGAGAATATTTAAAACTTTTTCAATTATTCACCTTTTCTCAAGTCATTATATTAAAACTTCGAAATGTGTAAGTACATTTAAGTGTGTTAATGTATTGTTATGACCCAGTTCGAAGAAGAGTGGGTAAATGGATTCGCACATGTCAGTCCGTCAGTAGACAAAAGCTTGTCCGATTGATAGCTGGTAATTCTTTGGCTATGTGCTCATATTTGACAGGGATGTTGGGCATAGGCAATAGATGGCTGCCAGACTTCTCGACCCTCCGACTTCTCGACCCCCGTTTTCCCAGACTTCTCGACCCCCTATTAAATAATTTGTAGCCCGAGCGAATGATGATCGATTATACATTATTAAAACTGTTAAATTATAATATGTTTGTTTGTTATGAAATTAAATTTGTTTTCAAAGTATGAAACATATATAGTCGTGATATGATAGTTCGTATACTATTGGTTATATAGAAAAGAGTAAATACGCATTATCGTCAAAAAGAGTACATGTGCAATTGCTCTATTTCACACAATGTAAAGGAGTTGATGAATATAAAATTGATTCTTAATATGATAAGGCTTAATTACGCATTGTCACCAACTAGGGTGAATGTGCAATTGCTCCTTTTCACACAATGTCAATGAGTTGAAATGTTTTCGGGACAGACCCTAAAATAAGTGTTCCCTTCCTCTATTCTTCATATGGATTTTCAGTGCTCAATGTTTACAAAATATACACGATTATGGGATTTAATCAACGGGGTTTTTTTAATCTTCGGGACAGGCCCTAAAATAAGTGTTCCCTTCCTCTAGTCTTCATATGGATTTTCAGTGCTAAATGTTTACAAAATATACACGATTATGGGATTTAATCAAGGTTTTTTTTTATTTTAAGCTTTGTGGCAGGCCCTGAAAGAAGTCTTCCCTTCCACTAGTCTGCATGGCTGTGGATTCCACTGGGCCCAAGCTCTGCAGCGACGGGTCAAAGAGGTCGGTCTGCAGACGACTTATCAACAACGAGAAGGGGTCCATCACCTTATAAGAAAGTTACTAGCCATACCATTCCTTCCCGCGTGTGATATCCCAAGGGCCTTCCAGAAGTTATCAGACAGAGCGGAGTCTTCAGAACCCCTTCGAGCCGTGTTTCAATATGTTAACGACCAATGGTTAGAAAGTTCGATTTGGTCGCCGGAACAGTGGACAGTTTACCGGCAGTCTGTGAGGACTAACAACGACACTGAAGGTATATAAATCTAAAACAGATACAAAAAACATAAAACATATAATAGAGAAACAACAAATGTCTTTAAAAATATAAGTTATGATTAAATGGTACTGTCAAGTACGAGGTTGTAGAAGGTTGTAGAAAAGCGGATGACAAGAAGAAAGCGCCAATTATGAAAAATAGCTCGTATTCAATTCAACTGTTTTTTTAAACTCTAAAATTCAATTTATTTTTTTCAGGCTGGCAAAGGCGGTTAAATGCGAAGGCGGGTAGGGGGGCTCTGCCAATGTATGTGCTGCTGATGATGTTGCTTCAAGAGGCCAAATTAGTGAACATCAACGTACATCTGATCCTCGATCATTCGGTTGGACGTAGGAGACGGCCAACCTACTTGAATATGGACTCTGCCATATTTGACTTTTGGGATCTTTACGACGATCACAATATCCTCTGTGAGGATTTTTTTGAGACAGATTGGGGACATTTATGGACAGTAACAATTGTGATATAAATGTAAAAAGTGAATTTAGTTATACTTTATTTTTAGTGTACATATTTTATTTGTTAAGTGTAAATATTTTATTTGTTAATTTTATTTGTTAAGTGTAAATATTTGTTAGGTGTAAATATTTTATTTGTTTTTCTTTTGATATAATTTTATTAAAAAGTTTGATCAAAAAAAATGTTTATTATAATTGAAACCCCAACAGAAAATCTAACGATACTCGTATTCGACAATTTCTCTCCGAGTGGAATTGTCGAAAAGGAAAATAATATAGTCTATTTTCATAAAGTCTTACTAGTACAAGTTTTACACAAAAAAAACAATTATAATCTTTATAAACTTTAAAATACTATAAAAAATCATGTCTCTATATAAATAAACCATATAATAGTCCTATCCGACGATATTTCTAATAGGGGGTCGAGAAGTCTGGTAAAACGGGGGTCGAGAAGTCGGAGGGTCGAGAAGTCTGGCTACCCAATAGATGACCCCTATTAATGTTGAGGTCATCCAGTCGAAGGCAAAGGTCGCAGTTACTTATTGTAAAATGCTTGTCAGATTGATAAGACATGACTATTAGCTCCCATTTAGGGTCATGCATATTGTATTCAATCTTCCGCACGATGTGACGCTCAGGGGGGCATACTGTTTGGCACACATCTCTTGTTTTTCATTTCTTGTTCAAATTGGTCCAATGGAAATTTACGTGATGATGCTGTTTTAAGTTTTGTCTTTATATCCCATTTGTAATGATGCACAACAATTATTACACTACGTCCCTGCACCCACTGAATGGTATACATAATTCTACTAGCAATCCTTTAAGAGGGCCATCCAAAGGACGTTAATCTTTTGGATCGCCCCACACTCGGTTTAAGCATGGATCCAGGCTCGAATCTTGTTAGACGTTAATCTTTTGGATCGCCCCACACACTCGGTCTAAGCACGGATCCAGGCTCGAATCTTGTTAGACGTTAATCTTTTGGATCGCCCCACACACTCGGTTTTAAGCATACTAGAATCCTGTTGGACGTTAATCTTTTGGATCGCCCCCACACACTCGGTTTTAAGCATACTAGAATCCTGTTGGACGTTAATCTTTTGGATCGCCCAACACACTCGGTTTTAAGCATACTAGAATCCTGTTGGACGTTAATCTTTTGGATCGTCCCCACACACTCGGTTTTAAGCATACTAGAATCCTGTTGGACGTTAATCTTTTGGATCGTCCCACACACTCGGTTTTAAGCAAAGATCCAGGCTCGAATCTTTTGGATCGCCCCACTCACTCGCTGTGAGAACCGGCTGAGTATCTAGGAAGCACTCGTCGAGGAGCGATTAATATCAGTTATTAAAACTTGCTTCCAAATCAATGTAAAATAAATATGGTAACCCTTTCTTACTTGTAGATACATTTTGACACATTTGCAGCAGACTGCTTTTGAAAACATTGTGACAAAAGAAGAAATTGCTTATAATGAGCATTTACTCCTTTTGCCACAATGATTTCAACTGTATTCAAGCATTATATTTTCATTGATAGAGATTTTTTAATGATTTTGCCCATCTGCTGTAGATTTGCCGTATGTTGGAAAGGGTTAACATATACGTGTGTTAATGCTAAGAAGAAATAAAACAACGATGTTAACAATATACATTATTTTATTGTATTAAGCATGTTAATAAAAATTAAGTAAAAATACAATATATATATATTTAGTGAAGTGTATTGACTGAAATCATAAATAATTTATCAGGACAGCGATAGCTTTTATTATCTAAATATGGAGGATACTAAAGATCATATATATAATATGAACCGTTCCATGAGAAAACCAACATTATGGACTCTGCGTAAAGTATCGACCCGGATCAGCCTAAGCATGACTTGCAGGCTAAACCGGGCAGACACTTTTCGCCCCCTGTGGATTTTCTGTTTCCGGAATCATTACTGTAAACCTATATCCCCCTGAGACGGAGTTATAATGTTGGTTTTCTTGTGGGAACGGCTCATATATATATCAGTAATATTCGTCAAATGTTGTTCTAACTGCATGATTTTTTTTCGTTCCAAGATGAAATATACAAAATTGTATAAGTTGTATCAGTGACATGGCGACGTCCAATATTGACCGATACAACAATACGATATGCTTGTCTCGGATATCGCACTTGTCATAATATATAACTTGATTCAAACACTATTCATTCTGCTAATTATATATATATTTGTTTACACTATATAACAAATATCACTTGAAAAATCTATATACAACAGGACGTAATTCTGCTGTACTATATTGTGTTATAATTAACAATTATCTCATGTGTTCGCTAACAGACGATGACATCTGGTGGATGTTGATCGGAAAACCAATCTTGTTACGATTTAATTTATATATATAGCCAGGGACGTAGATAAGACTTACATGTATCTACGTCCCTGATATAGCTATTACGTGCTTTGGGGTAAAATGCTTCATACAGGTTCTTTTTGTTCCGAGTTTTTAACCCATATTTCGCAATAGAAAATAAAAACTCTGAATATTTTATCAATTCAACGAACTATTCGGACACACGAAATGTTACAGAATGATGTTCGTACCGGTTATGTAGACATCAGACGTTTGATTACTTAGTACGGTCAAACGGGCGAATTCTCATGACCGTTGAGTATTGTCTGAAAAACCGGTTACACCTGTACATAGTCCGTAATCCACTCTCGTGGAAGACAGTGGTACAGAGGTAGAGCGTCGGCCTCTTGTACCAAAGGTCCCGGGTTCGAATCCCGTGATGAGCGGGTTCTGCCTTTGGGATTTTTCCACACAGACGGCTTAGTACTGGTTAAGTTTCCAGGAAGCAGACATCGAGCATGATTAATATAAGCTTAAAGCTTGTTTCGCAATCGATGTAACATAAATAAGTTTAAACTAATCCACTCTCGTAACAGAGTTCAACCTTAGTGTCTATGTTGATGCAGAGCGCATTGATATGTAATCGGTGGGTTTATAACATAACATATTATACAGTGTATTGGCATTAACACAAAATGTGTAGCCATTAACACATACAGATTTGAAGGCAGGTTACACACAAATATATCTTTTTTTTTTCTTAAGAAGAACATGCAATGATGACCCTTTCCCACATATCGACGCTTTCTGATGCCCTTTGCACCTGGCGACTTTTGAAAACACTGTGACAAAAGTAGAAATTGCTCAAAACCAGAAATTTCCCCATTTGCCACAGTGTTCTCAACTTTATTTTATTATTATACCCTTATTTATAGATATTTTTCACATTTTTACAAATACATTTTCAAAGTCGTATGCTGCAGATTAGCTGTATGTGGGGAAAGGATTAACTAATTACATCTGTTGTCATCTGATCATTAAGCAATGCCGATAAATTCACCCGTTTCCTTACCACTGATCTAAGAAAGAAAAATACGTAGTATTTTCGTCAAATTGAAGATCCGTATTATCGTTCATACATTTATTGTAAAACGTAATCTTTCTTGAATGCTCAATTGTCAGAAATTGGTCAATTGGGTTTTTTCTCCAGGGAGTATTCAGACATTTTCCAAGAGTTATCCCAATATTTGCCCTTGCAAATTTTGCTGATTTGGGGGTGAATCAAATTACTGGAATCCGCTGTGGTCGAGTGGTTAGCGTCGGGGATTTCGAAACCGGGTGTCCCGGATTCGATCCCCAATCGCGGCACTACGGTCATGGTGGAGTGCCCTTGGGCAAGGCACATTTTCTAGCTTAGTACTGGTTTTTTTACCCAGGGATCATGAATAAGTGAACTGTCGCCGTGATATAACTGAAATATTGTTGAAAGCGGCGTAAAACCCCAATAAATAAATAAATAAATAAGAATCCAATTACTTCCCTTAGACCCGGCCGACTTATTAAAAACAGAAGTGATGGCTGCCCTCTTTGGCGCTCAGGGTTGTGCGGTTAGCATTACGACTAACTGGCTGGTGTTATGATAAATGGACCAGTAGTACCGGCAACTTACCCAGGAAACGCCGTGATATAACTGAAAAAATGGTGAAAGCTGCGTAAAATACCAAACAATCGATCAATCTATGAAAACAGAAGTAAGAATAGTGTTAAGCTCTTTAAATGAAAACGTGATTATTAATAGTGATAAAAAGTGAAACACTGTTCATTATGAGCTAATTCTTCTTTAGCCAAACTGGTAGTAAAAGCGGTCTGCTGTTTATACGTCAACCTGCAGCTGGAATCTTGAAGTGTTATTCCGCAAAAGACTTGGATATGATACGATTTAGTGTGGTTTAAAAGTATCTGCCTGAAAGCCTAGAGCTAGAGGTATTTTATTTTGATATTACCAGATACTTTTTGAAAGCACCTATCATATCAGTGAAGTACGAACTTTTAGCTACATCTTTTACAGAGTTGTCTTCCATCTTATTATTAATATTTGATTCCCTCAATTTCTGTGTATCTCGAACCGTTGGTTTTGCATTCGCTGCGTTTTTGGATCCTTCACTGCCCGTCACTTCTGTAGAAAGCCAGTTGAGAGAGTCAAAGAGCCCATCTCCCGTTTTCCCGGAAACGCCAAATACAATCCAGTTTCGAAGTTTCGTGGATTTGGTCTCCCTTATTTTGTTGTATATTTCGACCGGTGTGATAGCGTTTGGTAGGTCCTGTTTATTGGCCATGATGACAACAGGGATGCCCCTTAACTCATCTTCGCCTAAAAATCTGACCAATTCGTCGATGGCCTGGTCCAGCCTGTAAAATGAGGAGAAAACATTGAAAGCCTTTTCTTGTTCACCAAATGGCTGCATCTCGAAACGCGTTGTAAATGAACGCATGGGACACTACTACACTGTTCCTGGTGCAGACGACCTTTGGACGCCTCTGCAGTCAATATGGCAAACATTGTGGGAAATTCAGAAATTATTTGAACATCTTTTTCTTAGTTATTTTTGTTTTATCATGTCAATTCATAATATCAATTTTCATTCATAAATCAATGTTTTTTCAGTTTAGGAAAATTGCATAGTATGGAAATGGTTTACCATTTAAACTAGAGACACTTCACGGCCGGGACATGTATGCTTTTGATCACAGTTTGTGACGCGGCCCATCGGTAATCCGTTATTGACGTGGACAAAATCCGAAAGAGCCCGCATAAAGTGCATGTTTTCCCAAAGAACTCAAATCAAGTATAATTCACGAAAGGTATTTTGGCTATTCTACAGGCACCAGGGGCGTAGCTCCCTTTAGGCACTGTAGGCACGTGCCTACACATTTGTTCTCAAAATGCAGCTGCGACGATAGACATCTGCGTAATGTTTTGACCAGATCAGCATGCGCTGTCCGCGCAAACTGATCCGGCCGACACATTCCGTCTTAGGGGGATAGATGTGTAGAGTAGTGATTCCTGAAACAGAAAATCCACAGGAGGCGAAAAGTGTCTATCCGAGTAGGCATGCTTAGGCTGATCCTGGTCGATACTTTACGCAGAGTCCACAATGTGGATTGATTATTGCAAAGCTACGCCACTGGGCACTAGTCGGTATGTACGACCTTCCTCCGTGACCTCGGACTATCCGCAATTATAAAACTTCCAACAAAAATACTCTTTTAATATAAGTTTAAAATTCAATATTTACGTACTAAAAATAATGATTTTTTTTAACTTCAATAAAATATTAAGATCACATACTGCATTTGGATTTCTATAAACAAAAGGGTAGTTCGTTTTATAACGACGGATAGTCCGAGACCATGGATGGTAGGCGTACATACCACCGATTGCCTATGTGCATATTCCTTGCAGTTCTTCGATCATGGCTAAAAATACCTGTCCGTGTTTCCCAATGAACTAGCTAATGAACTAGCTGTTAACGCATTCCTGATCGGTCAGTCAGTCAGTCACGATACGATACTTCGAATAATCAAGTTAGAAAACATCCACTTATAAGTGAATTGCCACACATTGGATGTATGAAATAGGCGTTACGATTTGAAAACTTTGGGGGAATACGTCTCTTCAAGTAGTCTGCACCCGTGAAAGAGTAAAACTTGTTGAGAGAAATGAGCCGTTCCAGGAGAAAGCCAACATTATGAACTCTGTGTAATGTATCGACTCATATCAGCCTGCGCAGTCCGCGCAGGCTAATCCGGGCCGACACAATCCGTATCAGGGGGATAGAGGTTTAGAGTTTAGACTCCTGAAACAGAAAATCAACAGGAGGCGAAAATTGTCTGATCAGGTTAGCCTGCGCGGCATGCTTAGGCTGATCCGGGTTGATACTTTAAACTGTTGGTTTACTCGCGGAACGGCTCAAATATCGATTTCTTCAGGGACCTACTAATACGTGTTAGTAGTCCCAGATGTCTTCAAGCAAATCGGTGGAAGCCCATGATATGTGTTTAGATTCGACTTACCTTTCCTTGTCATTGCTGTCAATAACGTAGATCAAACCGCCCGTATTCTGGAAATAATGTCTGTATAGCGGGCGTATTTTATCACGCCCGCCAACGTCCCAGGCGGTAAACTGCACGTGCTTGTGCACGAGGGTTTCCACGTTAAATCCGATAGTGGGTATCGTCGTCACCACCTCTCCCAGTTTCAGACGGTAGAGTATTGTTGTTTTGCCTGCCGCGTCTAGTCCCATGAATAAAACACGAACTTCCTTTTTAGCCCAGATTTTGCCGATGAAATTCCCCATTTTTAAACACTTGTTAGATCTATGAAATTAGATATTATTCCTTTTAAAAGTAAAATTCTTATTTTAACTGAATTTATTACTCTTCTATAAATTTATCGTATAATGCCGACGTTCCGTTTTCTAAGCAACACTTCCATACATTGTAATTAACAACTTAATGTTCCAGGACTTTAAATAAGGACACCTGTAACGCAAAATGAAAGTTGTGTTATTAGAGTTGTGTTTATAAACACGCTGGAGATATTTGTCTCACTTCCGTTTCTAAAAATAGCTAACTGTTAGTTACTAAATTTAAATATTTTTTACGGGCGATCATTTTTCACGACATAGCGTAAGGGAAAAAACACGTTTGTAATAATACGTTACATTGCAATTTTACTTGAAATGTTCCCCTCGTGCTTTGAGGTTTCTGGATAAATGCTTACTTGGAAGTATATTTCAGATCACTATTAGTATTTGCGACATTAAATGTTTACATTGTTGACAACGGACTGCTTTACGTTAGTTTACCTTTTTACAGGGTCGCGGTCCCGATTTCACACATGTCAAAGGTATAAATTTGGCCAAAACTTAAGCTTACTGATACAATATGCACCAACCCGATAATAGATAACATAGATAGTTTAAAACGCGCTCATTGTTCGAAAGTCATGCATTCTTAGTGATTTAACTTATTTAGATCTGTATTTATATATCGTGCCGTAGGCTAGTCCTTCAAAAAAAGATATCGCGTATGCTCATTTTTCATTTTGTTATTATCCTGCATATGCATTCGGTTGACCAATAATGACAGATGATAAAACGAGAAACCGAAAGTCTAAATTATTTGGACTAATCATGCCGTTGACTTAGTCTGAAATTAATGGACAATCTGAATTATCTACGTCCCTGATTTAGTAATTTTATACAGAATCCATATTGTTTTCATAAATTATGGTTCTACTGAAGAGGTGTCAAAATTTGTATGTAAAATAGTCTGATTCTTGGATGGATTGAATGATTACAGTTTAACGCCGTTTTCAACATTTGTTCAGTCAAATCATCGCTGTTTCCTGGCTACGTCTCCCCAGTTTTCCACACAACAGTCTTTTCAAGCACTGACTGCTTTTCCACCTAGGCTGTAAGCCCATTGGTGGAAGATGAATGATGCTTGTCACAGTGACATTTGTCAAACTTCGAAAGAATGTTGGCCGAATTGGGATTCAAACTCAAAACCCCTGGATTGAAAGCCTGCATCACTACCGACTGAGCTACTGGGGCTCTGCTTCTTTGATGGAAATATTTATTATTTAATTGCCTAGGTGCTTTTGAATAGTTAAAGAATAATGTGAAACAGTTCACATGAGAGCCGCCCACTCAAAACTCAAAAACAATCTCAGGACCCCCGCAGTCGCATTGACAAAATGCTCCCAACAGGACCAATAGTCAATTCTATTTGCTCGTTCAATATCATACACCACATAATACAAATTACAAATATTAAATATCGAAGAAAAACACCAGAGGTCACCATTTACAGACCGTTTTTACCATATCTTTACAAGTTAAAAAAATATATAAATGAATAAATTTAATTTCGCTATTTAGAAAATTTATTTTTTGAGTTTGTATTTGCACACCAAAAGGTCATCTGCATGAACTGGTGAGGGCCCTCAGGGAAAGCTGAAAGAATTTCATTTTTAGCTCGACTTTTGAAAAAATGAGAGCTATTGTCATGACCCTGGCGTCGTCGTTGACGTGGTCGTCCGGTTAAGTTTTTTTGTTGGCGGCGGCGTGGTGGTCCGTTAAGGTTTTTTGTTGGCGGCGGCGTGGTCGTCCAGTTAAGGTTTTTTGTTCAGCTCAGCTTTTTTTCTGTTTTCTATCAGTTGAGCATCTGTGCCGTACGCAGTGCTCTTGTTTTTAGTAATGTTCTGTTGAAAAAGACCTGGAAAGTGAAGCTTGGTTTGAATCCGGCCAGTCTCGAATCTCATTGACTCTGAAATTGATGTATCTACTCTGACAGCTTTGAGCAAAAGTCAATCCTGTAAAACTTCGTCCATGTCAAATCATGAGTTGAATTAATCATAATTAGCTGTAGGTTGTCAAGTTATATTATCCTTTCTTTTAAACATAAAGATAACATCCCATCAGAAATGTAAACATGTAGGTTAACAACCATAATAATGCATAAAAACATCATTCATGTAACATTTGTTTTGTTTATGAAGACAAATTCATACATACATTTTGCATCGGATGAAGCCATTCTTTGTGAATGAATGACAGTCCCTCAAACAAAATTGAAAGGCCCCTATTATTCTCATATGGGGCCATATGGGGGCTAGTTTGGCTCCCAAATCTGAAAAGCTGGAGAAAAGACTGCATCATGTAATGAAGTCATCATAAATACCTCATTTGACTGTTTAGGCCTACCGGATACCTGATATTATATTGTTATGTCATTTGAAAACATCTATCCAAAAATAATAAATATGAAAATCATAAAAATGTGCTTATTAAATATAGCTGAAAACATTGTGGCAAAAGTAGAAATTGCCCATTTGAATTAATTATCTTCTTTAATTGCCACAATGTTTTCAAATGCCACCTGCTGCAAAAGAGAAAGGGTTAGTTAAAGCCAATGTTCTTGTTCCACAAAAGTGTTTTTAAAAGTTACCTGCTTCATAACGCATCAAAAGCTGTTTGTTTAAGGAATGAGGACCAAACTGTTTTATTTCTAGTATTGCTGTTTCAGGTAAAATGAAACTGACTGACATGTGAACTTGGCTGTGATAGGTACTGGTTGGCGATAGATACACAAAGGTTGTGATTAAACCAGAACAATGGATGGACCGCCCCCAAGAGGTTATGGGTAAGTATAAATTTGTTTGTTATTTACTTCAGTTCCCTTTATACCATTTAATTAATATGATTCTTTTGATCATCGCCGATGGTAAAATGGGATATCTAGAACAGTTGGAAAACATGCCTTACACAGGAACAAAATTATTGTGGAATTATTATATAAACTGTGCATTTTGAGTATTTACTTTAATTTTCCCACAAAACGGTCATCTGTAGAAGAGGCCAGACAAGTCTTCTGTATAAGTTTAACCCTTTCCCTCATATAGACACTTTCTGACGCCTCTGCAGCAGACAGCTTTTTGAAAACATAGTGACAAAAGAAGAAATTGCTCAAAAAGAGCAATTTCTCCTTTTGCCATGTTTTCTACTTTTAGTCATAGGTTATCCATTCAATTATGATATTCTATTTTTTGACAAAATATGTTCAAAGTCGTCTGCTGCAGAATTGTCGTACGACGGAAAGGGTTAAACTTCTACTCTTCTGTATAGGAAACTGTAGGAGATAGTGGCTCAGTTGTATATAGCATCAGCTTCATCAGCCAAAGTATAACAAAGTGAAATCAAACTTTGTGATCTGACCACACGCTTTAAATGAGTACCGCTCAGCTAGAATATTGAGCTGTCATCAGAGCTCTAGATAAGGGGGCGTATTGCATGTTCTAAAACCCTAATTTAACCTCCAAAACTTATATTGTGGGTACTTAAAAGATAACAAATACCTACAGAGATATCGTTGAAGCAAGACCTCTATACTGCTCGTTATAATCTAGACCTCTGTAAGTCATGATTCAAGTAAATAGTAATACTTATCCCTTTCCCTCATACTACAATTCTGCAGCAGACGACTTTGAACATATTTTGTCAAAATATAGTAAATCTCTATGACAAAAAGTGGAAAACATTGTGACAAAAGGAGAAATTGCATGTTTTGTGCAATTTCTTCTTTTGTCACTATGTTTTCAAAAAGCTGTCTGCTGCAGAGGCATCAGAAAGCGTCTATATGAGGTAAAGTGTTAAATATACATGTGCAGAGCTTTAGATAAGGAGCGTATTTCATGTACTTTAACCCTTTCCCTCATACGGCAATTCTGCAGCAGACGACTTGGAACATATTTTGTCAAAAAATAGAAAATCTCTATAATTGAATGGATAACCTATGACTAAAAGTGGAAAACATTGTGACAAAATGAGAAATTGCACGTTTTGAGCAATTCCTTCTTTTGTCACTATGTTTTCAAAAAGCTGTCTGCTGCAGAGGCATCAGAAGGCGTCTATATGAGGGAAAGGGTTAAAACCTTTTTTTACCCTAAAACTCTGTGTTGTGGGTGCTCAAAAGAATTTTCTGAATGAGAGGATTCTTTTCAGTACCAAAAACATAGGGTTTAATTTAGTTTTAAGTGAGATATTTTGGAACAAATTTTGGTTGCTCCTCCTTACCTAGGCTTCTGCATGTAGTATTGTTCAAGTTCATTTAGTAACTTTCTCTTAATTTGTCTTTGTTTTTCAGCCGAAGTGGTCACCCACCTGCCAAACAAAGAGGCATCCCACCTCCTTATCAATCTGTTCCCACACCTGACAGAAAAAGTCATCCGCCACCTCCCCCACATGACGGAAAAAGTCCTCCGCCACCTCCCCCACAACATGTCCCATCCCCTCCTCCAGTTGTCCAACAGACAGATTCGAAAGGACCTGGGTGAGCAAAGATTTAATAATTACCTACATAAAGAGCCATGCCATATGTAATTAACCCTTTTCCTCATATAGACGCTTTCTGACACTTTTGCAGCAGACGGCTTTTTGAAAACATAGTGACAAAAGAAGAAATTGCACAATATGTGCAATTTCTCCTTTTGACACAATGTTTTCCACTTTTTGTCATAGGTTATCTATTCAATTATGGAGATTTTCTATGTTTTGACAAAATACGTTCAAAGTCGTCTGCTGCAGAATTGTCGTATGAGGGAAAGGGTTAACTCCGAAGGTTTCTGCAGTTACATTAAGATTGCACACTTGTAATGTGTGTACTCCAGTTGCTATCTAGATGCTTATAGGACGGATAATGAACCTTGATTAGATTGCCAGAGCTCCAGATATGTGTTAAGTTTATTTGACACATAAACCCTATGCTGTTGGTACTCAAAAGAATGTTCTCACTGAGACGATTTTTTTGAGTACCGGCATATAGGGGGAGTATTCCGTGATATTAAAGTACTAAAGGTTTGATTTATTATGGTATGGTCCACATAGCTATAAATCTTGAATAACATGGAGGATAATTGTTTGTATGAGAATAATTGTTTGTTTTGATGTGAGAGGATAATTGTTTTTCTGTGTGAGAGGATAATTGTTTGTTTAGTTGTGACAGGATAATTGTTTGTTTCTATGTGAAAGGATAATTGTTTGTTTGGGTGTGAGAGGATACTTGTTTGTTTGGGTGTGGTGAGAGGATAATTGTTTGTTTTAATGTTAATGAATAATTGTTTGTTTCTATGTGAGAGGATGATTGTTAATGTTTCCGTGTGAGAGGATACTTGTTTGTTTCCATGTGAGAGGTTTTAAAATTGTTTGTTTCGTTGTGAGAGGATCATTGTTTGTTTGGGTGTGAGAGGATAATTGTTTGTTTGAGTGTGAGAGAATAATTGTTTGTTTTGGTGTGGGAGGATACTTGTTTCTTTCTGGGTGAGAGAATTCTTGTTTGTTCCTGTGTGAGAGGATAATTTTGTTTCTGTGTGAGGGGATAATTGTTTGTTTCTTTGTGAGAGGATGATTGTTTGTTTACATGTGAGAGGATACTTGTTTGTTTCTCAGTGTGAGAGGTTAATTGTTTGTTTCGTTGTGAGAGGATAATTGTTTGTTTTGGTGTGAGAGGATGATTGTTTGTTTTAGTGTGAGAGGATGATTGTTTGTTTTAGTGTGAGAGGATACTTGTTTGTTTCCATGTTAGAGGATACTTGTTTGTTTCTGTGTGAGAGGATAATTGTTTGTTTCCATGTGAGAAGATACTTGTTTGTTTCTGTGTGAGAGGATACTTGTTTGTTTCTGTGTGTGAGGATAATAGTTTGTTTGGGTGTGAGAGGACTATTGGTTGTTTCGGTGTGAGACAATAATTGTTTGTTTGGGTGTGAGATGAAGATAATTTTCTGTGGTCTAGCACCGAAAGTGTTATTCAGCCTCTCATGAAAATAGCCTTTTGGTGTTATATCTTGATCTTTCATCGAAACAGACCGTTGATCTGTTTATTCCATGCTTTTACACATTGTTGAAATGTACAAAGGTCTGCTAATCCATGCTGTATTTGTTGATGAAAACTCATAAAAAATGACTGAATAATTGTTGAAAACATTGTGGCAAATAGAGAAATTTATAATTATGATCAATCTCTCCTTTTGGCACAATGATTTCAAGAGTTATCTGCAGAGGCATCAGAAAGCATCTGAATGTGGGAAAGGTTTAAAAAGTTGATTGGTCGAAAAACATAACAACTATATATACTGTAAGTTTTTTGTCAACTTTATATAATGTATGTTGACATAAATGAAATTTCACTATTAGGTATTAAGATTTTTTATATCAATCACTTGATAATAAAGTTCTAATTTGGACCCCCAACATTTATAAGATGATCCCTCAAATTTCAGCTTAGGGAAAACCCAGTACATTGTATCAGATATGTAAACTGTTCAAAAAGTTGAATTGTTTCAATTAAATAAATAACCATTGAATGTTGCCTTGTCCTCATTAAAAAGTTTGGGCCAGTAATTTTCCATTTCAACTGGCCCTGCTGGCTAGTAGAAATTTCAGCCTTAAGTCTACCCCTGAAGAATCGTGATTGTGAAATAAATTTGCATGAATGATTGTTTGATGACCCTCTTCCAAAAGAAGTAGACATAATTAATAGACCAAAATGCATTGCAGCCAGGGGATGTGACCTTTGAACTCTATTTAAATTATAATTCATAGTGCAGTCTTTATAAATCCTCTCCTAGCCCTTTCTCACATACAACGAATCTGCAGCTGACGACTAATACAACATTTAGGAACTCTGATGGAGAATCTTTTTAAACATGAAAGTATCATTCATGAATGGATTTAAAAACATTGTTCAAAAAGGTGCATTTTGACACAATGTGTTCAAAAGTAGTCTACTACAGATGTGTCAGAATGTGTCTTGCAAGTTGGAAACAATTAAAACTGCTAGCCCCATTTTGAAATCATTTCACATGACTGATAAATTAGTAACTGTCTTAACCCTTTCCCTAATACGACAATTCTGCCGCAGACAACTTTGAACATATTTTGTCAAAAAATAGAAAATCTCCATAATTGAATGGATAACCTATGACAAAAAGTGGAAAACATTGTGGCAAAAGGAGAAATTGCACGTTTTGTGCAATTTCTTATTTTGTCACTATGTTTTCAAAAAGCCGTCTGCTGCAGAGGCGTCAGAAAGCGTCTATATCAGGGAATGGGTTAAAAAATAGTCAAAAGCAGGGAGATTAGTAATAGTTTTACCCTTTCCCTTATAAACAACAATTCTGCAGTTGACGACTTTGAACATATTTTGTTAAAAAATAGAAAAATCTCTATAATTGAATGGTTAACCTATGACTAAAGGAGAAATTGCTTGTTTTGTGCAATTTCTTCTTTTGTCACTGTGATTTCAAAAAGCCATCTGCTGCAGAGGCATCAGAAAGCGTCTATATGAGGGAAAGTGTTAACCAAATCAGGTACAGGGTTAATCTCTAGTAAATTTTCTATTTTCAGACCAATGGCATTGATCTTAAAAAAAGACTTGCAATTGGAGAGAAAAAAGCTCAAAAGACCTGAAGAAATTTTAAAGAGAGGTATGTTTACAGTTAAGCCTGAATTAATCCAACCCCTGATGTGACCTTCAACCCTTTCCCACATACAACAGATTCTGCAGCAGACAACTTTAGATAAAAATTTGGTTAACACCTATAAATGAAACTTATAAACGTTGAGTAGGATTGAAAACGCCAGGCTCAGAAAGATTTTTGGAAATGTTGTCAAAAGTTGTCTTCTGAAGAGGCATCAGAAAGCATTCTGTATGTGGGAGAAGGTTAAACTAACTTCAGTCCAGGGAATGAGTGAATGTGGGTCTTTAACCCCATTCCCAGATGAAATTTACAATTGACACATCAGATGACTTTTGGCAAAAGGAGGAACTGCTCATAATGTTTTCATCTCAATTAAATATTTATACTATCATTGTTAGAGATTCTGCAATATTCTTTCTACATGTTTTCAAAATTGTCTGCTTCAGATTCTGTTGTATTTTGAAAGGTGTAATTGATTGTTTGGTGTTTTATGTTGCTTTCAACAATACATACTTCAGTTATATCCATGGCATTTCCTGGGTAAGTTACCAATACTACTGGTCCATTTATTCTGACTCCGGCCAGTCAGTTGTAAAGCTAATCCTGCAGCCCTGAGCACCAAGGAGGGCAGCCATAACTACCATTTTAAAAGTCTTGTTTTGAAAGAAGTAAATAAAACATATATTGAAATCATACAATGTACAGTGAGTAATAAAACTTATTAGGCACATTTCATTTTTTAGCTCGACTTTTGAAAAAACGAGTCCTATTGTCATGACCCTAGTTAGCTCAACTTTTGAAAAAACGAGAGCTATTGTCATGACCCTGGTGTCGTCGTTGTCAGCGTGGTCGTCCGGTTAAGGTTTTTTGTTGGTGGTGTCGGCGTGTTTGTCCGGTTAAGGTTTTTTTTTTGCGGCGGCGGCGTGGTCGTCTGGTTAAGGTTTTTTGTTCAGCTCAGCTTTTTGTCTCGCCCATGGTAGTGGAGTGAGACATAGCAGTCACTTTTCCGGCGACGGCGAATGCGGCCGCTTTTACAAATAGCTATATCTCGGCAACCCCTGCTTGAATTTTTCTGAAACTTTGTTAGCTGTATTGGTCATGGGACATCTGTCAACGTCAACATTTTCAGGGTCAAGGTCATAATTGTGCAGAACTTTACCTTTGTTAGGTAACTTAACCTCAAAACTTAACCTTTCTTATATCTCAGCAACCCCTGCTTGAATTTTTCTGAAACTTTGTCAGATGTATGGTTTGGTTATGGGACATCTGTCAACGTCAAAATTTTCAGGGTCAAGGTCATAATTGTGCAGAACTTGACCTTTGTTAGGTAACTTAACCTCAAAACTTAACCTTTCTTATATCTCAGCAACCCCTGCTTGAATTTTTCTGAAACTTTGTCAGATGTATTCTTTGGTCATGGGACATCTGTCAACATCAAAATGTTCAGGGTCAAGGTCATAATTGTGCAGAACTTGACCTTTGTTAGGTAACTTAACCTCAAAACTTAAAACTTTCTTATATCTCAGCAACCCCTGCTGGAATTTTTCTGAAACTTTGTCAGATGTATTGTTTGGTCATGGGACACCCATCAACATCAAAATGTTCAGGGTCAAGGTCATAATTGTGCAGAACTTGACCTTTGTTAGGTAACTTAACCTCAAAACTTAAACTTTCTTATATATCTCAGCAACCCCTGCTGGAATTTTTCTGAAACTTTGTCAGATGTATTGTTAGGTCATGGGACATCCGTCAATGTCAAAATTTTCCGGGTCAAGGTCATAATTGTGCAGAACTTGACCTTTGTTAGATAACTTAACTTCAAAACTTAACCTTAGTCTTATCTCAGCAACCCCTTATAGAATCTTTCTGAAATGTCAGATGTATTGTTTGGTCATGGGACATCCATAAACATTTTAAGGTCAAGGTCATAATTTTACAGAACTTGACCTTTGTTAGGTAACTCAACCTTGGTTATACCTCAGCAACCACTGTTGGAAGTTTTCTGAAACTTTGTCAGATGTATTGTTTGGTCATGGAACATCTGTCAACGTCAACATTTTCAAGGTTAAGGTCATAATTTTACAGAAATTGACCTTTGTTAGGTAACTAATTCAATTCAATATTTTCCAACAAGTATCAATTCGACAACTAAAAGCAATGTGCAATACATCAAACTTGAAACAATGTCATTTTATCATTATTCATAACACTTTGATGAGTAAATAAGAATACACAATTGCGTTTTTGCTCTGAAATATGTATTTTTGTTAAATCTCAAAAGTGTTGCTTTATCACCTAGTGTAATTATGTCAATTTTCTGCAAATATGACCTTCTTTTCAGTACAATAATATTTTCCCATGACTTATTTTAAAATTACTATGTTGTTATTTTATGTGTAAAAACTTACTATCATAATCATAGTGATTGCAATTATTTACAATTTAATGTAGTATTATTGATCACTCTTTACTTCATGTGTGAATAAATATATTAAGATATATACACATGTAGTGAGTTTATCATTTATCATGACATGTTGATAACAATGCATTGACAGACACTTACTTTTTCACATTTTATCAACTTTACTTTCTTTTTGCATAGTGATACCATTTAATATCTGATTTTCTTAGAAGGGCGAGACACCCTCAGCCCGAGGTCTTGTTTTCTCCCTATCAGTCGAGCGTCTGTGCCGTATGTGGTGCTCTTGGAACAGGTTGTTGCTCAAGACAGAAAACTACTATTGCATATATTTAGATTAAGACTGAGATTAATTTATTCTTTTGTAGTTACATAATTTTTCACTTGTCACAATAAATATTCAAAACATTGTGGCAAAACTGTTCTTCAGTTGCCTTGCTTGGCTGGGAGACATGTATGGATCACTTCTCCAAAGATTGCTTTCATTTCTCTGCCTGTCCATCCCACTTTCACTTGACTTACTGGTAGATGACACATGTGTTTATTAACCCGTTCCCACATATAACAAATCTGCAGCAGACAACTTTGAAAACATAGTGACAAAAACCTGAAAAATCTACATTAAAGATAGCTTAATTATTAAATAAAGTTGAAAATATTGTGGCAAATCAAGAAATTGCTCATCATGAGCAATTTCACCTTTGACCAAAATGTTTTCAAAATGTGTCTGCTGCTATTGCGTCAAAATGTGTCTGCAAGTGGGAAAGGGTTAAAAAACTGCTGTAAGCGTGATATGGGTAATATTTTTCTTACTTTCAATTTCTTTTTTCTTTGGTTTATTTATATTAATTCTATTTACAAAAATGAAATAATACAACTACAAGAGATTGATACACACATGTCATATAAGACTTATCATGATATTTGGATTGAATTGAAAAATAAAAACTTACTGCAATTATCTCCAACCTACTACGATATCAGTACAAGACATGGCGATTTAAAATTTGAAAGAAAAGAAGGATGTGACTGAGTTACACAATGTCCATTCTAACCTGTTATAGCAACAACAACATCAAAACAAAGATCAGGAATTCAGTAGATAAAGGATTCCAGTATTCAATAATAACATAATTCTTTCTATTCTTTTTCTGTATTATAACAATACATGTACATGACATATTGTGATGGTTTGCTGAAAATTAAGTTTTATTTTAAACATTTGATTTCAGTTGAGGTTGAAAGAGAGGATGTTTATGACAGGTATAACAAGTATGACTTTATTCCCATGGTTGATTCTAGGGTGAGTACCAGGTTTCTCAGTGATTACTTTGGGCTGAACCCGTTCCCACTTGAAGATGCATTTCGACGCATCTGCAGCAGATGACTTGAAAACATAGCAAAATGATAAATTGCTCATACTGAGCAATATGCAATATCTTCTTTAGCCAGAATGTTTTCAATTTTATTCAATAATAACACTTTTTTAATGGAGATACTTTTTTCAAGATGCTTTCAAAGTCGTCTGCTGCAGATTTGTTGTAGATGGGAAAGGGTTAAATTGAGTCCTGCTATTTGAAGACCAGCCTTCATTAAGAAATTCAAAATAAGTGTAGATCTAGATCTAGATCAACCTGTGCATCTCCAAATGTATCGGTAGATAACCCTTTCCCTCATATAGACGCTTTCTGACGCCTCTGCAGCAGACAGCTTTTTGCAAACATAGTGACAAAAGAAGAAATTGCTCAAAACGAGCAATTTCTCCATTTGTCACAATGTTTTCAACTTTTAGTCATAGGTTATCCATTCAATTATAGAGATTTTCCACTTATTGACAAAATATGTTCAAAGTCGTCTGCTGCATACTTGTCGTATGAGGGAAAGGGAGGTTGGTATTCCTGTATCATGACTGAAATATCAGTAAATGTTTCCTTATTTATGTTTATCACAGATATGAAACTTTATTAACCCTTTACGACCTGCAGACGCATCTGCAGCAGACAACTTTTGAAAACATCGTGACAAAAGGAGAAATTGCTCAAAGCGAGCATTATTTTATGATTATACTTTCATTGAAAGAGAATTTCATAGTTTTGACTTAATATTTCAAAGTCGTCTGCTGCAAGTCTTGTCTATGCTACCCAGCTTAAAAAGTCTGACCCGAACAGGGATCGAACTCGGGACCTCTTGACGCGGAGGCAATCACTACCACGTCACTATAAAAGTTAGCTCTATTGCAAGGTATTATAAGTATCCCATTATACAAACACATAGCTACATATTGTCTATCTATGGGATAGACCACTTTACTACATCTATATGGAAATGGACTACATCACTATGAATAAAGGTTTACAAACAGTTACAACATTAAATTCATTAGCATGTTTGATTTTCATGTTTATAAAGGTTGTGTGTAATTTCCATTTTTTTCGTTATCTTGCCCACAAAAATGTTGATTAAATAGTTCCTATTTGATCTCATTTTCATTTCATATTTACTCCAACAGGAATACCTAAGAACATTAAAAGCAGAAATTGTAGCAATAAACTTTTCCGGTGTAGAACAACTGACTGACGCATTTCTGTACAGTCTGCATCACTGTAAACTTAGTTTGCCTTCTCTACAATGGATCTCATTATCTGGTAAGTTCCAGTGCTCTTGTCTCTGACTAATGAACATTTCCCAATTACAACAAATCTGCAGCAGACAACTTTGATAACATACCAGAAATTGTTTGCAAACTCCCTTTAACCCTTTCCCTCATACGACAATTCTGCAGCAGACGACTTTTAAAGTATCTTGTTAAAACATAGAAAATCTCTATAAATGAATGGATAACATATGACAAAAAGTGAAAAACATTGTGGCAAAAGGAGAAATTGCACGTTTTGTGCAATTTCTTCTTTTGTCACTATGTTTTCAAAAATCCGTCTGCTGCAGAGGCGTCAGAAAGCGTCTGTATGAGGGAAAGGGTTAAATGAAGGTACAATTGAGCAATTTCTTCTTTTGTCGCCATGTTTTCCAAAAGCTGTCTGCTGCAGAGGCATCAGAAAGGGTCTATTAGGGAAAGGGTTAAAAAACACAAAATATTTTGTGACATAACACTGATGTCTAACTTTCGTGTGCGCTGCTAGCAATTATTAACCCTTTCCCTCATACAACAATTCTGCAGCAGACGACTTTGAACCTATTTTGTCAAAAAATAAAAAATCTCTATAATTTAATTGATAACCTATGACTAAAAGTGGAAAACATTGTGGCAAAAGGAGAAATTGCTCGTTCAGATAGCGTCTATATGAGGGAAAGGGTTAATGATGCTACATGGTAGGTATATATCTTTATTTTTTACCCTGCCGAGCCCCGCAAGCTCAGTCTGTTGCGACGCACCTGGCTGTCAATCCAGGGGTTGTGAGTTTGAATCCCAGCTCGGCCAACATTCTTTCAAACATTTGACAGAAGACAGAACTGTGACATACATCATTCGTCTTTCACCAATGAGCTTTTTAACAGTCGATGTGGAAAAGCAGCCAGTTGATTGGAAAGTATGTTGTGTGGTGTACTGGTGTGGGAAAACCAGGAAACGCATGAGTAGATGAACTGGTCGCTGTGATATGACTGAAAAATTGTTGAAAACGGCGTTAAACCCTAATCAATGATTCAATTATTTTCTACACTGAAACAAAATACTTTTGACCCTTCATTTACCCCTTCCCACATACAGCAAATCTACTTTGAAAAAAAAAGGGAAATAAGTCGACTATTGAAAAGATTATTTTTAAAAAAAATTGAATACTTTGTGGCAAAAGTGGAAATTGCTTTCAAAAGGCATCTGCTGCAGAGGCGTCAGAAAATGTCTGTATGTGGGAAAGTATTACGGTCTTTTGTGTAATTTATTGCTTTTGTTTATCTACAGGGTGTTACAACATTACGGATGAAGGAATCCAGCATGTGTGTACAGCTTTTGACAAAATGACTTCAGTAAGTAGTCTTATGAACTAAAGCCCTTTCACATATATAACAATCTGCAGACGCATTTTGACGCAATAGCAGCAGATGAGTTTTGAAAACATTGTGGCCAGAGGTGAAATTGCTCATGATGAGCAATTTTTCCTTTGGCCACAATGTTTCCAACTTCATTTAACAATTAAACTATCTTTTATGGAGATTTATCAGGTTTTTGTCGCTATGTTTTCAAAGTCATCTGCTGCAGTTTTGTTGTATCTGGGAAAGGGATGTACAAAAATCTTGAGCAGACGGAGAAAGCATGGTAGGCACTTAGGGATTTTTTTTTTTTTTGTCCTGGGTGCGTCTGTCTGTCTGTCGTCACACTTTTTTGTCACGTTTTCAAAAAACTTTTTTTATTCTCAAAGAATAACATTGAAACTTCTAACAAATGTTTATATCAATGTGTGTGATGGGTTTTCAAAAGGGGGATAATCCAAATCTTTTTATATCAGAGTTATTGTCCCTTTTCTGTCAAAAATTAAAATTTTCTGACAAGGCCCAGGCAGGTGACACACATGCTCCGGGGAGCACTCCATTCTAGTTTTTAACAGGTCATAATGCACCATAATGTATCACCATGTGGGGAATTAGTACTTTGAAATGTAGGAGTGATAATTACTTTTGATTGATTGATTGATAGTTTAATGCCACTTTCAGCATTATTTCAGTAACATCATGGCAGCCAGTTCACCTAACCATGTGTTTTCTGACTCTCTATATTCTACACAACATTCTTGCCAGGCAAGTGGCTCCCTTCTAACATAGAGTGTTAACCTATTATAGGAATACGTAGGATCTTAGTCCCAATTACTTGTCATTCCTCAGACAGACTGAATAGCCACACCAGTGGTTGAGCCCATGACCACTGGCTCAAATGTCCTCTTGCCGCAGTCTTATTTGAGCTTGGGAAAATGACATTTGAAGTTTTATGTATAAGTTCAAAGTTCAAAATTGTTTATTGGCATATAAACATAATTATGTTTGTTGCCAGAAACGAAAATACATATACATGTGGCGGCAATAAAGATAATTAGAAACCTAAATATTGAGAAAATATGAAATATAAAAACATATCACGGCAATAGATAAGTATACAGTTTGTGTACATATTATGATTATCTAGTACAGGATGATCAACATATTTACAGAGTAAGTACAGAAGGGCTACTCAATCTCAAAAAGATTAACCAATTTTTCACATCAGTTAGTCCATATACCCTATATATACATATACAACCCCATACCCAATACAGTTGATAACCATCAAAAAGTTTTGATCTTGGAAAATGTTTATTTGTATCCTCATCTCTTACAGATTCAGGTTATGGGGTGTCGAAAGTTAACGGAGAAATCTGTGCGTATTTTGTCATCCATTCCTACAATGGAGAGGATCCATGTAGAGGGTACTAATGTTGGGGCAGTTCCAGCTGATTGGACGATTAAAATGGAGGACGACAGCCATAGAAACAGAAAATTAGAGAAGAAATGTAGGTTTGATTGATTGGTTTGTGTTTGACTCCGCTTTCAACAATTGTTCTGTTATATCACAGTATTTCCTGGGTAAGTTACCAGTACTACTAGTCTATATATCCTGACACCAGCCAGTCAGTTGTAATGCTAACCCCGCAACCCTGAGCGCCAAGGAGGAAAAGCCATTACTACCATTGTTAAAGTCTTTGGGAGGAACCAAGCAGGGATCAAACCCCCAACGTCTTGTACCCGAGGCGGACGTTCTACCACTACACCACCGAGGTTTGATACACAGTTAATGATTTGACTGTTTCAAGAAAACAAGATAAAAAAAAAAATCAGATTTTCAGCTCAAAAGTAGCAAACTTTATTTTGATAAAAATGTGTCATGGAAGAAGAATTTGTGGATTTCTCCTATAACCCTTTCCCTCATATAGACGCTTTCTGACGCCTCTGCAGCGGACACCTTTTTGAAAAACGTGCAATTTCTCCTTTTGCCACAATGTTTTCCACTTTTTGTCATACCGTAGGTTATCCATTCAATTATATTATATAGATTTTCTATGTTTTGACAAAATACGTTCAAACTCGTCTGCTGCAGAATTGTCGTATGAGGGAAAGGGTTAATACCTTTATGGATGACATCAACCTCTTCATTAAACTGTTCCTACATACAACATATTTGCAATACACGTCTTTGAAAACATCTATGAAATATCTCTATAAATGAAAGAATAATTACCGAAAAATGTTGAAAACATTGTGGTAAATGGAGAAATGATCGTTTTGATGTGGAAAAGAGGTTAAAAACCTTCATAAGTATCAAACCTTCGTGAGTATTGTAAAGTTACTGGTCTAAAGTCTACACTAGTGTAGTAGACTTTTCTTTTTTTAACTTGCATGGAGTATAATTATGCTTAATTGGGAGCATAAAGATTGTGAAAGCACGTAAACTATTCAAATATGAAAAAACAACCATCTTATAGCTGGTAAAGTTATTCAAGCACGTAAAGGGCCTCTTGTTATAAAAAGTCATGATAAGGAGAAAAGCAGCCATATCCTGCTTTTCTTATATGAAGTCATCTGCAGTAGATTTGTTGTATGTGGGAAAGGGTTGATATTTGGGTCCACCTGTCTAGGCAGGAAGACTAATACGGATAACTTCTTCATCATCATTCTGTTCATCTTTCACTTGTTCACTAACTGATATCTAGACCCTCTAACCCTAAGTTGTGGGTACTCAAAAGAATCGTCTAATTGAGACGATTCTTTTGAGTACCTACAACATAGGGTTAGCTTTAATAATAAGAGAGAAATTGTGGGGAAAAGAGCTGAATACCCCTATTTATCTGGACCTCTGTAATATATTGGCAGGCAACACAAGTCATGGGTTCCTAAGCTAGTACATGTGTACTATTGTACTGGTTTTTTTTCTTCATTTCTTTTCCAGGTGTCTTTGTAAATGGTTGTCCACTTATTTCACCCCTTAAGTCACCGACAGATATGTGTCAAACAGGTAATTTAAACCCCGTTATATTTTTAAACTATTTACTGCCATCTCCCTCTCAAGTTCCTTATCCTCTTCCACATGCAGATGCATTTTGAAAACAGTGTCACAAAAGGAGAAATTACTCTTAAGTAAGCAAAATTTCTCCTTTTTGCCACATTGTTTTCAGTTCTAATCAATAATTTTACTTTCATTTATGGAAATTTTCTTTATTTTAACCTCAATGTTTTGGTTGTCGTCTGCTGCTTTGTTCCCACTTTACCTTATTTTGGTATCTCATTTGGGAGTGAAGACACTTTCTCCCATTCTCAGCACACAGATGTATTCTTAACCCTTTCAATGCTGATCGAATTCTTAAAATGGATCTATCCAGCTATTGCACTTGAAAAAGTTATTTTTATACATAGCTAATTTTATGAATATCAAGATATAAATGTTCAGTTAATCCTTTTCTACATAAACACGCTTTCTGATACCTCTGTACCAAATGACTTTTGAAAAAATTGTGGCAAATAATGAGTAATTTCCCCTTATGCCAAAATGTTTTCAACTTATTCCAGTAATTCTACCTTTATTTAATGAGATGTTCCTTGTTTTTGCCTAGTTCTTTTTAACCCATTACTTCACAGACGACATTTGACGCCTGCCATTGAAGACAACTTTTGAAAACATTGCAATAAAAGGTGAAATTGCTCAAAACAAGCAATTTCACCTTTTATTGCAATATTTTCAACTCTTTATCAATACAAATCTTTCAGTTTTCTAGATTGTTGAAATTGTTCGTTTGAGGATTGTTAAGCAGACGACCTTTGAAATGTCATGTGAAGTAATGGGTTAAGGTCCTGTGCTGCATTTTTATAGTAAGTGGGAAAGAGTTAAGTATAGAGCCTGGCCTAGCCTGGCCTAGCTCTATAACGCTGGCACAGGCTTTATAAAATTGTTGCAGCAGTCAAAGGGTTCATTCCTAAAAATACTTTTCCTACTTTTCTATTGAAGTAAATTGCAAGAAGGTTGTCATAGTAACAACAGAAGAGTTACCATGGAGTCCTTTGGCAGTTTTAACCAATCAGAAAGACACATCTCCTGTCAAAAAGTTAACAGTACATAGAGATTGGAAACCTTACAAAGATAGCAAGTGTACATATAACCTGTTTCAGGTTTCTAGAGAAACTGTAAGTTAGCATCTCCTACATTATACCTCAAGCATTTCGCAAAATGCTATCAATTGTTCATGTGAGAACTGTTGTTATTGTTATGTAACTAAAGAAACAAATTTCTCTGATTGAGCATAAGTTGTTTTAGCTTCTATAGGCACATTTGATAGTGTACACTTTATCATGTACAAGTTTCTGAGTGACAGGTGCAGATAAGTTCATGAGACTGAGTTAGATACAAGTGAGTCCCGGTGCGATACCCTAGCTCTTTCCGGAACGACCTCTTGGTTTTTTAACTTGCTCAGCTTATAGCACCGATACATGTCAGGCACTTTTTCCTGGAAAGGACCAGTACTTGACATCTTGTTGAAAACATTGTTGGAAAAGGAAGAGTATTTCAATAAGGTTTATCATTTGCTTCATTTGTTTGTTGATGTTGTTTTTAATTAAACCTTTGCCATATACAACAATAATACAGCAGACGGCTTTGAAAACATGTAGGAAAAAGTATGGAAATTGTATGCAAAATGAAAGTATAATATTGAGGCCAAAGGAGAAATTGCTCACAATGTTTTCAAAAGTCATCTGCTGTAGATGTGTTGTAAAGCATCTGTATGTGGGAAAGGGTTAAAAAGAGATAACAAATAAACTACATGTCAATTGTGAGAGGTCTTGTTGCCTCTGCATATAGTGAAGATTACAGTGAGCTTGTGTATTTCAGAGCTCTAGATAAGGGGAGTTTTGCATCTTCTAATATCCTTATTTGCCCCTCTAACCCTATGTTGTGGGTACTCAAAAGAATCGTCTGAATAGGTATTGGTTGGATAATAAGAAAGATATTTTCGGGAAATGAGTTGCCTCTTATCTGGACCTTTGTCATTTGCATAATCCTACCAGAGCCCTCACTGTCCACATTTATGTATAACAGCTCCAGATGGAACTTCTGACAAAAATGGGAAAATGTATTACTGGAGGTTTTATGTGTAAACACTTTTATGTGATTCTGGAAGACTCTTTCTGTTTGACATTGCTAATTAATGGAATGATGAATATCTTGTTTAACTATAAGCATTTCCTAGAAGGGATCTATCTTTAGAAAACAGCAATCAGAACTGCAGCTGAACTGTTTTCTTGATATGGTTTTATCATTGGCTTGCTTTTCATAATGAGACGTCAGACTGTGTCTATATGTAGGAAAGTATTAAGGTCTATTTTGATCTCTATGCTATTATTTACAGAGACGTCAGACTGTGTCTATATGTGGGAAAGGGTTAAGGTCTATTTTCCTCTTTATTCTCTCACTATACAGGGTTTTACAGATTTGGTACTATCACCTGGGTGCTTGGTGGTTCTGCCGTACTTTCTTCATCCAAACAAAGTTGGATGTTTGGATAAATTGATATTGGAAATGACTCACAGTATCACTTCCATTTTGACAAAGGTTTGTATTAGTTGCAGATGACTTTAGAAAACATTATGGCAAAAAGATTAGCACTCATAAAGAGATATTTCTCCTTTTGTCATAATGGTTTTAAACTCTTTTTACCAATAATATTTTTTTATAAGAGATTTTCAATATTCTTAGATGGATATTTTCAAAGACTTCTGCTGCAGACTTGTCTTGTTGCATATGTAAACAGTGATGACTCATGCAGGTCTGTATTTGTTCACAGTATAGCCACCAGACTCTTCACTGGCATCCTTTATGAAGTATTGCTTTACTCTGTAATATTATGATAAATCAAGATACGATAAAACCCTTTTGCCCATGCAGCAATTAAGCAATGTCTCTTTTTCCCTTCTATGCTACTACGATGTGTGTGCTACAAAAGCATTAAAGTAAATCTATGAGAAATGAAGGCAAGCTATAAATAATAAAGTACATAACAATGGAACCTGATTTCTTATTAATCAGTTTTTCATCTGCCTTGGCAGGGACACACAATGGGATTACTTTCTTCATCTGTCTGTCTGTGTGTTATTATTATTTCACATACTAACATATTTGCAGGCGACACATATTTTCCTTTAAACACCCATTTGTTACTGAAAGAGTTTGATACAATCAGATACTGGAGTGCAAATCCAGAATGCTCAAAGTTTTTCTTTTTCAGTATGATGATTGCACCTTTCACCTTCTTGGGATGAGCAATGAGAATGAAGAGATGGATTTTTCAACCAAAGTAAAAGAGCTGTATGACGGGTTGCAGGCAAAGATACGACAGAGGACGGAACGGGCTAAGCTTTCCATAAAACTCAGTATGCAGTAAGTGTGAGCAACTTTGATGTCAAACAGTCTGTTATTATCAATGATATTTTTTAACCCTTTATCACATACAACAAATCTACAGCTGCAAAACACTGCTTTAGGTAAAAATATGAAATATATCTGTGAATGAATGCATAATTAATGTGTATAATTTAAAACATTGTGGCAAAAGGAGAAATTGCTCATCATAAGCACTTTTTAGCTCACCTGAGCTTTGCTCAAAGCTCAAGGTGAGTTATTGTGTTCTCCCTTTGTCCGGCGTGCGTCGTGCGTCAACTTCTTGGTATCAGTAACCAGTGGGTCAGTTGGGATGAAACTGCACAGAAAGCATCCTCTCAATGACCTCACCAGATTTCCTTCAAATTTTTGTGATCCATGCAGAATTCTTGTTTCCATGGCAACGAAATGAAAAAAAAAAAAAAAATTCTTCTTCTCCCAAGCCGGTTGGCAGATTTTCAAATAATTTTGTAGAAATGTTCCTTTGATGACCCTCTATCAGATTCCTTCAAGCCATGTTGATTGGTCGAAAAACATGGCCACCAGGGGGGGCGGGACTTTTTTGCTTTATATGGCTATAGTGAAAACTTAAAAAATCTTCTCCTCCAAAACTGTCGGGCCGATTTTCAAATAATTTTGTAGAAATGTTCCTTGGATTACCCTCTATCAGATTCCTTCAAGCCATGTTGATTGGTGAAAAACATGGCCATCAGGGGGGCGCGGCTATTATGCCATATATGGCTATAGTGAAAACTTAAAAAATCTTCTCCTCCGAAAGTGTCAGGCCGATTTTCATATAATTTTGTAGAAATTGTCCTAGGGTGACCCTCTATCAGATTCTTTCAAGCCAAGTTGATTGGAAACTATGGCCGCCAGGGGCTTATATGGCTAAAGTGAAAAAAAAAAAAAAATCAGGTGAGCGATCCAGGGCCATCATGGCCCTCTTGTTTCATTTACTACAATAAGTTAAAAGATAGTCTGCTGCAGAGGTGTCGGAAGGTGTCTGTATGTGATAATGGGTTACACTTTATTATCCCTTATCATGCCGATTTTCAACAACTGGTATCATCAACCCTGAATTCTTACTTAATAACCGACTTGTCTTAACCCTTTCCCTCATACAGCAAATATGTAGCAGATGACTTTGAAAATGTCCTCAAAAATATGGAAAATCTCTATAATTGTATAATTAATGAACAAGTTGCCTTTGTAGCAGACAACTTTTGAAAACATTGTCACAAAAGAAGAAATTGCTCAAAACGAGCAATTTCTTTTTATTGCCACAATGTTTTCAAATCAATTCCATGGATATTATTTGTAACCTTCATTTATAGAAGTTTTCTACATTTTTGCCTAAATGTTTTCAAAGTCGTCTGCTGCAGATTTGTTGCATGTGGGAAAGGGTTAATCCAGACATTCTTATTGACAATTGGCATAAGTCAGAGTTAACATTGGCATTTGACTTCCAGCAGAGTCCTAAAAATGGGCTAACAGTCTGCCAGTTGCTTGGGGAAAGTACGTTGTGTGGAGTACTGTTGTGAGAAAGCCAGGAAGTAGATGAGTAGGTGAACTGGCCGCCGTGATATGCTGAAAAATTGTTGAAAGCGGCGTTAAACTCCAATTAATCAACTCAAAATATTTAGGCTTGCAATTGTGTTGTTTAGAGGAATCATTTCGGACATTTTACATCAATTTAACTTTCAGTACAAATTGGAGGATAGCAGCTTTAAATTTCTATGAGCAACAAATCATTGGATTTAGTCAGAAGCTATCAACAGCTGCAGTGAAGTGCTACAAGCAAAGTGATCAGAAAATAAATATACTGTCTAGTCAAGTGGTGAGTATTCTACAATAGTAACTACCAAGTACGGATATGACAATTGTTCTCCTTTCCCTTATACAGACAGCTTTTGAAAACATGTCCATTTGCCACAATGTTTTCAACTCAATCAATAGTTCACATTATTTGTTGGATATTTGTCATACGTTTGAATGGAATGAAAAGGTAATGCAATTTGTAATATATATTTAACAATTGATCAAGAGTTTTAAATCTTTCCCACATACAGATGCTTTCTGACGCCTCTGCAGCAGACAACTTTTGAAAACACTGACAAAAGGAGAAATTGCTCACAATTAGCAATTTCCCCTTTTGCCACAATGTTTCCATCTTCTTGCATCAATTATATTTTCATTTACAGAGATATTCCAATTTTAAGTCAAAACAGTTTCAACGTCGTCTGCTGCAGATTTGTTGTATGTGGGAAAGGGTTAATTATGATGGTTACCTTCACTTTTAGAGTTTAGAGCAAATATACTCAGATGAGCAATTTAACCCTCCCCAGATTTTGACAGAAAACAATTAATGTGGTAAACCGAGATATTTATCATAATGAATAATTTCTCCTTTTGCCAATTTGTGTTCAATAGAATAAATTAAATTAATTTTTGTCAAACGTGGGAAATAAATAAGGCCAAGATTTCTTGTCCTGATTTTCAACTTCAAGCATACAGCATTTTATGGATTGTATTGGTTATCAATAGAACTCTTTAGATTGTCTTGTATCCATTTATTTTTTCTTCATTGGCAAGATTGCTCTAGCAATTCCAGTCTATAGATTGGCGATGTTCGTCTGTCCGTCAACATTTTGGTTAAAGTTTCAGGTTGAGGCAAAATCTCAGTACTGGAAAGGGTTACAATCTTGAAACTTTGCCTGAAGGTAACCAGTAACAAGTTCTTTGATTTCTATGGTTACTTTGACCTTGACCTTGGTTTGTTGATTTTCAAGGTCAAATTGCCGACAATCCGGCCTTACCGTCTTCAGCGGTTTCTTGTTTGTATTACTTCACAGAAAGTTGGCAAAATTGTGACAAATGCAGAATTGAAATTCCTAGAGAATATGGTAGATGTAAATGCGGCGCTGTTTCCATTGCAAACTCAGTCTTTTCCAAAGTCGGTAAGTGTTTGTATGAAGTCAAAGCTGTTTTTTATAACTGAAAACTATTTTGTAGATGTTTTAACTGACTACTTCACAAAGACGACATTAATAAATTTTGACACCTGCCATCGAACATGACTTTTGAAAACATTGCAATATCTTCAACTCTTTATCAACATAAATCTTTCAGTTTTCTAGATTGTTGAAATTGTTCATCTGATGATTGTAAAGCAGACAACATTTGAAAAACTCTAAATGTGCATGCTAGCAGCATCATTTACATCATGGCATATGCAAACAGCTTGGAATCAGATCATGCTCCACAAAAGATAAATTTTTTTTTTAAAAGTGCTGCAGATGAAAACAATGTAGCATGCAAAGAGTTACTTGTAAGCTAAATTGCAATCTTGCTTAACCCTTTCCCTCATACAACAATTCTGCAGCAGACGACTTTGAACATATTTTGACAAACAATAAAAAATCTCTATAATTGAATGGATGACTAAAAGTGGAAAACATTGTGACAAAAGGAAATATTGCTTGTTTTGAGCAATTTCTTCTTTTGTCACTATGTTTCAAAAAAGCCGTCTGTTGCAGAGGCGTCAGAAAGCGTCCATATGAGGGAAAGGGTAGATTTGTGACCATAATTATTCTCCAGAGACTTGGTTTTTCAAAAGTGTTTGCAGATGAAAATAATTTAGCTGGCTAACTGGCAATCTTGTATATCTCCAGCCACTTCCAGGATGCTTCTTTGACCAGGTCCCAATAATCCAAAGCAGACTTTTTTGATCTGGCTTTGACTGTTTCCCACATATAATTAATCTGCAGCAGACGTCTATGATATTATCAAGTCCAAATTATATAAATTCTCTATAAATGATTGATTGATTGATTGGGGTTTAACGCCGTTTTTAACAATTCCTCAGTTATATCACGGCGGCCAGTTCACCTACTCATGCATTTCCTGGTTTTCTCAAACCAGTACTCCACATAACTATCTTCCCAAGAAACTGGCTGCTTTTCCACATAGACTTAACCCATTGGTGGAAGACGAATGACACATGTCGCATTGGCTTTGGTCAATTGTCGGAAAGAAAATTAGCCGAGCCGGGATTCGAACTCACAACCCCTGGATTGACAGCCCACGTCGCTACCAACTGAGCTATAAATGATAGTATGATTTCCAAAGCCGTCTGCTGCAGAGGTGTCAGAACGCGTCTATATGTGGGAAAGGGTTAAGCTGCTCTTGGAAGATCCCAATAAACAGAAGGCAGCGGTGCAGTAGTAGAGTGTTGGCCTTTTGTAGGAATCAATTCCAGGATCTGTGATGAGCAGATTCTGACCTTGGCTGGTTTGTGTTCCAGGAAACAAACATCAAGCATTATAAATATTTCGGCAGAAACCATATCGAGGGCTTGGCGTGAAACGGTTGTAACTAAAATTGGTATTTTTTTACCAATGTTAATCACCTCGCCATAAACTCTTTATAAGTGTTAAATCACTTTTCTTGGTAAACAATGGAAATTTAGGTGCCATTGCTCGTTCTGAGCAATGACACCTAAATTTGCATTGTTTACAAGTGGTCAAAATTTGCCCCTAAACCAGGGTTTTCAAAATAGGTTTTTAGTTACAACCGTTTCACGCCAAGCCCTCGATATGTAACTGATGTAAAATAAATAAGGTTAAAGTTTTCTAACATTCAATAAACCAGCAGCAGATGACTTTGAAATCATGCAAACATAAAAATGTAAAATCTCTTAAAATGAAACTGAGAATGATAGTATAGACTTACTTGAATACATTGTGGCAAAAGGGGAAATTGATCATCTTGAGCAATTTTTATGCCCCCTTCGAAGAAGAGGGGTATATTGCTTTGCACATGTCAGTCGGTCCGTCGGTAGACTAAAGCTTGTCCGAGTGATAACTCAACAATGCCTGGACCTCAAACTTGACTTGGTGGTATTGAGGTCATCAAGTGATAACTCTACATTGCATGCACCCATGGCCCTCAAACTTGACATGGAGTCTGGGGGTGGCCAGTAGATGAGGCCTATTGATTAAGAGGTCATTGGGTCAAAGGTCAAGGTCACAGTGACCTTGAACCTGAAAACCTTGTCCGAGTGATAACTTGTCATTGCCTGCACCCATGACCCTAAAACTTAACATTGACGCTGGGGGCAACCAGTAGATGACCTCTATTTTGAAGTCATCATGTGAAAGGTCAAGGTCACAGTGACCAAGCTTGTCTGAGTGATAACTAAACAATGCCTGGAGCTTTAGTCCTCAAACTTGACTTGGAGGTTTGGCCTGACCAATAGATGACCCTTTTGATTTTAAGGTCATCAGGTCATAGGTCAAAGTGACCTTGAACGCAAAAAGCTTGTCGGAGTGATGACTCCACATTGCCTGCACCCATGGCCCTAAAACTTGACATGGAGGCTGAGGGTGACCAGTAGATTACCTCTATTGATTTTGAGGTCATCGGGTCAAAAATATTTCTGAAAACATGGCGCTCAGGGGAGGGCATAATGTTTGACAAACATCTCTTGTTCTTTATGTCACAATGTTTTCGAAAGTTGTCTGTTGCAAGTGTGTTAAAATGCAAGATAGAAGGGGTTCAACTAATTTTCCCAACAGCCATTTTTTGTGTGATGTACATGGCCCATTTTGTATTTTCAGTTGACAGATTACAGTGCAAGTCTAGCAAAACTGGGGTCCTGCAAACTGCAGCAATTGGGTCATTTTTGCAACACAAATATAGCATTTGACTTGAAAGGTGAACTCTTTTATCTGAAAATGGCTAAACTGATGTCTTATTCAGCACAGTGGGTAAGTGATCTATTAGTATGTAGAATTTGTTAATGTGGATCATAAAATTGCTAAAATGATAAAAAAAATGGGGGGAAAAACATTAATATGAAACTGGTTAGCCCCTTTCCCATATGCAGAAGTATTTTGACACATCTGCAGCAGAGAACTTTCGAAAACATTGATACAAAAGGAACAACTCATCCTTTTGCCACAATGTTTTCAACTATTCAATGATTAAACTTTTATTATACGCCCGTTTTGAAAAAACGGATCATATTACAGTTTTACCTGCGACGGGCGGGCGGGCGGCGTCCAGTATGTTGTCAGCTCAATAACTTTAGAAGCCTTTGTCTAATCATCACCAAATTTGGTCAGAATGTGTATTGGGATAATATCTCGGACAAGTTCGATACTTAGCCATAACACTTTAGTCAATCGATAGTTATTGCCTTTTAATTACCTAAAATTGGTCTTGTCAGCTCAATAATTTTAGAAGTCTTTGTCCAATCATCACCAAATTTAGTCAGAATGTGTATTGGCATAATATCTCGGACAAGTTCGATAACTAGCCATATTGCTTTAGTCAATCAAGAGTTATCGCCCTTTAATTATAGAAATTACCTAAAATTGGTCTTGTCAACTCAATAACTTTAGAAGCCTTTGTCCAATCATCACCAAATTTGGTCAGAATGTGTATTGGCATAATATCTTGGGACAAGTTCGATAACTTACTACGTTATCTTAGTCACTACACACTTATGTCCCTCGAAATGGCCAAAACTGTACTAACAGTGTCTGCTCTCTAAATTTGCCTGATGTACAACCAATTATCACTATACTTAATTCTTCTCAAAAAAACAGGACAGGCGTATTTTGTGACATTTGGTGCTCTTGTTATAGATTTATTCCATATTTATGTCTGAATGTTTTTATGGTCATCTGTGGCAGATTTATTGTACTTGGGATTTCGAAGGAGTAATACTTAATTAATACACTGGCACTCCTCCATAAAGCTCTCCGTTTTAAAGCGGATCCCGTTATAACACTGGTCTTGCTTGGCTCCCAAAATTATATTGCATGAAATATGTGGGAATAGAATTATAAATTTTCAAAAACCTAACATTTGAAACTTTGAAACACCAAATATGACTATAACATTAATCCACATGTTTGCATAACACTTTGTTCAACAATAGACCGGTAAAAAATATCAATATCGTTATCGAGCGGCTGTTTGCATAACGCTTTCAATATTAAAACAATAGACAGCTAAAAAATTGATATCGTTATCGAGCGGCTGTTTGCATAATGCTTTCAATATTAAAACAAAAGACAAATAAAAAATTGATATCAGGTGTAATTATTGTTTGTGCATTACGCTTATTGTGTTCAGTCACCTTGCAAACTGATGCAACTTTAATCGCAAGCTCAATTTCAGACTTCATAATGTAACAAACAACCACAGCTGAAAATTTTGCAAATTTCATTCATTTCTTACAACTTGGGAAACCCCAAAATATACACATGACTATTCCAGCCAATCCTATTTGCGATATATTATCTGGATGCTCGAGTGAATACAACTTGGGAAAACCAAAAATATACACGTGACTATTCCAGCCAATCATATTTGCGATATGTAAATTAAAACTATTTAGCTCAAATGGATGCAGTAAACGTCATCAATATTGCGGCCGTTGAATAGGCATGCGCACGAGACATGTATCAATTGTAAACTTCCGCAAATATTGCAAAACTGAAAGTATACTCCCAGCCACTCGGTAAATCTCGAAAGTTTACTGCAATTACTGCAAATTGTCAAAGAAATAACCTTGTAAAAATTCGATGATTAGAAATGTGTATTATTCGGTCCAAAAATTTCACTCGCAATAATCTGCTGGTGCCTGAAATCTCACCACGCAAATTTAAATTTGCACTTGCAATCTGCGAGTTTGCGAGCTTAAATTCAAGCCCTGATACATCTATCAAATGTCAAAGAAACCGGTTATATCCTGCAAGCTTGTTTTAGCCAAAAACACTCTCTTTGCAATTGAATTAGTGTATGCATTATTTTGATGATTTTTTGGAACAGCGTTATCAATTTAACACCGCTAATATTGCTGTTGAGACCATGGCTCCCAAGTACAGTGTAACAGAGGAGTGCCAGTGTAGCATAGTGAACTGCAAATGACACTGTCACAGCCTGTTGTTAAAAAATAATCAAATATGAACCATAAATGTTTGCATTTATATCCTATGGACACATTTCTACTTCCACCTGCCATAATAACCCTTTTACTGATACATGTAATTTCAGAAACCTTTGCAGCAGATGAATTTTGTAAACATTGTTGGAAAAGGATATTGCTCAAAATCAACTATCTCTGAAAGGAAACTTCCAATTTTTCACATATCAAAATGTTTTCTGTGTTTGTTTCCAAACAGAAGATATAAAATGTATATATATATCAGGTAAAAGGTTCATTTGGATGGGAAAAAATGCCATGTATACTCTTATTACTCAAGGTTCATGCAGTTCTGTATATTTCAAGAGTATAAAAAAACAGCCATATTTGGCAGAGACATAATTTGATGGTTTAATGCAAAACGGTTGTAACTACATCTTGAACAAGATGTAGTTACAACCGTTTTGCTCAAAGCCCTGGATAAAGTGCATCAACTGTCATTCCCTTTTTGAGTGGCACTCTCTAATAATTAAGCAGTTTTGACCTGATCTGCACTGGCTGATTTGGGCCTACACTGTTTGTCAATTTGTCCTAGAGTGTTTAATGAAACTTCTGAAAAGTAAATCATTAGCATGGATATGCAGGGAGATCTTGAACCCTTTCCCACATACAACAAATCTGCAGCAGCCGAATACATCTTAGCAAAAATTAAGAAAATCTCTATAAATATAACCAAAATGAATGAAAAAAGTTGAAAACATTGTGGCAAAAGGAGAAATTGCTCGTTTTGAGCAATTTCTCCTTTTGTTTTTCTGTTTTCAAAAGTCGTCTGAAAGTGTCTGTATGAGAGAAAGGGTTCATAAATACCATGATTTTGGTTTTCCTGGTTCACTGCTCATACTTTGATTTGTGTACTTTTCACTCATTAGAGATATTTTCATGTTTCTTTTACAGGGACATGTCTTATTTTACCCTGATTTGGAGGAAAAACCAGTCATCACAGATTTTAACTTCCTTTCAAGTTTCACCAGCAAACTGCTGGAGAGTTCTGCACCACAGTCATGTGACATCCGTTGTCTTGGAAACCAAGTTCCATGTTGGAAAAGAGATGATATAAAGGAAGCTAGCAGTGGTTTACCAGAGAGTCAACTGGTATGAATACATTTGAGGCTCCCACGAGAAAACGAACATTATTAATTTGCTTAATGTATCGACCGAGATCAGCCTGCGCAGTCTGCGCAGGCTAACCCGGGCCGACACATTCCGGGTCAGGGGGATAGAGGTATAGAGTAATGAATCCTGAAACAGAAAAGTGTCTGTCTGTTTCACCCTGCACTGCACCGGGTCGATATTTTATGCATAGTTCACAATGTTGGTTTTCTTGTGGAACTCCTCATTTGATTTAATGTTGTATCATTTGATCAACATGATCTGAAAAATCTTCCTGCGGGGTCTTTGCGAACGGAAAATATCACGATCAGTCTGCATCTCTGTGTAGTCTGATTAGGATCAACCAGTCTGGTCATCTAGTCTTACAACTTTCCATGAATGATTCTGTAGAAGGGTTTTGACCAAAGACGGATCGACTATAGATTGGCGATGTCCGTCCGTCTGTAGTGAGCCCACGAAAGGACACTTATTGGGTACTAAAGCCCACCCACCACCCTTATAAGACACTTTGATAAGTGTTTTTATGCCCCCGGAATCATAGATTCGGTGGGCATATAGTTTTTGGCCTGTCTGCACGAAAAAAACTTTAACCTTGACCACTACTTTTGAACCATAACAGGTACGGCTACCATATTTCACATGTGTATTCCTTGTGACATGACCTTTCTGTCAGTACCAACATTTTTGACCTTGCGACCTTGACCTTTGACCTAGATGTTGCCATTCTCGAAAAAAACTTTAACCTTGGCCATTACTTTTGAACCATAACAGGTACGGCTACCATATTTCACATGTGTATTCCTTGTGACATGACCTTTCTGTCAGTACCAACATTTTTGACCTTGCGACCTTGACCTTTGACCTAGATGTTGCCATTCTCGAAAAAAACCTTTAACCTTGACCACTACTTTTGAACCATAACAGGTACGGCTACAATATTTCACATGTGTATTCCTTGTGACATGACCTTTCTGTCAGTACCAACATTTTTTACCTTGCGATCTTGACCTTTGACCTAGATGTTGCCATTCTCGAAAAAAACTTTAACCTTGGCCATTACTTTTGAACTATAACAGGTACGGCTACCATATTTCACATGTGTATTCCTTGTGACATGACCTTTCTGTCAGTACCAACATTTTTGACTTGCGACCTTGACCTTTGACATAGATGTTGCCATTCTCGAAAAAACCTTTAACCTTGGCCATTGCTTTTGAACCATAACAGGTACGGCTACCATATTTCACATGTGTATTCCTTGTGACATGACCTTTCTGTCAGTACCAACATTTTTGACCTTGCGACCTTGACCTTTGACCTAGATGTTGCCATTCTCGAAAAAAACTTTAACCTTGGCCATTACTTTTGAACCATAACAGGTACGGCTACCATATTTCACATGCGTATTCCTTGTGACATGACCTTTCTGTCAGTACCAACATTTTTGACCTTGCGACCTTGACCTTTGACCTAGATGTTGCCATTCTCGAAAAAAACTTTAACCTTGGCCATTAATTTTTGAACCATAACAGGTACGGCTACCATATTTCACATGTGTATTCCTTTTGACATGACCTTTCTGTCAATACCAAAATTGTTCACCTTGCGACCTTGACCTTTGACCTAGATGTTGCCATTTGGGGGCATCAGTGTTTCACAAACACATCTTGTTTTTTTTTAAATGAACAAAGGTTAAAAAATCTTCTTGTCCAAAAGTACTGTCCTGATTTGAAAATAATTTGGCTCATATATGTTCCTTGGGTGACCAAAATTATTCTGTAATCTGATCCGTTGAAAAAATATTTGGCCAGAGTTCAGGGCTATATTGTGAAAACTTAAAAAATCTTCTTGTACAAAACCGCTGGGCCGATTAGATAATATTTTGGCACAAATTTTCCTTTGGGTGACCCTCTAGTAAGATTGTTCAAATTGTTCAAATTGTTTTGATTGCTTGAAAATCATGGCCACCGGAAGTGGAAGACTTGTTTTCCATATTATGTATATAATAGTGAAACTTTAAAGAATCTTCTCGTACAAACATATTGCTCTGATTTCAATATAATTTGGCACAAATGTTCCTTGGGTTAGCATCTACCAATATTGTTCAAATTATTCTGATTCATTGAAAATCATAGCCACCAGGGGGAGGACTTGTTTTCCTTGAGGACTTGTTTTTCTTATAATTATGTATATATATCGTGAAACTTTAAAAAATCTTCTTGTACAAACACAGTGTGTGTATACCACGTCACTTTTGACGTTATATTTGCATGGTCAGACAGCAATAAATGCTCTTGATAAGAATGTAAAAACAATAGTAATTTTTTTATTTCTTCACCCTTTTTAGCTCGACTATTCGAAGAATATGAGAGCTTTACTACTCGCCCCGGCGTCGGCGTTGGCGTCGGCGTCCGGTTAAAGTTTTAGGGCAAGTTGGCATTTTCATTCATAAGTATTTGTGCTAGGGCTTTAATATTTGGAATATAGTTACATATTATACCTTTCTTCACATCGAATGTTAAAGGTACTGAGTGTGACCTTCTTTTTGGGGTAAAAAACATGATTTTCAGGTGTTTTTTTTCTCAATAATTACTTATGCTAGGGCTTTTATATTTGGAATATAATTACATCTAATACCTGTCTTCATATTGTATGCTGAAGATTCTGAGTGAGACCTTCTTTTTGGGGTAAAAGACGTGATTTTGGGTGGTTAAAGTTTTAGGGCAAGTTGGCACTTTCATTTAATTCTCAATAAGTATTTGTGCTACGGCTTTAATACTTGGAATGTAGTTACATCTTATACCTTTCTTCACATTGAATGCTGAAGATGCTGAATGAGACCTTCTTTTTGGGGTAAAAGACGTGATTTTGGGTGGTTAAAGTTTTAGGGCAAGTTGGCACTTTCATTTAATTCTCAATAAGTATTTGTGCTACGGCTTTAATACTTGGAATGTAGTTACATCTTATACCTTTCTTCACATTGAATGCTGAAGATGCTGAATGAGACCTTCTTTTTGGGGTAAAAAACCTGATTTTCGGTGGTTAAAGTTTTAGGGCAAGTTGGCCTTTTCATTTAATTTTTTAATTTTTCTCAATAAGTATTTGTGCTACGGCTTTAATACTTGGAATGTAGTTACATCTAATACCTGTCTTCATATTTGTATGCTGAAGATTCTGAGTGTGACCTTCTTTTTGGGGTAAAAAACCTGATTTACGGTGGTTAAAGTTTTAGGGCAAGTTGGAATTTTCATTTAATTTTTTAATTTTTCTCAATAAGTATTTGTGCTACGGCTTTAATATTTAGAATGTTGTTACATCTTATACCTTTCTTCACATTGAATGCTGAAGATGCTGAGTGTGACCTTCTTTTTGGGGTAAAACACATGATTTTGGGTGGTTAAAGTTTTAGGGCAAGTTGGCATTTTCATTTAATTTTTTAATTTTTCTCAATAAGTACTTGTGTTAGGGCTTTCACATTTGGAATATAATTACATATAATACCTTTCTTCACATTGTATGTTGAAGATGCGGAGTGTGACTTTTTGGGAATAAATAACATGATTTTTGTTTGATTTTAAGAATTTTAGATAAATTCATAATTTTTGGTTACATTCCTTTCTAATTGTGATCATTCATTTATCAAATATAATTCTTCAACATATCAAACAGGTTTTTGCATGATGTCAAACATTTGGTAAACCTAATTTTTTTAAGGTTTTGCTATTTTTGGACTCGGTCAGTTTTAACATTTGCGTTTAGCTCAACGTTAAAGTTTCATACTTCACACATTTGTTAAGGACCAACGTACAATTAGGTTAGATAACTCCATTGTATCCTAAATATTGAATTACTTAGAAAATTTTGCCACAGTGTTTTCTAGTTTTTGTCATAGGTTATCCATTCAATTATGGAGATTTTCTACGTTTTGACAAAATATGTTCAAAGTCGTCTGCTGCAGAATTGCCATATGAGGGAAAAGGTTAATAGTACTTCTTAAGTGCAATATAATGAAGTAGTGCTTTATGTGAATAAGCGGCATATAGTCGAGCGCGCTGTCCTCCGACAGCTCTTGTTAATGAAACATAGTCTACACCGCTTACAATGTCCTAACTCCCGTTTTTTCCAGGAGTTTGATTGGTGGTCTAGTTTTTTCAAACACTTTGATGAACCTGTTCTCAAAATCCAGTTTTGATAATGCTCTGGCTGTCGGCGATATTAATAAATTTTGAGAAAAGGTTCATCGAAGTGTTTGAAGAAACTAAACCACTAATCAAACTCCGTTGAAAAACCAGAGATAGGGCTCTCTTAGCAGCAAAGACTGCGCCATGTTTCATTAAAAATGATGAAGAAATAAAAAAGTAACCTTTCTTTTTACATCTAAACCGAAGTAAAATAGTTCTGTCCACCGTAGCATTTGTGACGTCAAAGTTACGTGGTATACACACACTGAAACATTTAGGCCACATTTAAAAATAATTAGGCACAAATGTTCCTTGAGTGGCCCTCTGCCAAGATTGTTGAAATAGTTATGATAAATATGACCACAAGGGAGAGTTGCTTGCTTTCCTTGTATGAATAGCGTAAGAACATTGAAAACTGTGATTTCTATTAAATCAGATAGGCGATTTAGGACCACCATGGTACTCTTGTTTATGTTATTGGAAAATATCACATGTATCAATTACTTCAAATCATCCTATTGAGGAATAATAGTCATGTATATCTATGTTAGACATGTAGGCTTGCACCTTTCCCACATACAACAAATATTATGCAGCAGGCAACTTTGAAAACATAGTGACAAAAACCTGAAAAATCTCCATTAAAGATAGCTTAATTGTTAAATAAAGTTAAAAACATTGAGCAATTTCATCTTTGGCCACAAGGTTTTCAAAAGTCGTCTCTGCTGCTTATGCGTCAAAATGCGTCTGCAGGTGGGAAAGGATTAAGTTTATAAAAATGTGTTCAAACTCCTTTACTATAACCATAATCTTAAGCTAGGAAAACGAAGTTTGGCTATTCTTTATAATTTAAATTACAGGACCTGCTTATTTCTCTACTTGAGAAGACTGGATGTTTGATGAAGTTTCCTGCAGACGTTTGGTCTGGTATACAGGATGTTCCATATGTTTATGTTCTCTTCAAGGATTTTCCTGAACACCCGCATTCACCACTTGTAAGTTCTTTCTTTTAACTCTGTCTGAAATAGGTAAAATCTGCAGCAGACGACTTTGAAAACATACCTTTAAATAAAAGTACAATAACTAAATATAGTTGAAAACATGGTAACAAAAGGAGAAATTGCTTGTTTTGAGCAATTTCTCCTTTTGTCGCCATGTTTTCAAAAAGCCGTCTGCTGCAGAGGCGTCAGAAAGCGTCTTTATATGAGGGAAAGGGTTAACTCTGTCCTGCATAGAACAATTTCTGCAGCAGATCACACTGAAAACATTGGCAAAAACATAAAACGTAACGATAAGAAGTATGCTTTCCCATATACAACTAATCTGCAGCAGACAACTTTTAAAACATTCAGGCAAAAGTGTAGAAACTTTGTATAAATGATAAAAACTGTTATTGGATAAAGCTGAAAACATTGGGGCAAATGGAAAAATGACTAATCATGAGTAATTTTGCCTTTGACTACATGGTTTTCGAATGTTGTCTGTTGCAGAGGCGTCAGAAACGGTCTGTTTGTGGGAAAATGTTAATACAAAGTTAGAAACGGTCTGTTTGTGGGAAAATGTTAATACAATTAAAGTTAGAAACGGTCTGTTTGTGGGAAAAGGTTAATACAAAGTTAGAAACGGTCTGTTTGTGGGAAAATGTTAATACAAAGTTAGAAACGGTCTGTTTGTGGGAAAATGTTAATACAAAGGTAGAAACGGTCTATGACTAAAAGTAGAAAACATTGTGGCAAAATGAAAAATTGCTCGTTTTGAGCAATTTCCTCGTTTGTCACTATTTTTTTTTGAGCAATTTCTTCTTTTGTCACTATGTTTTCAAAAAACCGTCTGCTCCAGAGGCGTCAGAAAGCGTCTATATGAGGGAAAGGGTTAAGTAACGCAATTTTTATATAGTCTTTTTAGTAATATCATGGTACCCAGTCCAGCCAACCATGATTTGATTTCTGTTTTTATTCCCACCAGTACTTCGCAAATCATTCTTGACAGGCAACAACTGGCTATCTGGTCACAAAGACTATTTTTTAAGCAATGACTTCATTTTATACAATGTTTTCAAATACATTTTAAGCTGCAGAAGAGTCTGAAGATGCATATATAAGGTAAAGTGTTAAATTACATGTTTGAAAATAGGACATGATAGAAAATACAGTCAAACCCCGTTGGCTCGAACTCGCAGGGCCCACAAATAAATAGTTAGACCTATCCGTAGTTTATGACAGAGATTAACCCTTTCCCACAGCAGACAGCTTTTTGAAAACATTGTGCCAAAAGAAGAAATTGCTCAATGTTCTGAAAGGTTGTCTGCTGCTATTGCGTCAAAATGCGTCTGCAGGTGGGAAAGGGTTAAAACCACGATAAAATATTTTTTTGTTTCTTTTGAAACAATAAACCTTTTTATTGCGATACATATAGCCACACTAAGTATTTTTTCATTTTCCAAATAAACTGTTTACGCTGGTCTGGCGGGAATAGTGTTTTTTGAAAATCAATCTTAAACAAAGATATATGTGTAAAGGTCATTGAAAGGTCATTATGATTCATATGAACCACCTTAATCAACAAAACAAACATATAACAAGATTAATTGAAGGTATGAACAAAAGTTGACTGAAAGGTGACAATTTACCTTTTCGACCTATAAATGTATAATATGTACTGTAATGACGTGCAGTTAGTTCGAGAATTCGAAAGAGAACTTGTGTTCAAGCTTTCCGTAGTAGAACAACTTGAATTAAAATAAGGTTTTGGTCGGGACCAAGGGAAGAGTTCGAGTTTTCCATGGTATTCAAGCTTTCCCATGTTCGTGCCACCGAGGTTTGACTGTAGATTATATTTCAGAGCAACTACATACCAACTAAACAGCTCTATATCTGGGAGAGAGAGAAATACTATTTCTGTAATCCTGGTTTACCACAGTCCTTCTTTCCTAACTTGCTCAGGTAGGTGTCAACTTCTTACTAGATCTGAATTTGTTGATTCTTTCCCATATACAGACGCTTTCTGATGCTTCTGCATCTGACAGCTATTGAAAACATTCTGGCAAAAGGAGAAATTGCTCAATATGAGCAATTTCTCCGTTTGCCACAATGTTTTGAACTCTATTTAATAGTTAAACATTAACCCTTTCCCACATACAGCAAAACTGCAGCAGACGATTTTCAAATTACCTAGACAAAAATAAGGAAAATCTCTATAAATGAAAGTTTAATTATTGGAATGAGTTGAAAACATTGTAGCTAAAGGAGAAATTGCCCGTTTTGAGCAATTTCACCTTTTGTTACAATTTTTCAATGGTCATCTGCTGCAAAGGCATCAGAAAGCGCCTGTATGTGGAAACAAGTGTTCATTTCTAGATTTGTATAAATATTTTGTCTAGTCTAGACATTTTCAAAGTTGTGTGCTGCAGAATTATCTAAAATGGTTAAGATTCTTTTATGATTTTCAACTTTGAACATTTCTATACATGCCATAGTAACATCTGGAACCACAGTTTGATACAGAGTAGAACAAGTTGTGGGAAAAGGCGAACTCTGCTTGTTTTGAGTAATTTCTACTCTTTTCACAATGTTTTCAAATAGTAATTTGTTGTAAATGCATGAAACGTTCGCTGTGCAAAGAGGAACTTTAAAAACAATTGCAGTTCTAGAATATTGTACAACATCAGTGTTTTGATGCAGAGTTGTCCAGCACAATGGTTTCCTAAATTCACTCTTTTAATCCTTTCCCTCATACAACAATTCTGCAGCAGACAACTTTGAATGTATTTTGTCAAAACATAGAAAATCTCCATAATAGAATGGATAACCTATGACAAAAAGTGGAAAACATTGTGGCAAAAGTAGACATTGCACGTTTTGTGCAATTTCTTCTTTTGTCATTGCACGTTTTGTGCAATTTCTTCTTTTGTCACTATGTTTTCAAAAAGCCGTCTGCTGCAGAGGCGTCAGAAAGCGTCTATATGAAGGAAAGGGTTAACTATCTTCATACATGCCACAAATCAGCAGATGACTTTGAAAACATACAGACAAGAATGTAGAAAATCTCTCTAATAAAGGAAGATTTAACCATAGAATAGACTTGAAAACATTTTGGCAAAAGTAGAAATAGTTCATCATGATCAATTTCTCTTTTTGTCTCAAGTTTTTTTTTTAAAAGACGTCTGCTCCAGAATCATCAGAAAGTGTCTATATGAGGGAAAGGGTTAACCCGTTTAACACATGCTGTAGATTTGTAGCTTTTTTGAAAACAAATAGGTAAAATATGAAATATACAATTTTTAGGTTATTTAATGAATAAAGTTCATTGTGGAATATCTCTATATATTATATACTGAATGATAAAATATAGAGATTTCCCAACTTGAGAAAACCTATAACATGCTTTTTGTCTACTGAGCAATATCGCCTAGTGTGCGATATAGCTCACTAGCCGGATTTTCGGAACTACTTCTTTTAAATCTCTTTTAAACACTTTTAAGCTCCGTTTTCACTACTTAACACTTTATTTCCATGATGAACCGTTAAATAATCCACAATTGCACTTTTAAATCCGCAAATAAGAGCTTGAATCGACATAACACAAGTTTATTTCAATCAATGTACACATTGTCGGTGACGTCACGTATATATATATGATTACCCGTACTACATATATTACAGACATGCATTCAAACTTGGATGGCCTGTGGTTGCTTGGAAACAGGGTGCAGTTATACAGAAAGGCTTCCTCATCATTCTACTTGAACTGATTTACGATATGGAAGGTGAGCTTTTTTCTTTTTTTCAGTTAGGACAAGTTAATTAACCCTTTCCCGCATACAGACACTTTCTGACACCTCTGCAGCAGTCACGACTTTTGAAAACATTGTGACAAAAGAAGAAATTGCTCAAAACAAGCAATTTCTCCTCTTGCCACAATGTTTTCAACTTTTTTCAGTAAATGTACCCTCATTTATAAATAGGGATTTTCTCTATTTTTGTCCACATATTTCCAAAGTCGTCTGCTGCAGATTTGTTGTATGTGGGAAAGGGTTTGAAAAAGGAAACTAAAGCTACCCGTCCAACTTGCATACATGTTTTGAAGCATCCGTACCAGATAGTTTTGAAAACATTGTTGATTATAAAGAGAAATTGTTCATCATGAGCAAATTCTCTTTAGCCACAATGTTTTCAACTCTATTCCATAATCATTCTTTTATTTATAGAAATTTTCCATAGAGGAAAAGGGTTACATTTTACCCTAAGAAAAATTGGTATTCTAAAACACATGGAGATTTATTTAATAATCTACATCTACAACCTTGAATATTAAATAGAAGACATCCTCTCCTAATAAATTGTTTACTAAGCCTATACATGTATATGACTCCATAACAAGCAACCAAAGAGATGATACAATCCATTTGTATCCAGATCAACCAGCACATTTGCTCAGATTGATCTGCTTCCACATTTTGCACAAATTAAATAGTGCAAACACTTTCCCACATATAGACGATTTCTGACGCCTCTGCAGCAGACGACTTTTGAAAACATTGTGGCAAAAGATGAAATTGCTCATAATAAGCAATTTCTTCTTTTTCCAAAATGTTTTCAATTCTTGTAAATGATCTCACTATCATTTATAGATCTTTTCCGTTTTTCTGCCTCGACATTTTCAAAGTCGTCTGCTTCAGATTTGTTGTATGAGGGAAAGGGTTAAAGTATAGGCAGACCTTTATCTGCACCTGTCATAAATATTCTAGGATTTCCTGAACACAGCTCATGTATTTGTAGGTTTACCAGTTATAGTTGTACAAGTAAGAGCTGAGCAGATAAATGAAACTCATATGACGACTTTCCAGACGTATTGTTGCATAGTGGAACATCTGATACTCAAGTTTGAAATCGCTGCTGCCGTATGTATGCTCGTAGATTATCCTTTCCCAGTCTTGTAGCACGTTTTGACGCTTATGCTACTGATACTTTTGAAAACTTTATGGCAAAAGAAGAAATTGCTTATAATGAGGAATAACTTCTTTTGCCACAATGTTTTCAACTCTGTTTAATAATTACACTTTCAATTGAAGAGTTTTTAGCTCTACTGGCCAAAGGCCAGAAGGGCTTATGTCGTGGCGATTTGTCCGTCGTGCGTCCGTGCGTCCGTAAACAATTTCTTGTTAACACGATACAGTCTTCACTTTTGATTGTATCTCAACCAAACTTATACAGTAGTTAAATATCCATGAGAGCTCGGTTCCTTTCGAAAACCAGCCAGATCCACCCATGCATGACTGGATTATGGCCCTTGAAATTGTCAAAATTGCTATAAAAGAGCTTGTTAACACGATACAGTTTTCACTTTTGATTGTATCTCAACCAAACTTATACAGTAGTTAGATATCCATGAGAGCTTGGTTCCTTTCGAAAACCAGCCAGATCCGCCCATGCATGACTGGATTATGCTGAGCGATCCAGGGCCATCATGGCCCTCTTGTTTGACAGATATTTTCAAAGCATATGACTCTTGAAATGCTATAGTAGGTAAACAGTAAACATTTCAATCAGAGGTCCAGATAAAGAGGGGTATTCAGCTCTTTTCCCCACAATATCTCTCTTATTATCCAACTAATCCCCACGATTTTAGAACATGCAAAACGCCGCTTATCTTGAGCTCTGATTTCAATACTAAATGACATTTTGTTATATGAATTCATTCCAGATACACATAACATAATGTGTTGTCTGTAACTGTGGGTATCATTTCTCATTTTTATGCCCCCCCGGAATCTCCGATTCGGGGGGCATATAGTTTTTGGCCTGTCTGTCTGTCTGTCTGTCTGCACGTTGGTCTGCACGTCTGTGTCTGTCTGTCTGCACAAAAAAACCTTTAACCTTGACCACTACTTTTGAACCATAACAGGTACGGCTACCATATTTCACATGTGTATTCCTTGTGACATGACCTTTCTGTCAGTACCAAAGTTTTTGACCTTGCGACCTTGACCTTTGACCTAGATGTAATTTTTGGCCTGTCTGCACGAAAAAAACTTTAACCTTGACCACTTCTTTTGAACCATAACAGGTACGGCTACCATATTTCACATGTGTATTCCTTGTGACATTACCTTTCTGTCAGTACCAAAATGTTTGACCTTGCGACCTTGACCTTTGACCTAGATGTTGCCATTCTCAAAAAAACCTTTAACCTTGGCCATTACTTTTGAACCATAACAGGTACGGCTACCATATTTCACATGTGTATTCCTTGTGACATGACCTTTCTGTCAGTACCAACATTTTTGACCTTGCGACCTTGACCTTTGACCTAGATGTAGTTTTTGGCCTGTCTGCACGAAAAAAACTTTAACCTTGACCACTTCTTTTGAACCATAACAGGTACGGCTACCATATTTCACATGTGTATTCCTTGTGACATTACCTTTCTGTCAGTACCAAAATGTTTGACCTTGCGACCTTGACCTTTGACCTAGATGTTGCCATTCTCGAAAAAAACCTTTAACCTTGGCCATTACTTTTGAACCATAACAGGTACGGCTACCATATTTCACATGTGTATTCCTTGTGACATGACCTTTCTGTCAGTACCAACATTTTTGACCTTGCGACCTTGACCACCTTTGACCTAGATGTTGCCATTCTCGAAAAAAACTTTAACCTTGGCCATTACTTTTGAACCATAACAGGTACAGCTACCATATTTCACATGTGTATTCCTTGTGACATGACCTTTCTGTCAGTACCAACATTTTTCACCTTGCGACCTTGACCTTTGACCTACATGTTGCCATTCTCGAAAAAAACTTTAACCTTGGCCAAACCTTGGCCATTACTTTTGAACCATAACTGATACGGCTACCATATTTCACATGTGTATTCCTTGTGACATGACCTTTCTGTCAGTACCAACATTTTTGACCTTGCGACCTTGACCTTTGACCTAGATGTTGCCATTCTCAATTTTTTTTTAACCTTCCCGACTGCTTTTGAACCATAACAGGTAAGGCTACCATATTTCACATGTGTATACCTTGTGACATGACCTTTCTGTCAGTACCAAAATTTTTCACCTTGCGACCTTGACCTTTGACCTAGATGTTGCCATTCTCGAAAAAAACTTTAACCTTGGCCATTACTTTTGAACCATAACAGGTACGGCTACCATATTTCACATGTGTATTCCTTGTGACATGACCTTTCTGTCAGTACCAACATTTTTGACCTGGCGACCTTGACCTTTGACCTAGATGCCATTGGGGGGCATCAGTGTTTCACAAACACATCTTGTTCCACCCTGTTTATCAGGAAATAACTTTCAAATGTTCCCCATTTTAGAAATCCGTGCCGTGCATAGACTGCACATCAAAATTAGACAGATATGAATTGTTGTTGTCGGATGAAAACACTCACCGGTTCTTCCTGGAACATTTGGTCCGATGTGGAGAGCAGAGAGATGTAAGGTGCAAGACCTGTAATTCTGAAAGCATTGCCAATGTACAACTCGGATCAGGTAAGGTTTTGTTGTGTCACCTGCGTAGCATGGTAGGCATTTAAGGATAACTCTTTTTTTTTGTCCGGCGTCTGTCCGTTTGTCCGTCCGTATGTCCGTCCGTCTGTCCGTCCGTCTGTCTGTCTGTCTGTCCTTCGCACTTTTTCGTCATGTTTTCAAATAACTTTATTTCTACTCAAAGGATTACATTGAAACTTCTGACAACTGTTTATATCAATGTGTGTGATTGGTTCACAAAAGGGGGATAATCCAAATATTTTTTTATCAGAGGTATTGCCCCTTTTCTGTCAAAGATTCTGACAAGGTCCCGGCAGGTGACACACATGCTCCGGGGAGGAGCACTCCATTCTAGTTTTAGATTACAGGAATCTTTTACGCTGAAAGTAGCTGTCAGTTTTTACCCCTTTCCCATGTATAGATGCTTTCTGACGCCTCTGCAGCAGACGACTTTTGTAAACATTGTGGCCAAAGGTGAAATTGCTCATGATGAGCAATTTCTCCTTTGGCCACAATGTTTTTAACTTTATTTAACAATTAAGCTATCTTTTATGGAGATTTTTCAGGTTTTTGTCACTATGTTTTCAAAGTCTTCTGCTGCAGATTTGTTGTATGTGGGAAATGGTTAACCCTGTTCCTCCACCCACAGATTCATTTTGATGCATCTGCAGCAGACTATATATCAAGGCGTTTCCTGTTTAAGTTAACAGTACTTCTGGTCCATTTATTCTGACACCACCCAGTCAGTTGTAATGCTAACCTGACAACCATGAGCGCCAAGGAGGGCAGCCATTACTACTATTTTTATAAAGTCTTTGATATGACCCGGCTGGGGATCAAACCCGCGACATCCAGCACCTGAGGCGGTCTACCCTTTTTAGCTCACTTGAGCTTTGCTCAAGGTGAGTTATTGTGATCGCCTTTTGTCCGGCTTCTGTCGTGCGTCATCCGTCGTCCGTCAACCTCTTCTCCCCAGTAACCAGTGGGTCAATTAGGATGAAACTTCGCAGAAAGCATCCTCGCAATGACCACACCGGATTTCCTTCAAATTCTTTGGATCCATGCTGGTTTCCATGGCAACGAAATGAAAAAAACTTCAAAATTCTTCTTTTCCCTAACTGTTTCAGATTTTTAAATAATTTTGTAGAATTGTTCCTTGGATGACCCTCTATCAGATTCTTCAAGCCATGTTGATTGGTCGAAAAACATGGTGTCAGGCGGGGCGGGCTATTTTGCCTTATATGGCTATAGTGAAAACTTAAAAAATCTTCTCCTCCGAAAGTTTCTGGCCTATTTTTTTTAAATAATTTTGTAGAAATGTTCCTTTGATGACCCGCTATCAAATTCCTTCAAGCCATGTTGATTGGTCGAAAAACATGGCCGCCAGTGGGGCAGGGCTATTTTGCCTATATGGCTATAGTGAAAACTTAAAATCTTCTTCTCCCAAAACTGGTTGGCAGATTTTCAAATAATTTTGTAGAAATGTATTTTGGATGACCCTCTATTAGATTCCTTCAAGCCAAGTTGATTGATCGAAAAACATGGCCACCAGGGGGGGGGGGGCTATTTTGCCTTATATGGCTATAGTGAAAAATTAAAAAATCTTCTTCTCCGAAAGAGTCAGGCCGATTTTCAAATAATTTTGTAGAAATGTTCCTTAAGTGACCCACTTTCAGATTCCTTCAAGCCATGTTGATTGGTCAAAAAACATGGCCGCCACTGGGCAGGGTTATTTTGCATTATATGGCTATAGTGAAAACTTAAAAAATCTTCTCCTCCGAAAGTGTAAGGCCGATTTTCAAATAGTTTTGTAGAAATGTTCCTTTGATGACCCGCTATCAAAATTACTTCAAGCCATGTTGATTGGTCGATTTTCAAATAATTTTGTAGAAATGTTCCTAGGGTGACCCTCTCTCAGATTCCTTTAAGCCAAGTTGATTGGTCAGAAACTATGGCTGCCAGGGGGCGGGGCTTATATAGCTAAAGTGAAAAAAAAAAAATCAGGTGAGCGATTCCAGGGCCATCATGGCCCTCTTGTTTCATAGTTGTTTGCTGCAAATTTGTTGAATACATGTGTGAAAGGTTTAAATGATCCTTGAGTAGACCTCCTTCAACACAACTGAAATGAAATTGATTGCTAAAAAATCATAGTGATTTGTTTAGTTTCACCTGATGTTTTTACGGTGTCGTTTAAAGGAAGCTACATGCATAGGAAAAGATATTAAGAGTTATTATAATGAATTTAAATAGCTACATGCATAGGAGAAGATATTCAAGATATTATAATGAATTTAAATAGCTACATGCATAGGAAAACATGTTACAGATGTTTTAATGAATTTAAATAGCTATATGCATAGGAAAAAGATATTAAAGATATTATAATTAGTTTAAATAGCTACATGCATAGGAAAATATATTAGAGATATTATAAGAATTTAACTAGAAATGATATTGTAAGAATTGCCTCCTTTTGTGATATTTGAGAAAATACTATTAAATTAGAATAACGAGATTCTAGTACAGAGATGAAAAACATTGTTAGAAATGGGAGAAATTTATTGTTTTCAAAAATAACTGTGTAATAAGCTATCAACATTTACAGTTAAGAACATCATGAAATTAACAATCTGAGTGGAATGTGATTGGATTGTGAGCATGATTGGAAAGAAGTTGGAACTCTTTAAGAGCAGAACAGAATTTTGCACTCTGAACGAAACAATCATAATGAATGAAAAAATCCAATCACATGAATGCGTGCTCATTGAGCGGTTGCCACAATTTACTCATTAATTATTTTACGAAACTATTTTATTAAAAGTCATATTTGTATACTTAACCTTTGTTTTTTAAGACACTTAAGTATCCGATTGTAATATAAAGTAACAATGTTATATATATGATCATTTTCGTAATACAATTTGCTTCGCAGCCTTCGTTATTTTAACTGGCCACTTTTTCTTGATCCCAACATGCTTCATTTTAAGACGTACTTTAACAGTTACTCGTATGAATTAAATCATAAAAAGGTATGAGTTTTTCCAACAAAATAGCAATGGGGTGTTCACGCTAAATCGTATGTTGTTATTTGGGGTTAAGTAAACAAACATAATAAAGAAACAAAATTAATTTAAACCAATCAAATCGTTGAATGGGTTTTAATTGAAAAAAAAAAGCCTTCCCAGTGAGCGTAAAAACGCGTTAAATTTCATTGGAACGGGAAAAAAGCAATCACAATGATTTGAATTACTGCTTTAAGAACTTTGGAACGGATTGGAACGTGAGTGGAACGGAGCAGAGTGTGTACTGTAAATTTGTCAATTTCATGATGTTCTTAGCTGTACCTGTATCATACTATATTTTCAGTGGTTCCCATCACAGAGCTGGTTCCCCAACATGACCTTTGTGGGAAAGCCTTACCAACAAGTAACCTGTTTACCCAATGTCTCATGTGCCATAATTGTGCTACAGACGGTCCTGAATGTTCTCTCAATCTTAGAGAAGGAAATACAAACTGGTGATTATCATTTATCATGCCCCCTTTCAAAGAAGAGGGGGTATATTCAGAGCTCTGTATAAGGGGCATTTGTCATGTTCTACAATCCTTATTTTACTTTCTAACCTCTTTGGATGAGTTATGAGAGAAATTTTGTTGGGAAAGGACCTGTTCACTCGCTCTTTACTAGTCCTCTGGGTATATTGCTTTGTATATGTCGGATCAGTCAGTATGTCTGACCATACTAACTGGATAATGCTTGGTCCTACAGTACTCAAACTTGGTAGAGAGATTTTGAATGATCCCTTTTGATTTGGTTAATGTTAAGGTCAGTGACTTTGAACAGAAATTACTTGTCAAATTGACAACCTCAGAATACTTTGGCCCAAGGTCCTCAAAGGTTGTTGGGAGGTCGGGTATGACCAGTAGACGACCCATATTAATTTTGAGTTCATCTGTTTATAAGTTGACGTCACAGTGACCTTGAACATCTGCCTGAAAATGTGACCTTCAGGGGGGCATATTGTTTGAAAAGTATATCTTATTTCTTTCAATTTTGTGGTAATCATGTTATGTTTTAAGGGATATTACAGTGCTTCACATTTCACTTTATCACAGCCTATTAATCCTTTCCCACGTACAACAAATCTTCAGCATGCGACTTTGGAAAGATGTAGTTCAAAATTTGGAAAATATCTATAAATGAAAGTATCCTTATTGGATAGACTTTAAAACATTGTGACAAATGGAAAGTCTGCTCGTTATAAGCAACTTCTCTTTTTGTCAAGATTTTTAGCTAGACTATTCGAAGAATATGAGAGCTATACTACTCACCCTGGTGTCGGCGTTAGCGTCCACGTCACACTTTGGTTAAGGTTTTGCATGCAAGTTCTTAAATACTACATGTATTGCATTGAAACTGTCTACAACCCTACCAATCTATCACACCAATGTAGATTATCAGGTTAGATAACTCTGTCCTGCATTTTATGCAAGTTATGGCCCTTTTTTACTTAGAAATTCTGGATAAAGTTTTGCGTGCAACTAGAGTAAGAGTCCATATCTCAGTATTTACTTGATGCATTGCATTAAAACTTTCTACAACCCTACCCAACTAACCCACCTGTGCAGATTATCAAGTAAAATAACTCTATCATGCATTTTATGCAAGTTATGGCCCTTTTTTTACTTAGAAATTCTGGTTAAAGCTTTGCGTGCAACTAAATTAAGAGTCCATATCTCAGTATTTACTTGATGCATTGCATTGAAACTTTTTACAACCCTACCCAACTATCACACCTGTGTAGATTATCAAGTTAGATAACTCTATCCTGCATTTTATGCAAGTTATGGCCTTTTATTATGCCCCCGGAATCTCCGATTTGGTGGGCATCTAGTTTTTGGCCTGTCTGCACGTCTGTCTGTCTGCACAAAAAAACCTTTAACCTTGACCACTACTTTTGAACCATAACATGTACGGCTACCATATTTCACATGTGTATTCCTTGTGACATGACCTTTCTGTCAGTACCAACATTTTTTACCTTGCGACCTTGACCTTTGACCTAGATGTTGCCATTCTCGAAAAAAACTTTAACCTTGGCCATTACTTTTGAACCATAACAGGTACGGCTACCATATTTCACATGTGTATTCCTTGTGACATGACCTTTCTGTCAGTACCAAAATTTTTGACCTTGCGACCTTGACCTTTGCCCTAGATGTTGCCATTCTCGAAAAAAAAAAAAAACTTGACCATTTCTTTTGAACCAAAACAGGTACGGCTACCATATTTCACATGTGTATTCCGTGTGACATGACCTTTCTGTCAGTACCAACATTTTTGACCTTGCGACCTTGACCTTTGACCTAGATGTTGCCATTCTCGAAAAAAACTTTAACCTTGGCCATTACTTTTGAACCATAACAGGTACGGCTACCATATTTCACATGTGTATTCCTTCTGAAATGACCTTTCTGTCAGTACCAACATTTTTGACCTTGCGACCTTGACCTTTGACCTAGATGTTGCCATTCTCAAAAAAAACCTTTAACCTTCACCACTACTTTTGAACCATAACAGGTAAGGCTACCATATTTCACATGTGTATACCTTATGACATGACCTTTCTGTCAGTACCAACATTTTTCACCTTGCAACCTTGACCTTTGACCTAGATGTTTCCATTCTCGATAAAAACTTTAACCTTGACGACTACTTTTGAACCATAACAGGTACGGCTACCATATTTCACATGTGTATTCCTTGTGTCATGACCTTTCTGTCAGTACCAACATTTTTGACCTGGCGACCTTGACATTTGACCTAGATGTTGCCATTCGGGGGCATCAGTGTTTCACAAACACATCTTGTTTACTTAGAAATTCTCGTTAAAGTTTTGCATGCAACTAAATTAAGAGTCCATATCTCAGTATTTACTTGATGCATTGCATTGAAACTTTCTACAACCCTTCCCAACTATTACACCTGTGTAGATTATCAAGTATGATAACTCTATTCTGCATTTTATGCAAGTTATGGCCCTTAATTTACTTAGAAATTCTGGTTAAAGTTTTGCGTGCAACTAAATTAAGAGTCCACATCTCAGTAAATACTTGATGCATTGCATTGAAACTTTTTACAACCCTACCCAACTATCACACCTGTGTAGATTATCAAGATTGATAACTCTATCCTGCATTTTATGCAAGTTATGGCCTTTTTGGACTTAGAAATTCTGGTTAAAGTTTTGCATGCAACTACATAAAGAGACCATCACTTAGTAACTACTTGATGCATTGCATTGAAACTTTATACAGCCCTTACCAACCATCACATCTATGTAAACAATCAAGTATGATTACTCTATCCAGCATTTTATGCAAGTTATGGACCTTTTTAGACTTAGAAATTCTGGTTAAAGTTTTGCAACTACATTTAGAGTGTAATCTCAGTTACAACTTAAAAATTGTACTGAAACTTTATACAACCTTTCCCAATTGCACAACTATTTAAGATAACACTATCCTGTATATGGTGCAAATTGTTGCCCTTTTTTTACTTAGAAATTATGGTTAAAGGTTTGCGTGAAACTACATTAAGAGTCCATATCTTAGTAACTACTTGATGCATTCCATTGAAAGGTTATACAACCCTTTCTAACCATCACACCTATGAAAATAATCATGTTAAATAACACTATCCTGCATATAATGCAAATTATCACCCACTAAGAAATTGTGGTTAATGTTTTGCATGCAACTACATTAGAGTCCATTATCTCAGTTACTTAAATAAGCGGTGGAATAGTCGAGCGCGCTGTCCTCCGACAGCTCTTGTTATAAAAAAAGGTCTGTGTCAGAAAGCGTCTGTATGTGGTAAAGGGTTAATCCTGTCCTATTTTCAGCTGTTGATTTTTAAATACATTTTGGCAAAAAGAGAAATATCTTATAATGAGCAATTTGTCTATTTGTTTTTGTAGGCAAGATGAATAAAATGACCAAATGTTTTGACTGTTGTATTTTGTAGGCAATGTGAATGTAAGAGGACCGGTATGTTGTGTAACCATTGTGGAATGTGCCAAAGATGCTTCCTCTACCTCAAGGTAATGACACTTTCCCACATATATAGACGCCTTCTGACGCCTCTGTAGCAGACGATTTTTGAAAACATTGTGACGGAAGAAATTGCTCATAACAAGCCATTTCTCCTTTTGACACAATGTTTTGAACTCTATTAAATAAGTATGTCTTTCAATTTACCAAGATTTTCCATAATTCATCGCGCTAGCATTTTTTTTTGTGGGCAGTATTCCATCATACTTCCAAAGGTTCAATGTCGAGGTCAAAGACAATAGCACTCTTGAAGAGTTTCAATGGCCTAAGTCTGCTAAGTCAAGATCAGAGGTACCATAAAAAGCCTACCATGTATATATCCTAACCATTTGACTTCATGAATCTCTTTGGAATGATGGGATATTCATGTCTTACAAATGGTTTCTAGTAGGGATGGCAACAGTTACCGATATTACTAACCGGTTACTCGGTTAACCGAATAGATTGATAGACAATGAATCCGAGTTTTGTTATTGTTGTTCTTCTTTTAACTCACATTTCCCGGACATGTATAAATCAGACTAGAACATTGTAATCTGAACATTTTTGTTTGTGTCAACCAACTTTTTAATTTTATTTTTTTAAATTATAGTTGAGAAAATTATCTTTTTTTTTTTTAACGTAGTGACCGTTATACGATTAATAATATGTTGAATGATAGAGATGCATAGCTGCATATTTTTAAATACCAACTCATGGGGAAATGTGTTAGAAAACTACTCTTTAAATCTTCTAATCTGATTGGTAAATAATTTACAAATAAAACAATTTGATTTTATCAAATTCATTCCAATAACATTAATAAGTCCTTATCATATATTTCTAGCCTTGTATTAGGCATCAAAGGTTTTTTTAAAAGAAACAAACTGTCCTGTAATTAATGGTTTGATCAGCCACAATTATTCGATAACAAACGATCATCAATACAATCGAGTGTGGCCATTTTCACAGTTATGTAAACATCTGGACAGATACGTGTGACAAATTAAAAAGAACAAAAGGTGAAATACAACTGTGTATATATTTTATCTATTCTTCCGGGTACTCGGTTACTTAAATTACTCACCGATTAATTGAAAAACCTACGGTTAACCGGGTAACCGATTAAGCGTTGCCATCCCTAGTTTCTAGTTTTCTCATGCTTCGGTCTTTAGGGTATTTATTATTCAGGTCCAAAGAATCTATCAGTGGACAATGAAGATTCTTGTCAAACTTCAGGTGCACACAATAATAATGTTGTCTGAACTAGACACAGTTGCAATTATATATACATTTTGTCATGTTTTAACCCTTTCCCTCATACGACAATTCTGCAGCAGATGACTTTGAACATATTTTGTTAAAAAATAGAAAATCTCTATAATTGAATGGATAACTTATGACTAAAAGTGGAAAACATTGTGGCAAAAGGAGAAATTGCTCGCTTTGAGCAATTTCTTCTTTTGTCACTATGTTTTCAAAAAGCTGTCTGCTGCAGAGGCATCAGAAAGCATCTATATGAGGGAAAGGGTTAATGCTCTTTTGAGACAGACGACATATTTTGCCTCAACAGAGGACAACTTCTGAAAATATTGTGAGAAAAAGAAAAGTTTGATTATTGAATACATTTGAGAACATTGATCACTATTGTAAAAGGATAAACGATTCATTAATTATCACTATGTGGTTGCCTATGGGAAAGTTAAGTTGAATTTGCGTGTTTTTTTCAGGAAATTGTTTCCAGTATATGCCCTAAGTTTGAACCTCTGAAAGGATCGAAATATCACAATGATGAAGTGTCGGCCTTGGACGAGGTGAAGGTCACAGAGAAAGGCAGTTTTCTTGGCTTAATTGAGGCTGACACAGAGATTATACTTCACAACAATATGCTCACGCCTAACTATTGTCCAGACATGATCATCACAGCTATACACCAGGGTCATTTCCACCTTAAACTGGAAATGTAATAATCCTCTTTTCACATATATATAGGATCCATCATGAGTTTTCTTTGGAGATAAAGATTTCTTAAATGAGTCTAGAAAAAGACGGTTATTAACCGAGCCTCTTGGCGAGGTTAATAACTCTCTTTTTCGAGACGAATTTAAGAAATCTTCTCCAAAGAAAAACGAGTGATGGATTCTTTTTATCACCTAAACAGTGTGTTTTAATGATAAATATTGACAACAAAGACCGAATAACATATTCTTCAAAAGAACTTGTGTTTTAAACAATTAAGACTCGTTATTTATTCAAAATAACGTATTATTGCATTTTTCAATGTGTAAAATTTAACAACTTAACAATAAACATAATAAAGATAAAGGTCAAAATGACGTCATCAGTAGTCGCGTGTATGACGTGTTTTTGTTATCACACATGTATGATAACGTTGTTCCGTGATTTGTTCTCAACTTGAAAATAAGGATATTTATGTGATAAACAAGAAATCTGCAGCAGACACCCAGAGCACTAGATAAGAGGGAGTGAACAGTTCTTATCCACACAATATTTCACTTATTACTCAACCAAATCCTATGTTGTTGGTATTCAAAAGAAATCGACGATTCTTTTGAGTACCCACAACATAGGGTTTGAATGTCAAATACGGATTTTAGGACATGAAACCTGCCCCTTATCTAGAGCTCTGGACAACTTTAACCCTTTCCCTCATACGACAATTCTGCAGCAGACGACTTTGAACATATTTTGTCCAAAAATAGAAAATCTCTAAAATTGAATGGATAACCTATGACGAAAAGTGGAAAACATTGTGGCAAAAGGAGAAATTGCTCGTTTTGAGCAATTTCTTCTTTTGTCACTAAGTTTTCAAAAAGCCGTCTGCTGCAGATGCATCAGAAAGCGTCAGAAAGCATCTATATGAGGGAAAAGGTTAATGGAATAAAGGAAGGATTTGATTTTTTGCTTTTTTCAATATTTCAATGTTTCAATGTTTCACAACACTGTCAGAAGTTTTGGTAGTGTGAACAATGTGTGCTAGGGAATTTGTTAACAATATGAAATGCGATCCAGGAAGGGGAACCTGGATGCATTTATGACAAGTTCAGATCAAGATTAGCCTGTGTATTTATATGATCTGATCCAAACAAACAATGTGTATCAGAAGTCTTTTTGAAACCATGTATACTTAACCTTTTCCCACTTGCAGACACATTTTGATGCATTTGCAGCAGACAACTTTTGGAAACATTGTGGCAAAAGAAGAAATTACTCATAATGAAAAAATTCTGCTTTTGTCACTATTTGTTCAACTCTTCAATAATTATACTTTAATTTATTTAGATTATTTTATATTTTGAACTCCATGTTTTCAAAGTTGTCTTCTGCAGATTTGTTTTATGTGGGAAAGAGTTAACCATTTCCCACATACAACAAATCTGCAGCAGATGACTGAAAACATAGTGGCAAAAGCTCAAATTTGTCGTTTTGATTGATTGATTGATTGATTAATTGGGGTTTTACGCTGTTTTCAACAATTTTTCAGTCATATCACGGCAGCCAGTTCACCTACTCATGTGTTCTTGGCTTCCCCATACCATTAATCCACACAACACATTTCCCAAGCAACTGGCTGCTTTTACACATAGACTGTTTGCCCATCAATGGAAGAAGAATGACCCTTGTCACATTGACTTTTATCAAATGTCAGAAAGAATGTTGGCTGAGCTGGGATTCAAACTCACAATCCCTGGATTGACAGCCCACATCGCTACAGACTGGGCTCGTTTTGCGCAATTTCTCCTTTTGTCACAAATGTTTTCAAAATTGTATAGGGTTAATTGTGCAGATCCAGATCAGTTTGTGCTGTTCACCAGGTTGATCTGAATCTTTCTTTGGTCATAAAAGCCAAATGGTTGGTTTCTATAATTTTGTTTTGCAGGATTCACGACAAGGAAATAATTGAATATGATGGCAAAACAGGAAGTCTTACAAAGGGAGATAAACAAGTATTGAAAGAGGATGCATCCAGGAGGTGTGGTAATGGAGAAACCTTACAAGTTCAGTTGAAATATGCAAAGGTTAGTATACAGCTCTTTTTTTCTCCACAATATCTCTCTTATTGTCGAACCAAACCCTATGATGTGAGTACTCAAAAGAATCGTCTCATTGAGACGATCCTTTTGAGTACCCACAACATAGGGCTAGAGGGTCAAATAAGAATTTTAGAGTATGCAAAACTACCCTAATCTAGAGCTCTGGCTGAGTATTTAACATACGATTTTTGCATTTACAACAACAAATGTAAACCTTTCCCACTTGCAAACCCATTTCGTTGTGTCCGCAGCAGATGGCTTTTGTAAACATTGTATTAAAATGAGAAATTTATACCTTTGCCACAATGTTTTCCACTCTCTTCAATAATTATACTTTCATAATTTTGCTTTTATGTTTCCAAATTCATCCTGCAGTTGTATTATAAATGGTAAAGGGTTAAGACAAAGTTATTGAAAATGTCTATAAATGACAATATAATTATTGAATAGTGTTGAACAATTGTGTCTATGAGCAGTTTTTCCTACTGTCACAATGTTTACAAAATGGTGTCTACTGCAGATTAGTCCTTTCCCTCATACGACAATTCTGCAGCAGACGACTTCGAACATATTTTGTCAAAACATAGAAAATCTCCATAATTGAATGGATAACCTATGACAAAAAGTGGAAAACATTGTGGCAAAAGGAGAAATTGCACGTTCTGTGCAATTTCTTTTTTTGTCACTATGTTTTCAAAACGCCGTCTGCTGCAGAGGTGTCAGAAAGCGTCTATATGAGGGAAAGGGTTAATGAAATTGTGTCTGCATGTGAGAAAATGTTTAACCCTTTCCTACATATAGATGCTTTCTGATGCCTCTGTACCAGACAACTTTTGAAAACTTTAATCCTTTTGTCACCAAGTTTTTCAACTTTTTTCAGTAATTATGCCTTCATTTATACATAGAGATTTTCCGTGTTATAGTTAGATGTTTTCAAAGTTGACTGCAGTAAATTGTTGTATGTGGAAAATGGTTAATCTTTCCCTAATGTAGAAGACAATGAGACTCCTTTTAATAGCAGAAATCATTGTGGTACAATTGTCAAAATGGAAGTTTTCCAATAATTATCTTAACTTGTATCAATGTTATACTTCAAATTTTTCAGAGGTTATCTTTAACTTCCAAATATTTATCCAAGTAGATAACTGAAATATCTGAAAAAATAGTTTAGCACATTATCTCATATGCCATTTTCAGAATCTTCTTACTTAATTAAAAACAATTTATGACAATGAGGCCAAATATGAAAAGATAAATCTGGAATATTTAGGTAGATTTCAATAGTGTTTTCAAACATTGTCTGCAAGGGTTTCAAAGACATCTGTATCAAAGTTATTTGACCCTTTCCCACATACAACAAATCTATAGCAGACGACTTTGAAAATATGTAGGCAAAAATATAGAAAATCTCTATAAATGAAGGTAAATTTACTGAAAAAAGTTGAAAACATCGTGGCAAAAGTAGGAAATGCTGTTTTTAAAGTTTGTCTCCTGCATATGCTTCAAAATGCGTCTTTCATGTGGGAAATAAATTAGGATTGAGAATAAAATCTACTTTCATAGCCATTCTAAATGCAGAAGACTTTTGAAAACTTAGCAGCGGTTTGCAACCATGTTATATTTTTCCCACAATGATGTTAAATCTGTGTAAAATGTTAACAAAGATCAGACTGCACCTTCTTGCTATCCAATCCTATATCTCTGTGTTGTCCGATCCGGAAAAATATCTGGTTAACCCTTTCCCTCATACAGCAATTCTGCAGCAGACGACTTTGAACGTATTTTGTCAAAACATAGAAAATCTCCATAATTGAATGGATAACCTATGACGAAAAGTGGAAAACATTGTGGCAAAAGGAGAAATTGCACGTTTTGTGCAATTTCTTCTTTTGTCACTATGTTTTCAAAAAGCAGTCTGCTGCAGAGGCGTCAGAAAGCGTCTATATGAGGGAAAGGGTTAACTGTTATCAACAAATGCTAAACATGCAGTTTGAAGGGATTGCCATTGTACGTTTCCCAAATACAACAAATCTGCAGAAGATGATTTTGAAAATATCTAGGCAAACATATGGAAAATCTTTATAAAAGAAAGTATAATCATTTATTTGTGTTGAAAACATTATGGCAAACACAGACATTGTTCACCATGAGCAATTTCTCCTTTTGCCACAATGTATTCAAAAGTCATTTGCATTAAATGTTTCAAAGTCATTTGCATTAGATGTTTCAAAGTGCATTTACAAATGGGAAAGAGTTAATTATGGGACCTAGAGCCTTGGATAAAGAGAAGTAAACTTATCCTTGATCTCCTGTATCACCCAACTAAACCCTATATAATGGGTACTAAAAACAACTTTCTCATTAAGATAACAATTTTGAGAACCCACAACACTTGGTTTAAGGGTTTAAATAAGGATTTCATATCATGAAATAGTACACTGATCTAGAGCTCATGTTGAAACAATGAAACTGTGAATGTTTTACAGGCCAATTACACGCAAATGAGCCTGAAACTACTGTTGAACGGAGTGCAGATTTTCAGCACCGATATGGAGGCACAACAGGTGCTTGTATCACTGAAGAATAGAGACCTGACTGGTACCTTCTTGCAGGTTGAAACACCAGGGAAGGTATTATAAAATTGTATTTAACTCCCCTTCCTACATGCAATTTGTTACATGTCTGTCAAATGTTTTGCATAGCTTATTAGTCTGTTACCGGTTGGAGACCAGTTTGGGAACTATAGAGGTTTGGTCGTGTCCGTTAGTCTGTCTTTCTGTCAGTTTGTCCAAAATGTCTTGTCCAGGCTGTATCTACCTCATGCTTGAATGGATTTTGATATTACTTCACACAATTATTCTCCATAACAAGATGATTTGTCATGCACATCACCCAGCAACCTACTCCCAAGGTCAAGGTCACAGTTTGGGCTCAAGCATTGTTCATCCGTAGTTTTGTGTCCAGGCTGTATCTTCCACATGCTTGAATGGATTTGGATATTACTTCACACAATTTTTCTCCATAACAAGGTGATGTGTCATTTACATCACCCAGCCACCTACTCCCAAGGTCAAGGTCACAGTTTGTTCATCTATCAGTCTCTCCGAAATTTCGTGTCCAGGCTGTATCTTCAACATGCTTGAAAGGATTTAAATATTGTATACTTCACACAATTATTCTCCCTAACAAGATGATGTGTCATGCACAACACCAACTTCACACCAAGCCACCTACTCTCAAGGTCAAAAGGTCACAGTTTGGGCTCAAACATTTTCTGTCCGTAAGTTTGTGTCCAGGCTTTATCTTCCAGATGCTTGAATGGATGTTGATACTAGTTCACACAATTATTCTCCATGAGGAAATGATGTGTTATGCACATCACCCAGCCACCTACTCCCAAGGTCAAGGTCACAGTTTGGCCCAAAACATTGTCAGACTCTAATTCCATGTCCAGACTGTTCCTTCCACATACTAGAATGGATTTTGATATTAGTTTACACAATCCGCCAAAGGGGGGATGTTTTGCCTCATATGGCTTTAGTGAAAACTTAAAATATCATCTTCTCCGGAAGTATCAGGCCGATTTTCAACAATTTTTTAGCTCGACTTTTGAAAAAACGAGAGCTATTGTCATGACCCTGGCATCGTCGGCGGCGGCGACGGCGTGGTCGTCCGGTTAAGATTTTTTGTTTAGCTCATTTTTTTTTTTTCTGTTTTCTCCCTATAAGTGGAGCGTCTGTGCCGTACGCGGTGCTCTTGTTTAAAAATCTTCCTTGGGTTACCATCTATTCTTGTAAGATTTAGAAAATTATCTCCTTCGAAAATAAATGTCTGATTTTGAAATAGTACATACATGTATCTATTTCCTCAAGTTATGTTAAGTTGACAAAGGAGAGGATTGGATAAGGTTGGATTCTTTTGCATTGTGGCAAGTGATCTATTTTTGGCTTCTTTGTTAAACCTTTCCCTCATGTAGATGCTTGCTGACGCCTCTGCAGCAGACGGCATTTTGAAAACATAGTAACAAAAGAAGAAATTGCACAAAACGTGCAATTTCTCCTTTTTGTCTCAATGTTTTCCACTTTTACTCATAGGTTATCAATTTAATTAAAGAGATTTTCTATTTTTTGACAAAATAAGTTCAAAGTCGTCTGCTGCAGAATTGTCGTATGAGGGAAAGGGTTAATGAGTTACTGTGGTTGATTGTGTGGTTGGCATGACAAATCACATTTCATAATTCAAGTGAGTGATCCAGGGCCATCATGGCCCTCTTGTCTTGTTCTGTAAATAAATAGCAAAGTCTGCTGAATTACAATTACTTTTTGAAAAAACTTGTTTTTAAAATTGAATATATAACATTTATTAATTCTTTCCCAAATAGAACAGATATTTTTGAAAACATATTTAGTAAATAATATGGAAACTGTCTATGAATGAAAGAACAATTTTTGAATAAAGTTGAAAACAGTGTGGCAAAAGGAGAAATAGCTAATTATGAGTAATTTCTCCTTTTGTCAATTTTTTTTTTAAAAATGTTCTCCTCATCAGAGGTATTAGAAATCGTCTACAAGTGGCAAAAGGGAGGGTTTAGTTGCATTGTATATTCTTCTATTGACAGTTTAAGTTTGAGAGTCTTCCAGACAAGGGGAAAAGAGTTGACTGTGGTTCAGCTGTGGCTTCATTTATATCATGTAAGTATCCATTCAGCCATGTCATGCAAAAAACAAATCTTTTGAGGTTTTGAAATGAACTTCTTTTCCTACAATTCTTCATTAAACCAAAAAATGTTTGATATTTTATTTTTGAAGAATGCTAAAGACCATGTATCATAGTTTATGCCGTTTTCTGGTATAGACAATAATGTGATGTCTGATGTTGTTGCTAAACATATAGAAATATAATAGGTAAAAGTGAAATTGCTCAAAACATACCATTTCTCATTTTCCGTCAATGTCCTCAATGTTGTTTAAAAACTAAGCCTCTTTTATGTGGATGTTGATTTTTTGAGGTTTTCTATTGTTAGTTGTCAGCATCTGCATCATCACAAAACTTTAACCTTACCTCATAACTCAAAAAACGTTCACCATTTTCAAATGAAACTTGGTACACATATTCCTATGAGCAAATGAGCATGTGTATACCAAGTCACATAACTCTGGCTTAAATTTTGTTTCAGTTATGCCCCATTTTCGACTAAGAAACCAACAGACGAGCATTGGCGTTTGCTCTGCGGCGCTCTTGTTCATTCATAACATTCAAACGCAGCTGACAATTGACCCTTTCTCACATACAGCAAAACTAGCATAATATGTCATTGGAATGATGTGCAATTTCTCCTTTTGCCACAATGTTTTCAAAAGTCTTCTACTGCTGTTGCATCAAAACGTGTCTCACAGTTAAGTAAAGGTAAAGTGCACACTTAAGGCTTCAAATTTTGATTTTGTATTCTTGCCTTTTATTTTTCAGCTATAGAGATGAAGATGTGGGACATGTTGTATGATATTGAGGCATTCTGTTTTGGGGGTGTTGGAATAAGCCTCTCAGGGGCTGCCTTTCTAACCTTACCATTACAACTGACCACTGCTGTCCTGAAGTATCCCACGATGGAGGCTGTTAAGTTTTTCAAGCTTCATTTTATGTGTTTGACTTGGAGTAAGTTGATTCTTTTAAATTGTTCATCTCTTTTGTGTTGCATGTTCTGAGGCCCACATGTAATATTTTGTCCCCAAATGTGTAACCTTATAAAAGTAAGTTGTTATTATAGTCTCGCCCACAATAGTGGAGTGAGACATAGCAGTCACTTTTCCGGCGACGACAACTTTTACAAATCACTATATCTCAGCAAACCCTACTGGGATTTTTCTGAAACTTTGTCAGATGTATTGTATGGTCATGGGACATCAAGCAACGTCAACATTTTCAAGGTCAAGGTCATATTTTGGCAGAACTTGAACTTGGTTAGGTAACTTAACCTCAAAACTTAACCTTGGTTATATCTCAGCAACCCCTGATGGAATATTTCTGAAACTATGTCAGATGTATTGTATGGTCATGGGACCATGCAACGTCAAAATTGTTGAGGTCAAGTTCATTTTTTGACAGAACTTGAACTTGGTTAAGAATACTAAGGTTACCAGATGATAGATATGTTAAGCTGTTTTACAATATGTTGAAGGTTTATGATAATAACGACCATGTAAATTGGGTTACCAAGTTCGAACAAATCTGTACGAGAATGGTTTTAGATATATTTGGGTATCACAAGATGTTCATAATGAAGATTTGTTTTTAAAGGCATACACGCTTAGACTACAAGACCAATTTTTACAATCATGGTCCCTTATATGTTGTAATAATAAATTAAACACGTTCTATACTTACATTAAACCAAATTTTGGAGTTGAGATCTACATTAGTTGTATTGATATACCAAAGTTCAAGAGAACTTTTGCTAATTTCAGATTTTCCAGTCTTAACCTTATGACCGAGAAGGGGCATTATACTCAGTTTACAAGGGCTGAGCGATTTTGTGTTTATTGCCCCGAAAATAAATACAACTTTGTTATCCAATGCCCATTGTATTATGAATTACGAAAGAAATATATTCTAGATAAATACAGAACTTACCCTAATTACCACAAATTTCATGATTTGTGTGCAAGCAATAATACCACAATTATTAGAAATCTGGCAATGTATTTATACCATGCTAATAAAGATGGAGATACTTTTCTTTTCAGCAATGCATAATTATCTATTTTTCCAACAGTTCATGTACATTGATGTTATCAGATCACTTACACATGCATTATTTCCACATGTGTTTATATGTGTCTTCACAGGAAAATAACTGCTTTTGATGTATTATGTATATATGTTAAATGTATATGGGCCAGAAGCCTAAGTATAAATAAATAAACTAGAAGAAAAAACTAGTTAACTTAACCTCAAAACTTAACCTTGGTTATATCTCAGCAACCCCTGGTGGAACTTTTCTTAAACTATGTTGGATGTTTTATTTGGTCATGGGACATCAATCAACGTCCAAATTGTCAAGGTCATATATTTGGCAGAACTTGAACGTTGTTAGGTAACTTAACCTCAAAACTTAACCTTGGTTATATCTCAGCAACCCCTGATGAAATTTTTCTGATACTATGTCAGATGTATTGTTGGGTCATGGGACATCATTCAACGTCAAAATTCTCAAGGTCAAGGTCATACTTTGGTAGAATTCGAACGTTGTTAGGTAACTTAACCTCAAAACTTAACTTTAGTTATATCTCAGCAAGCCCTGCTGGAAATTTTCTGAAACTATGTCAGATGTATTGTTGGGTCATGGAACATCATTCAAGGTCAAAATTTTCAAGGTCAAGGTCATAACTTGCCTTAATTTGGAATGTTCTTCTGAACACTCTAGAAGTCTCTTTCTTCATTCAATCTTCAAGAAATTTAATCACTAGATTAAATTTTGTTTTCATCAGATATAGGACAAGTTCACAAATAGTTCATGAGGCGTCAAAAATTAGGTCACTAGGTCAAATGTTAGAAGAACTTTGTGAAATCACATTATTTATTTAATCTTCTTGAAAAGTTATTAGATCACATCTTGGTCAAGTTCAAAACTGGGTCAAACCCTAGGTCACTAGGTCAAATTTCCTAGAAGGGCGAGACGCCCTCAGCCAGAGGTCTTGTTATTATTATCATCATTATTATTTTATCAATTTTAAGCTCGACTTTTCAAAGAAAAGGCGAGCTATACTACTCGCCTCGGCGTCGGCGTTGGTTTCACACCTTGGTTAAGGTTTATGTACCAATTCCCTTTTTTTTAAAACCATTACAGATATGGCTTCAAAACTTACAACACTTATTAACTATCATTAACTCCATCAACAGACAAGAGTACACAACTCTGTCAAGAATTATGTCCCATTTTTAGCTCACCTGAGCTTTGCTCAAGGTGAGTTATTGTGATCGCCTTTTGTCCGGCGTCCGTCGTGCGTCGTGCGTCAACTTCTTCTCCTCAGTAACCGGTGGGTCAATTGGGATGAAACTTCACAGAAAGCATCCTCTCAATGACCTTACCCGATTTCCTTCAAATTTTTGGGATCCATGCAGAATTCTGAATCCATGGCAACGAAATGAAAAAAACTTCAAAATTCTTCTTCTCCCAAACTGGTTGGCAGATTTTCAAATAATTTTGTAGAAATGTTCCTTGGATGACCATCTGTCAGATTCCTTCAAGCCATGTTGATTGGTCGAAAAACATGGCTGCCGGGGGGGGGGGGGGGGGGGGGGGGCTATTTTGCCTTATATGGCTATAGTGAAAACTTAAAAAATCTTCTTCTCCGAAAGTGTCAGGCTGATTTTCAAATTATTTTGTAGAAATGTTCCTTGCATGACCCTCTATCAGATTCCTTCAAGCCAAGTTGATTGGTCGAAAAACATGGCCGCCAGGGGGGTGGGGCTATTTTGCCTTATATGGCTATAGTGAAAACTTAAAAAATCTTCTTCTCCGAAAGTGTCAGGCTGATTTTCAAATAATTTTGTAGAAATGTTCCTTGGATGACCCTCTATCAGATTCCTTCAAGCCAAGTTGATTGGTGAAAAAACATGGCCGCCAGAGGGGCGGGGCGGGGCGGGGCTATTTTGCCTTATATGGCTATAGTGAAAACTTAAAAAACCTTCTCCTCCCAAACTGGTTGGCAGATTTTCAAATAATTTTGTAGAAATGTTCCTTCGATGACCCTCTGTCAGATTCCCTCAAGCCATGTTGATTGGTCAAAAAACATGGCCGCCAGGGGGGCGGGGCTATTTTGCGTTATATGGCTATAGTGAAAACTTAAAAAATCTTCTTCTCCAAAAGTGTCAGGCCGATTTTCAAATAATTTTGTAGAAATAATTCTTGGATGACCTTCTATCAGATTACTTCAAGCCAAGTTGATTGGTCGAAAAACATGGCCGCCAGGGGGGTGGGGCTATTTTGCCTTATATGGCTATAGTGAAAACTCAAGGTGAGCTATTCTGATCACTCTGTGTCCGTCGTCCGTCGTCGTCCGTTGTTAACTTTTAGCTTTAAACATCATCTCCTCCTGAACTGCAAGAACAATTTCCACCAAACATCACAGGAATGTTCCTTTGGTGGTCCTCTTTCAAAATTGTTCAATGATTTAAATTCCATTAAGAACTTTGGTTGCTGCGGCATCAGAAAGGGGACAAAATGTCCCAACTTTAAAAAATTTCTCCTCCGAATCTGCCGGTCAGATTCAAATATAATTTGGTAGAAATGTTCCTTGGGTGACCCTCTATAAAAATTGTTCAAGCCATACTGATTGGTCGAAAAACATGGCAGTCAGGCGGCATCAAAAAAGGGGTAAATTGAACTTTTAGCTACATATGACAACCAACTCCTACCATTCCAATATACCAATTTCCACAAAACATCAAAGGAATGTTCCTTTGGTGGTCCTCTTTCAGAATTATTCAAAGATTTAAATTCCAATGAGAACTTTGGTTGCTGCGGCATCAGAAAGGGGACAAAATATTATTTGGTAGAAATGTTCCTTGGGTGACCCTCTATAAAAATTGTCCAAGCCATACTGATTGGTCGAAAAACATGGCAGTCAGGCGGCATCAGAAAAGGGGCAAAATGACAAAATTTGAAAATTCCATTTTTATGAAAGTGTTTGTCTGATTTTAAGAAAATATAATACGAATCTTACTGTAATGATCCTCTATTTAACTTGTTTAAGCCGATTTGATTGGTTACACAATCAAATCAACCAGGCGTCATCACAAAAAGGGTAAATTGAACTTTTAGCTACAAATGACAACCAACTCCTACCATTCCAAGACCAATTTCCACAAAACATCACAAGAATGTTCCTTTGGTGGTCCTCTTCCAAAATTGTTCAAAGATTTAAATTCCATTGAGAACTTTGGTTGCTGCGGCATCAAAAAGTGAGAAAAATACCCAAATTTTAAAATCCTTTTCCTGCATAATCTACTTGTGCGATTGCAAGATAATTTGGTAGAAATGTTCCTTAAGTGACCCTCTAAATAAACTGTTGAAGCCATATTGATTTTGTTGAAAAACAGGGCAGCAAGGCGGCATCAGGAAAGGTGCAAAATGACAAAAACTTTATAATTCCATTCTTATTAAAGTTCTTGTTAGATTTCAAGATATAAATGGCCTTTACTGATAAGCTGTTTCTTGAGAAGTGTCCACTCCTTGCAGTTTCATTTGCACTCCCTGATAACATTTTCCCAGATATCAATTAGGTGATCGATTTACTTTTTATTTTGAAGTCGTATATATATATTTAAATGTATGTATCTATTCATTTGCTTTTACATATAGAGTACACAGTATACAGTTAAGAACATCATGAAATTGACAATCTGAGCGGAACGCGATTGGATCGTGAGCGTGATTGGAATGAAGATGGAACGCTTAATGAGCGGAACAGAATTTTGCACTCTGAACGACACAATCATAATGATTGCAAAAATCTAATCATTCACTCATTAAACGGTTGCAACAACTATCCGATAATTATTTTACGAGACTATTTTATTAAAAGTCATATTTGTATACTAAACTTTTGTTTTATAAGACACTCAAGTATCGAATGAGAATGTAACAAATATTATTAATATGATAATTTTCGTAATACGATTTGCTACTAATGATTGTGATGAAAAAGCTCTAGATCGTTTGTTGATATTTAGGGTTAAGTAAAAAAAATAATAACGAAACCAAATTAATTTAAGCCAATCAAATCGTTGAACGCATTTTGATCCAAAAAAAGCGTTCTGAGTGAGCGTAAAAAAGATGTTCTTACCTGTATATGATTTAATAGTACTGAAGTGCAATATATTGAAAGAGTGCTTAAGTGAATAAGCAGTACATAGTCGAGCGCGCTGTCCTCCGACGGCTCTTGTTTTACTTTTTATGCCCCCGGAATTTCCGGGCATCTAGTTTTTGGCCTGTCTGCACGTCTGCACGTCCGTCTGTCTGCACGAAAAAAACTTTAACCTTGACCACTACTTTTGAACCATAACAGGTACGGCTACCATATTTCACATGTGTATTCCGTGTGACATGACCTTTCTGTCAGTACCAAAATGTTTGTCCTTGCGACCTTGACCTTTGACCTAGATGTTGCCATTCTGGAAAAAAAAAATAACCTTGGCCATTACTTTTGAACCATAACAGGTACGGCTACCATATTTCACATGTGTATTCCTTGTGACATGACCTTTTTGTCAGTACCAACATTTTTGACCTTGCGAACTTGACCTTTGACCTAGATGTTGTCATTCTCGAAAAAAACTTTAACCTTGGCCATTACTTTTGAACCATAACAGGTACGGCTACCATATTTCACATGTGTATTCCTTGTGACATGATCTTTATGTCAGTACCAACATTTTTGGCCTTGCGACCTTGACCTTTGACCTACATGTTGCCATTCTCAAAAAAAACTTTAACCTTCACCACTTCTTTTGAACCATAACAGGTAAGGCTACCATATTTCACATGTGTATACCTTGTGACATGACCTTTCTGTCAGTACCAAAATTTTTGACCTTGCGACCTTGACCTGTGACCTAGATGTTGCCATTCTCGATAAAAACTTTAACCTTGACGACTACTTTTGAACCATAACAGGTACGGCTACCATATTTCACATGTGTATACCTTGTGACATGACCTTTCTGTCAGTACCAAAATGTACACCTTGCGACCTTGACCTTTGACCTAGATGTTGCCATTCTCGAAAAAAACCTTTAACTTTGACCACTACTGTTGAACCATAACAGGTACGGCTACCATATTTCACATGTGTATATCTTGTGACATGACCTTTCTGTCAGTACCAAAATTTTTCACCTTGCGACCTTGACCTTTGACCTAGATGTTGCCATTCGGGGGCATCAGTGTTTCACAAACACATCTTGTTTTTAATAAGAACTTGTGCTAGGGCTTTCATATTTGGAATATAACTACATCTGATACATTTCTTCACATTGTATGCTAACGATGCTGAGTTTGCCTTTCTTTTTGGGGTAAAAAACATGATTTTTGGTGGTTAAAGTTTTAGGGCAAGTTGGAATTTTCATTTATAACTCCGATTCTCTTCATTCAAATCACTTCATATTTCACACATTTGTTTAGGACCATCACACAATTAGGTTAGATAACTCCATATTATTTTTAACTCCATATGGAGTTATGGTCCTTGATTGACTTAGGAAATTTGTTGTGATCTTAACTTACATCTGAATAATGTTTTTTTTTTTTTACTTGATGCTTTGCACAGTTATCTTTAATTTGTGTGCATTAAGATCTTTCGACCATTTTTAGCTCGACTATTCGAAGAATATGAGAGCTATACTACTCACCCTGGCGTCGGCGTCGGCGTCGGCGTCGCCGTCGGCGTCGGCGTCCACGTCACACTTTGGTTAAGGTTTTGCATGCAAGTTCTTAAATACTACATGTATTGCATTGAAACTTTCTACAACCCTACCAAACTATCACACCAATGTAGATTATCAAGTTAGATAACTCTATCCTGCATTTTATGCAAGTTATGGCCCTTTTTTACTTAGAAATTCTGGTTAAAGTTTTGCGTGCAACTAAAGTAAGAGTCCATATCTCAGTATTTAATTGATGCATTGCATTGAAACTTTATACAGCACTACCCAACTATCACACCTATGTAGATTATCAAGTTAGATAACTCTATCCTGCATTTTATGCAAGTTATGGCCCTTTTTTTACTTAGAAATTCTGGTTAAAGTTTTGCGTGCAACTAAATTAAGAGTCCATATCTCAGTATTTACTTGATGCATTGCATTGAAACTTTCTACAACCCTACCCAACTATCACACCTGTGTAGATTATCATCTAAGATAACTCTATCCTGCATTTTATGCAAGTTATGGCCCTTTTTTTACTTAGAAATTCTGGTTAAAGTTTTGCATGCAACTAAATTAAGAGTCCATATCTCAGTATATACTTGATGCATTGCATTGAACCTTTATACAACCCTACCCAACTATTACACCTATGTAGATTAACAAGTTAGATAACTCTATCCTGCATTTTAGGCAAGTTATGGCACTTTTTTTTACTTAGAAATTCTGGTTAAAGTTTTGCGTGCTACTAAATTAAGAGTCCATATCTCAGTATTTACTTGCTGCATTGCATTGAAACTTTCTACAACCCTACCCAACTATTACACCTGTGTAGATTATCAAGTATGATAGCTCTATTCTGCATTTTATGCAAGTTATGGCCCTTTTTTTACATAGAAATACTGGTTAAAGTTTTGCGTGCAACTAAATTAAGAGTCCACGTCTCAGTATATACTTGATGCATTGCATTGAACCTTTATACAACCCTACCCAACTATCACACCTATGTAGATTATCAAGTATGATAACTCTATCCTGCATTTTATGCAAGTTATGGCCTTTTTGGACTTATAAATTCTGGTTAAAGTTTTGCATGCAACTACATAAAGAGACCATCTCTTAGTAACTACTTGATGCATTGCATTGAAACGTTATACAGCCCTTACCAACCAGCATTTTATGCAAGTTATGGACCTTTTTGGACTTAGAAATTCTGGTTAAAGTTTTGCAACTACATTTAGAGTGTAATCTCAGTAACAACTTGAACAATTGTATTGAAACTTTATACAACCTTTCCCAATTGTACAACTATAAACACAACCAATTAAGATAACTCTATCCTGTATATGGTGCAAATTGTTGCCCTTTTTTTTACTTAGAAATTATGGTTAAAGGTTTGCGTGCAAATACATTAAGAGTCCATATCTTAGTAACTACTTGATGCATTCCATTGAAAGGTTATACAACCCTATCTAACCATCAAACCTATGAAAATAATCATATTAAATAACACTATCCTGCATATAATGCAAATTATCACCCACTAAGAAATTGTGGTTAATGTTTTGCATGCAACTACATTAGAGTCCATTATCTCGGTAACTTAAATAAGCGGTGGAATAGTCGAGCGCGCTGTCCTCCGACAGCTCTTGTTATAAAGAAGAATACAATATTTGGAGTTCAGAACTGATATTAATAATCATACATTTTTATACAAATTGATTTTTAGCTCACCAGAGCACAAAGTGCTGAAGGTGAGTTTTTGTGATCGCCTTTTGTCCGTCGTCCGTCGTTTGTCGTCCGTCATCAACATTTGCTTGTTAACACTCTAGAGGCAACATTTTGCATACAATCTTCATGAAAGTTTATCAGAACATATATCTCAATCAAATCTAGGCCAAGTTCGAAACTGGGTCATGTCAGGTCAAAAACTAGGTCACTAGGCCAAATTGAAGGAAAATCTTGTTAACACTCTAGAAGCTGCATTTTTGGCTTGAGCATGTTGAAACTTTGTCAGAATGTTTGTATTAGTGATATCTAGGCCAAGTTCGAATATAGGTCATGTCGGGTCAAAAACTAGGTCACTTGGCCAAATTGAAGGAAAATCTTGTTAACACTCTAGAAGCCGCATTTTTGGCTTGAGCATGTTGAAACTTTGTCAGAAAGTTTGTCTTGATGATATCTAGGTCAAGTTTGAATTTGGGTCGTGTCCGGTCAAAAACTAGGTCACTAGGCCAAATTCAAGGAAAATCTTGTTAACACTCTGGAAGCCACATTTTAAATTTTAGCATGTTGAAACTATCAGAAAGTTTGTCTTGATGATATCTAGGTCATGTTCGAATATAGGTCATGTCTGGTCAAAAACTAGGTCACAAGGCCAAATTTAAGAAAATCTTGTTAACACTCTGGAAGCCACATTTTTGGCTTGAGCATGTTGAAATTTGACTTAGTGATATCTAGATCAAGTTCGAATATGGGTCATATCTGGTCAACTAAGTCACTAGGCCAAATTGTAGAACAATCTAGTTAACACTATAGAGATCGCATTTTTGACTTGAGCAGCTTGAAATTTTGTCAGAAAGTTTATCTTGATGATATTGCCATTGGTGCTGAAAGAGTTATGTTTTAAATAGCCCATTCTCAGGTGAGCGATTCCAGGGCCTCATGGCCCTCTTGTTTAAATTATATATATTTAAATGTATGTATCTATTCATTTGCTTTTAGATATAGAGAATATAATTATGATTTAATAGTACTGCTTAAGTGCAATATAATGAAATAGTGCATAAGCGGTGTATAGTCGAACACGCTGTCCTCCGACAGCTCTTGTTTGATGTGTTTTAACTTGTTGTATTTTCATATCTTTTTCCATGAATGAATATATGTATACAATGTATACACTTTCAACAATTTTTGGCCGGATTGCTCTAGCAATTCCGGTCTATAGATTGGCGTGTCCGGATGTCTGTCTGTCTGTCAACATTTTGGTTAAAGTTTCAGGTTGAGGCAAAATCTCAGAACTGGAAAGGGTTACAAACTTGAAACTTTGCCTGAAGGTAACCAGTAACAAGTTCTATTAATTTCTATGGTTACTTTGACCTTGACCTTGGTTTGTCGATTTTCAAGGTCAAATTGCCGACAATCCGGCCTTACCGTCTTCAGCGGTTTCTTGTTCAGTTATAACATAGAGTTTCTGGGGTAATGAAGTTACCAGTACTACCTTTGGAAAATGATGCTAGTTTGATCATTGAAGTATATCTTTCTTTTTAGATCCATTTTCTAGCAATAAGACAGAAATGAAAAAACGAAACCGTTTTTATTCTGAAAAAGAAGAGTCTAATCAGTTGACAGATTACACATCCTGGAAGTTACATAACCTGATCCATGTGACGGACTCACCGGGTGTAAGGCTTGACGAAGCTGAGGAATTTTATGATTATGGAGTTAACAATATGATTATTATTACTCTGATGTGGCACTTTATATATGCATCTTATCCAGAGGTAATGAAAAACTCCTTCCCACATGCAACTTATTTGCAGCAGACGACTCTGAAAACATCTTAGTAAGAACAGGGTAAATCTCTACAAATGAAAACTTAATTATTGAATTATGTTGGAATTATTGTAGCACTATGTTTTCAAAAGTCATCTGCTGTAAAAGCATCAAAATATAGACGCTTTCTGACATCTCTGCAGCAGACTGTTTTTGAAAACGTAGTGGCAAAAGAAGAAATTGTTCAAAAAGAGCAATTTCTCCTTTTGCCACAATGTTTTCCACTTTTAGTCATAGGTTGTCCATTCAATTATAGAGATTTTCCATTTTTTGACAAAATATGTTCAAAGTCGTCTGCTGCAGACTTTTCATTTGAGGGAATTCGATTAAGACTTAAGTTTTACAATTCAACCCTTTTCCACATACAGCAAATCTGTAGCAGACGGATTTAAAAATGTCTACTAAAAATATGATAAATTTCTATAATTGTAGGTATAATTACTGAAAAAAGTTGCTCGTTTTGAGCATTTTCTCCTTTGGTCACTATGTTTTCAAAAGTCGTCTTCTGCAGATGCGTCAAAATGTGTCTATAGTTGGGAAAGGGTTAAGAACTAAAGATTAAATCCACAAAGGGGCATAATGTTTCTAATTTGCTAATCAAGAGTTATGGAACTTGACCTATGAGCTTATTTTAAATAGCCTCATAAACATTTACATTGCTGATAGAACCATTTGACAGAACTGCATAATGTATCGACCCAGATCAGCCTGCACAGTCCACACAGACTGATCCGGTCCTAAACATTCCTTCTCAGGGGGATGGAATCCGCTGTGGTCGAGTGGTTAGCGTCAGGGATTTCGAAACCGGGTGTCCTGGGTTCGATCCCCAGTCGCGGCACTACAGTCATGGTGGAGTGCCCATGGGCAAGGCACATTTTCTAGCCTAGTTTACCCAGGGATCATAAATAAGTGAACTGTCACCGGGATATAACTGAAATAATGTTGAAAGCCTAGTACTGGTTTGTTTATCCAGGGATCATGAATAAGTGAACTGTCGCCGGGATATAACTGAAATAATGTTAAAAGCGGCGTAAAACCCAAATATATAATCCTTCTCAGGGGGATAGAGGTATAGATTAATAATTTTTGAAACAGAAAATGCAGAGGAGGTGAAAAGTGTATATCCGGGTCAATCCTTTACGCAGAGTCCACAATGTTGGTTTTCTTGCGGGATGGCTCATATTATGTCAACTTGCTCAATACTGTTACAAATGATCAGCTCTACAGGGTGATCTGGGCGTGTACTGTTCAGAAATGCTAACGATTACCTTTTCCAATGGACAGGATTATTTGTTATGCAGGTTTACCAAATGGTTTTTCATTGCATTGTAAATGTTTATGAGGTCTTTAAATTAGCTCACTGGCCAAGATCCATAACTCCTGATTAACAAATTAGCAAAATAATGCCCCTATGTGGACTGAATATTTCCACTTAATTGTGGTCTCCTAACGCTTATCGAGGGCTTGGCGTGAAACGGTTGTATCTAAAAACCTATTTTGAAAAACCCTTGTTTAGGGGCAATTTTGACCCCTTTGTAAACAATGAAAATTTAGGTGCCATTGCTCAAAACGAGCAATGGCACCTAATTTCCATTGTTTACAAAGAAAAGTGATTTAATGCTTATTAAGACTTTATGGCGTCGTGATTTACCTTGGTAAAAAAATACAAATTCTAGTGTCAACCGTTGCACGCCAAGCCCTCGTTATATTTGTTACTGAGGATATTTAGTTAAAACTTTGCATTGTTTTTAGCTCACCAAAGGTGAGTTTTTGTGATAACCTTTTGTCCGTCGTTTGTCGTCCATCGTCCGTCGTCAACATTTGCTTGTTAACACTCTAGAGGCAACATTTTGCATCAAATCTTCATGAGCATGTTGAAACTTTTTCAGAAAGTTTGTCCTGATGACATCTAGGCCAAGTTTGAATATTGGTCATGTCTGGTCAAAAACTAGGTCACTAGGCCAAATGTAAGGAAAATCTTGTTAACACTCTGGAAGCCACATTTTTGGCTTGAGCATGATGAAACTATGTCTGAATGTTTGTCTTAGTGATATCTAGGTCAAGTTCGAATATGGGTCTGGTCAGGTCAACAACTAGGTCACTAGACCAAATTGTAGAACAATCTAGTTAACACTAAAGAGATCGCATTTTTGACTTGAGCAGCTTGAAATTTTGTCAGAAAGTTTGTCTTGATGTTATTGCCATTGGCACTTAAAGAGTTAAGTCTTAAATAGCCTATTCACTATGTTTATAAAAAGCCGTCTGCTGCAGAGGCGTCAGAAAAGCGTCTATATGAGGGAAAGGTTTAAGGTAAATGCCACTCTAACCGTATTTAGCCTGATACAATGTAATTGAACATCAATGTTTAACTATTTATTCAGGTCCTACTGCCAGCTACTACTTCCAATCTGTTCCCAGAATCGGTGCATACAGAGGCAACAGAGAGAAAGGTATGTTGTACTCCATATCAAGGGCTTGGCGTGAAATGGTTGTAACTAAAATTGGGATTCTTTTTACCAAGGTTAATCACCTCGTCATTAAGTCTTTATAAGCGTTAAATAATTTTTCTTGGTAAACAATGGAAAATTAGGTGCCATTCCTTGTTCTGAGCAATGGCACCTAAATTTGCATTGTTAATGCCCCTAAACCAGGGTTTTTAAAATAGGTTTTTAGTATCACGCCAAGCCCTCGATATGTGGCCTGTCACACGAAAACGGACCTTCAAATGTATTGAAATTTCAAATTGCACATAAAAATGATCCTGAGGTTAAGAGGATGCTTGTTCAATCTTTGCTGGTCGTTGCAAAGTGATGAATCTCTGTTTTCATGTGACGCTTTCCCACATACAACAAATCTGCAGCAGACCACTTTGAAAACATTAAGGCAAAGAATACGAAAAATCTCTTTGAATTAAAGCGTTGCTATAAGTGAAAGTTAAAACATAGTGGCAAACGGAGAAATTAGCAATTTATCATTTTCCGCAATATTTTCAAAAGTCATCTGCTGCAGAGACATCAGAAGGTGTCTATTTGCATGAAAGGGTTAATTCATTAACGTCACTGTTGGCAAATATGAATGCATGCATGCACAAGACCCAAGCCTATACCTCCAATGTCAAGTTCACACTTTGACGTCAAAGGTCAAAATGAGTACTGTTTGATAGGATTACCTTGTCCCGCCCGCATCTCAACCATGCATCATAGATTTTCAATGAAACTTGGCACAAACATTCACCATGATGAGGTGGCGTGTCATGCTCAAGACCCAGGCCTGTACCTCAAATGTCAAGATCACACTTAGATATCCAAGGTTAAAATGAGTACTATTTGATAGGACTGTACCTTGTCCGGCCCACATTTCAACCATGCATCATAGGATTTCCAAGTAACTCATTACACATGTACATGATGATGCAGCGGTGTGTCGCGCACAATACTGTACCTCAAATGTCAAGGTCACACTTAGAGGTCAAAGGTCAAAATGAGTACTGTTTGATAGGAGCGTACCTTATCTGGCCCACATCTCAACCATGCATCATAGGATTCCCAAGTAACTCAGTACACCGTACATGATGAGGCAGCGTGTTGCACACAAGACCTAGGCCTGTACCTCAAAGATCAAGGTGACACTAAGAGGTCAAGGGTCAAAATGAGAAACCATGCATCATAGAATTCCCAAGTTACTGGACACACATGTTCACCATGATGAGGTGACATGTGGTGCACAAGACACAGGCCTGTTCCTCAAATGTTTGATAGGACTGTATCCGAAATGTATGCAATGCGTTGCTGTTTTTGTCCAAAAATGCACATACAATACACAATGTGCTGTTCTCGTCCGGTAGGGGACTTTTGTATTGCTTGCAATACAACATTAACTTGTTAATTTTACATTGATTGAGAAACCGAGGTTCAGCTTATATTAATCCTTTCCCTCATATAGACGCTTTCTGACGCCTCTCTTGCTTTTTTTTGGAACAGTTCATCATGATTATGCAAGAACATCAGGAAATTGACAATCTGAGTGGAACATGATTGGAATGAAGTTGGAACGAAGTAGGAACGCTTTAAGAGTGGAATGGAATTTTGCGCTCTGAACAAAACAATCATAATGAATGAAAAAATCCAATCACATGAATGCTTCGCTCATTGAGCGGTTGCAACAATTTAATTGATAATTTTTTAACGAAACTACTTTTGATTGAAGAAAAGCATTCCCAGTGAGCTGTCAGCTCATTGAGCAGCTACTTTTAATAAAAAAAAATCATTCCCAGTGAGCGTAAAAATGCATTCAATTTGATCGGATCAGAAAAAAGCAATTACAATGATTTGAATGACTGAACGCTTTAAGAGCAGATTGGAACGTGAGCGGAGCGGAACTGAACGGAACAGAGCGGAGCGTGAACGGTACATTTGTCAATTTCATGATGTTCTTAACTGTAACATGGTGGTTTGTGCATCACTCCAAGGTGTCAGACCTTTTCTGGACATGGACAAATTGATATGCCTCTGAGCAGACATTTTAAAACATTATGGCAAAGGAAAAAATTGGTCAATATTTAATTGTGTTTCCACTTCAGGTTAAAGCAGGCTTCCATGCCAATGTAAAGCTTGGTTTCTGGAATCATTTTAGCCACGTCGGATTGAACAGAGTGAGGAAGTTCTTCCCATCATTCGATAAAAAAAGACTGAGACATCATTTAACAGCCAAAACCCCTTTTATGATTTCTGTTATAGTAAGTTTTTTAACCCTTTCCCACATATAGACGCTTTCTGACGCCTCTGCAGCAGACGGCTTTTTGAAAACATAGTGACAAAAGAAGAAATTGCTCAAAAACGAGCAATTTCTCCTTTTGACACAATGTTTTCTACTTTAAGTCATAGGTTATCCATTCAATTATAGAGATTTTCCATTTTTTGACAAAATATGTTCAAAGCCGTCTGCTGCATAATTGTCATATGCGGGAAAGTGTTAACAATGGTTTACCCTTTGGTACATATAACAAATCTGCAGCAGACGACTTTGAAAACATTGTGACAAAAACCTGAAAAATCTACATAAAAGAAAGCTTAGTTGTTAAATAAATAAATAATACCCTTAACCCTTTCCCATATATAGATGCTTTTTGACACCTCTGCAGCAGAAGGCTTTTTAAAATCATGGCGACAAAAGTAGAAATTGCTCAAAACAAGCAATTTCTCCTTTTGTCACCATGTTTTCAACTCTGTTCAATTATTGTAATTTCAATTAAAGGGAGTTTCCAAATGTGTTCGGACATGTTTTCAAAGTTGTCTGCTGCAGATTTGTTGTATGTGAGAAAGGGGTTAACTACAAACTGTACCAGGGTTTATAGTGTGATATTGTTTAAACCCTTTTCCTCATAAAGAAGCTTTGTGATGCCTCTGCAGCAGACAGCTTTTTGAAAACATAGTGAGAAATGGCTCAAAACGAGCAAATTCTTATTTTGTCTCAATGTTTTCCACTTTTAGTCATAGCTGGTTATCCATTCAATTATAGATATTTTTCTATTTTTTGACAAAATATGTTCAAAGTTGTCTCCTACAGAATTGTTGTATTAGGGAAAGAGTTAAACATAGATGCCTTTTCATAATGAGCAATTTCTGTATTTGTCTCTATGTTTTGTGCTGTATTCAATCTTTATACCTACATTTCACATATTTTTTTTATATTTTTGCTTTAACCCTTTCCCTCATATAGACGCTTTCTGATGCCTCTACAGCAGACAGCTTTTTGAAAACATAGTGACAAAAGAAGAAATTGCTCAAAATGAGCAATTTCTCCTTTTGACACAATGTTTTCCACTTTTAGTCATAGGTTATCCATTCAATAAAAGAGATTTTCCAATTTTTGACAAAAAATGTTCAAAGTCGTCTGCTGCTGAATTGTTGTATGAGGGAAAGGGATAAAATCAAAATTGTCTGCTATGGATTTGTTTTATTTGGGAAAAGGTAATAATATGACAAAGATTTTTAAATGTTATAAAGTTTACTCTAGTATTACATGTACAATTAACTGATTTCATGCATAATGGTTTTAACTATAACTTGTTACAAAATGTAGTTTAACCCTTTCCCTCATAGACGCTTTCTGACGCCTCTGCAGCAGATGTCTTTTTGAAAACATAGTGACAAAAGAACAAATTGCTCCAAAATCTTTTCCACTTTTAGTCATAGGTTTATTCCATTCTATTATAGAGATTTCATATTTTTGACATAAATATGTTCAAAGTTGTCTGCTGCAGAAATGTCGTATGAGGGTTAACCTTTCCCATATACAGACGTCTCTTAAGTTGATGACTTTGAAAAACATTGTTGCAAAAAGCATTTTTGATCATTATGAGTAATTTCTACTTTTGTTGCCACAATGTTTTCAACTCTTTTCAATAGTTATATATATTCATTCATAGAGATTTTCTACATTTATGCAAAGATGTTATCAAAGTCACTCGCTGCAGAATTATTGTACATGGGAAAGAGTTAACCCTTTTCCACATACAACAAATCTGCAGCAGACGACATTGAAAACATGTTGGCAAAAATGTGAATAGTCTCAATATATGAGAGATTAATCATTAACCCTTTCCCTCATACGACAATTCTGCAGCAGACGACTTTGAACATATTTTATCAAATAATGGAAAATCTCTATAATTGAATGGATAACCTATGACTAAAAGTGGAAAACATTGTGACAAAAGGAGAAATTGCACGTTTTGTGCAATTTCTTCTTTTGTTACTATGTTTTCAAAAAGCCGTCAGCTGCAGAGGCGTCAGAAAGCGTCTATATGAGGGAAAGGGTTAAAAAAAGTTGAAAATATTATGACAAAAATAGAAATTACTCATCGTGAGCAATTTCAAAAGTTGTCTGCTGCAGAGGCGTCGGAAAGAGTTTGGGAAAGGGTTAATCAGTTTTGTTTGAAGTTAAAATTATGTGTTTTTGATAGACAGCACAACAGGTTGTGGACAAACACTTGGACAAGACGGGGTTAAACAAGGTCAAGAGTGCCTTCAACGGTTCTGTCGACTTGTTTCTGTGTGATGGACACAAGAACTGCTTCAAAAGCCAACTCAAAACAGAAATAAAAACAGACAGATTTGGAACATGTGGAATTTTCTTATCTTTCCTGGATTTTGGAAGCAACACTCTTACAGCGATACCAGATGAATTATTTACGGATCTACCAAATCTTGTTGATATAAAATTACCAAACAACTATTTATCGGAACTACCAGGTACGATGTCCTAAATTATCTTCTGGATACATATGAGTCCTATCTGGTGATTAGGGGAGGGTCTTGTCACATATCTGTGCATCAGTGAAGACTCTGATAAACCTATGCTCCTGCCTAATCAGTGCCCAAAATGCATGTACATTTAGCATAACCCCCAAATGTAACTTCTGACTAGAAAAATGTGATATTCCCCACAAATAATATGCATGTCAATGTTTATGTGATGTGAAATAGTAAATGCTATATAAGAACCCAAATTCAAGGTGATCTCTTATAATAGCTGAGTTTTAAGGACAGTTTACCCCTTCCCACATACAACAAATCTGCAGCAGATACTTTTGAAAATATCTTGGCCGAAAAATACAAAAATCTCTGTAAATGAAAGTATAAAAATTGAATAGATCCTTCTGAAAAATAGGATTGTTTTTTCATTATGAGCAATTTCTTTATTTATCACAATGTTTTCTAAAGTTATCTGCTGCAATGGCAATGGAATGCATCTTTAAGAGATAAAATGTTTATTATAACAAGTAACTATAAAGGCTGTGCCATCCGCCAAGCCCCAGTAGCGACACGGGCTTTCAATCCAGGGGTTGTGAGTTTGAATCACGGCTTGGCCAACTATCTTTCCGACGATTGACAAAAGTCAATGCGACATGCGTCATTCGTCTTCCACCAATGGGCTAAGTCTATGTGGAAAAGCAGCCAGTAACTGTTGCTTGGGAAGATTGTTGTGTGAAATACTGGTGTGAGAAAACCAAGAAATGCATGAGTAGGTGAAATTGCCGCCGTGATATAACTGAGAAATTGTTAAAGACGGCGTTAAACCCCTATCAATTAATCGGAAAATGCCCCTTTGTTTCCAGAAGGACCTAGATCACTTAAGGTCACAGCCCAATCTGAGCAAGGTCTACACTTATCAAAATCTAGTCATGTCAGCTTCTGTATTTGAGATTGAATGGCTCTGCATACACTGAATATTAAGGCAAGCCTGAGTATCTGCACAGTTTTACCAGAGCTTTTAATGCCCATCTGCTTGTAAGTTAGATGCATCTTTTGACGGAAAACTAGAATGAAAGCACAATTAGTTCTTATGACAACTAAGCTTTAAATGATTTTGTGACTTTTACTCTAAATCACTGGACTGAGTTTCCTTTATAAGCCTTTTTTTACACAATGCTTTCAAATCTATTTAAAAACCCTGCTTCCAATTTTTGAGATGTTTCTTTTATTTTCTTTGCTTTCAAAGCTGAAATTAATATAAAAAATTGTAACATCTTATAAACACCTAAAAACAAATAAATTGAGGGCTTGGCGTGAAATGGTTGTAACTAAAAATTTTTTTTTTTACCAAGGTTAATCACCTCGCCATAAAGTCTTTATAAGCATTAAATCATTTTTCTTGGTAAACAATGGAAATTTAGGTGCCATTGCTCATTCTGAATTGCATCTAAATTTGCATTGTTTACAAAGTGGTCAAAATTGCCCTTAAACCAGGGTTTTCAAAATAGGTTTTTAATTACAACCGTTTCACGCCAAGCCCTCGTAATAGATTCTCTAATTTTGAGGCAGAGTGAATTACAAGTTGGGAATGGAAAAAAAGTTCTATACAAGGGAAATGGGTTTTCTTCACAAATGTGTCAACAATATTACCCTTTCCCGTATACAACATACCTGCAGCAGACGACTTTGAAAATGTCTACTCAAAAATAAGGAAAATCTCGATAATTGTATGTATATTTACCCGCTACAGAAAAATGTTGGAAAGATGTATATCATTTGCAGATGATCATATGTTATTAGCTCATCTGAGCAGATTTTCAAATAAGTTTGCAGAAATGTTCTTTGGGTGACTCTCTATCATATTCGACCAAGCCATGTTGATTGGTCTTAAAATATGACTGCCAGGGATGTTGGGCTGTTAGACTTATATTGGCTTTAGTGAAAACTCTTTTTATCCCAAACTATTTGGCTTATTTTCAAATAATTTTGCAGAATTTTCCTTGGGTGACACTCTACGATATTCCGTCAAGCCATGGTGATTGGTAAAAAAACCATGGCCACCAGGGGGGCAGGGCTGTTGGGAGATTTAAGTTTTGCCTAATGGCAGTGGAATGATACTGGCCCTTTTGGGCCTCTTGTATTAGCTTACCTGACCACACAATGAGCTAATGTGGTTGACTGTGTGGTTGGCATGGCGAATCTCATAGCATAAGTCAGGTGAGCTATCCAGGGCCATATCATGGCTCCCTTGTTTTTTAAACAATTGCAGCTGTTGATTGTCGAAAGCATTTAACCCTTTCTCGCATACAACGACAGACAACTTTGAAAACATGTTGACAAAAAAGTATCAAATCTCCATAAATGAGAGTTTAATTTTTAAATAAAGTTAAAAACATTGTGGCAAAAGGAGAAATTGCTTGTTTTGAGCGATTTCTTCTTTTGTCACAATATTTTCTTCAGATGCGTCAAAATGGGTCTGCAAGTGGGAAAGGGTTAAATTTAGTTTATTGTTTTAATCTCTTCTCCTACCATTGCTCCATTGTCAAGTTAGGTCATGGTCAAAGTAATATCATATAGCCCGTGTGTGATTGCATCGCGCAATTTAAATTGAAAGTAGATGATTATATACACAGTAACACTGCATTAATTAAAGAAATAATTACAATTCACTAATTCTCTCTCTCTTTTATTTTAGCATCTATAAAACACTGCAAGAAGTTGATGTCATTGTCTTTAAATGATAATGATTTATTGGACCTCCCAAAAGAACTAGAAGAGCTTGAAAATTTGACGGAACTCAATGTGAGCGCTAATCGGTTTGCAAGGTTACCAAAGGTCATTACAAAACTGACAAAGTTACAAACCCTTATTATCTCTAGCCTCATGCTGACAGGTAGGTTGTTCAGTTCCAAACCTTTCAACCCATTCCACAACACATCTGCAGCAGATGCCTTTGAAAACATTAAGGGCTGTTCCGGGATAAAATGTCTAAGGGGGGAGGGTATTATTTTTATTTGGTGGGTGGGGGGGTACTTTTTAATTAAAATTAAAATGGGTGCTTAAAAAAATAATTATACCCCCCAGATACATAGTATATGGGGGCTATATAGGAGTCACGCTTGTTGGTCGGTAGGTTTGTCGGTCCGTTGGTCTGTGGACATTTCTTGTAAACACTATTTCTCAGCAACCCTTGGTCAGAATTCAATATAACTTCACAAGAATGATTGATACCAAGCCTAGTTGTGCATATTGTTGGCGTGTTGCACTGGAATTATTTTTAAATGAATTTATGACCGCTTGAATTTCTCATACATATGTATATTGTCAGGCACCAGCTGGGGGTATTCATCTCCTTCAGTGATATTTCTAGTTAAAATTTGAAAGGTGGTACCCTACAAAGTGCCAGATCAACAATGTGGAAGATCAAAATGACTGTACTACTGTGACGATTCTTCAATGAGTTTCACAGCCTAGGGGTGCTGAATTGGATATAGAGAAATACTGTAAGGAAGAGAACAATTCCCCGAACACAACTGGAGAAAACACTTATCATTATCATAGTCAGGATTTGAACACATTTAACCCTTTCACACATACAACAAATCTGCAGCAAACGACTTTGAAAATGTCCACTCAAAAATATTAAAAATCTCTATGATTGTAGGTATAATTACTGTAAAAAGTTGAAAACATTGAGACAAAAGGTGAAAATTGCTCATTTTGAGCAATTTCTCCTTTTGTCAAGATGTTTTCAAAAGTCGTCGGCTGCAGATGCATCAAAATGCGACCATAGGTTGTGGGAAACGGTTAATACTAAGTCAATTTTGTGTTATTTTGCAGAACTACCAGAAGAAATAGGAGACCTGACAAGGCTGAATTGCCTATTGTTAAATGGAAACTGTCTCTCCTCATTACCCAAATCTTTCAGTAAACTGACAGATATTATAGAACTCGTTTTAAGTAAGTTTGTCTTCACTACCCAAATTGTCAGTAAACAGACAGATATTACAGAAGTCCATTTAAGTAAGTCTGTCTTCATTACCCAAATCTTTCAGTAAACTGACAGATATTACAGAACTCCATTTAAGTAAGTCGGTCTTCATTACCCCAATCTTTCAGTAAACAGACAGATATAACAGAACTCCATTTAAGTAAGTCAGTCTTCATTACCCAAATCTTTCAGTAAACTGACAGATATAACAGAACTCCATTTAAGTAAGTCATTCTTCATTACCCAAATCTTTCAGTAAACTGACAGATATTACAGAACTCCATTTAAGTAAGTCGGTCTTCATTACCCCAATCTTACAGTAAACAGACAGATATAACAGAACTCCATTTAAGTAAGTCAGTCTTCATTACCCAAATCTTTCAGTAAACTGACAGATACTACAAAACTCCATTTAAGTAAGTTTGTCTTCATTACCCAAATCTTTCAGTAAACTGACAGATACTACAGAACTCCATTTAAGTAAGTCTGTTTTCATAACTCAAATCTTTCAGTAAACTGACAGATATTACAGAACTCCTTTTAAGTAAGTCTGTCTTCATTACCCAAATCTTCCAGTAAACTAACAGATATTACAGAACTCCATTTAAGTAAGTCAGTCCTCGTTACCCCAATCTTTCAGTAAACTGACAGATACTACAGAACTCCATTTAAGTAAGTCTGTCTTCAATACTCAAATCTTTCAGTAAACTGACAAATATTACATAAATCCATTTAAGTAAGTCTGTCCTCATTACACAAATCTTTCAGTATGATGTTATGCATTTGCAACCAGTGTTTGTTCAGATCAGCCAGCACATCCTTGCAGTCTAATCTGGCTCTGCCCCCCTTTGGCAATTATCATAGAAGATTTAAAGAAAGTTTGTTGTTCCATGCCAAATAGATATTTATTTTTGCTACAATTCTTAATAGTTTTGTAGTATATTGAAATAAAAAATTGAGCTCCATTAATTACCAGGTTGTCAATATTGGAGTCATTGTTATAACATTGATTAAGTTAATTTAATGGTAATATTTGCTTAAGTAATTGCTCATTTTGAGCATTTTCTCCCTTTGTCACAATGTTTAAATAATGATGCTTTTATAATAGACATTTTCCATATGTTTTTAAAGTCATCTGCTGAAGAATTGTTGTATGCTAGAATGTGGAGTTTAAAACACTGACTGCAGAGTTGTGGGAAAGTTTAGATTAAAAATGTGGTATGCGGTTATCGGTTATTAAAGATGAAGGGGTGGAAATAATAGGTAGGCAAGTGAATCAGTATGTTTGAATATTTAAATAGATGGAGTCCAATGGGTGTTGCTGAAAAAGAGTAAAGTGTTGTCCTATGATGCTTTCCAGTACTTCTTAGAAGGAGTGAGATTAGACAGATGGTTAGAAAATAACACACAGGTAGGTATGCAAGTTTATTACATGTACTACAACAAAGATTTAATCCTTTCCCACAAACAACAAATCTGCAGCAGATGAAAACATACCCGATCAAATTTGGAAACTCTCTTTAAATGAAAGTACGATATATGAATGGAGTTGAAAACATGGTGACAAAAGGAGAAATTGCTTGTTTTGAGCAATTTCATCTTTTGTTGCCACGTTTTCAAAAAGCCGTCTGCTTCAGAGGCGTCAGAAAGCATCTATATGAGGAAAAGGATAATCCATGAGGTGAGAAAAATATTTATATCCTTCTGAGAAATAATGCACATGTGAGGTGATCAGTCGCATCGATGATATGAAATGGCACCACGTGTATTACCACACCACCTTTGTCATAATACATATTTGCGTCATGAAAGAGGCATAAACACAGCTTCTTTTATCAGATGAGCAATTTTACTTAACCCTTTCCCTCATACGACAATTCTGCAGCAGACGACTTCGAACATATTTTGTCAAAAAGTAGAAAGTCTCTATAACTGAATGGATAACCTATGACGAAAAGTGGAAAACATTGTGGCAAAAGGAGAAATTGCACGTTTTGTGCAATTTCTTCTTTGGCACTATATTTTCAAAAAGCCGTCTGCTGCAGAGGCATCAGAAAGCGTCTATATGAGGGAAAGGGTTAAACCGCAATGTTTTCAGCTCTTTTTAGATCACCTAGAGCCAAAGGCTCAAGGTGAGCTATTCTGATCACTCTGTGTCCGTCGTCCGTCGTTAACTTTTAGCTTTAAACATCATCTCCTCCTGAACCGCAAGAACAATTTCCACCAAACATCACAGGAATGTTCCTTTGGTGGTCCTCTTTCAAAATTGTTCAAAGATTTAAATTCCATTGAGAACTTTGGTTGCTGCGGCATCAGAAAGGGGACAAAATGTCCAAACTTTAACAATCTTCTCCTCCGAATCTGCCTGTCAGATTCAAATATAATTTGGTAGAAATGTTCCTTGGGTGACCCTCTATAAAAATTGTTCAAGCCATACTGATTGGTCGAAAAACATGGCAGTCAGGCGGCATCAAAAAAGGGGCAAAATGACAATACTTTAATAAAGCATCCTTATAAAAGTGCTTGTCTGATTTAAAGATAGTTTTGTAGAAATGTTCTTTCATTGATCATCTACATACTTTGTCAAGCCATATTGATTTGTTGAAAGGCATAGCAACCAAGCAGCATCAGAAAAGGAGTAAAATTAACTTTTTGCTTCAAATGACATATGGTTATTAGATTGATGGTCTAAGGGAGGTAACACTTGGCAGAGTATTATGCAAGGGTTGTCTTGAACAGGAAGTGGAAAGTTAAAATCCCAACATTTCTGGTCTCAACAGCAAGGTGGAAATAAAAGATTGTTATTGAAAGTGAACAAGCAATTATGACATGATTTGTCCTTGTAACTATTGTTAAAGATATCATAATTGGTGAAGAGGTAAATATGAACTCAAATACTACAGTTAATGTATTGGGAGGTAACACTTGGCAGAGTATTATGCAAGGGTTGTCTTGAACAGGAAGTTGAAAGTTAAAACAGCAACATTTCTGGCCTCAACAGCAAGGTGAAAATGTTCCCAGATATTTCAACTAATTTACTATCAATCAGGTGATCGATTTAGGGTCATCTTGGCCCTCTTGTTAATAATTAGACTTTCAATTTTAGAGATTGTGATACCTTTGGCATCCTCGTCACAAAACTTTAACCTTACCTCATAACTAAAAAGACTTTTAACATTTTCAAATGAAACTTGGTACACATGTTCCTAGGAACAATACACATGTCTTTACCAAGTCACATAACTCTGGCGTTAATGATTAATCAGTCATGCCACTTTTTCGACTTAGAAAAAAGCAGAAAAGCATTCGCTTGCGCTGCTCATGTTTGTTATTTTGCCTTGGTGACTTAACCCTTTCCCTCATACAACAATTCTGTAGCAGACAACTTGGAACATATTTTGTCAAAAAATAGAAAAATATCTGGAAAACATTGTGGCAAAAGGAGAAATTGCATGTTTTGAGTAATTTCTTCTTTTGCCACTATGTTTTCAAAAAGCTGTCTGCTGCATAGGTATATAAGGGGAAAGGGTTAAGTGTTTTATGAGCACTGAAGAGTGCTATAGTTATTGTCCCTTTTTATACGCCCGTTTTAAAACGGAACGTATTATATTTTTACCTGCAGCGTAAGGGCGGGCGGTGTCCAGTATGTTGTCAGCCAACTAACTTAACCCTTTCCCTCATACGACAATTCTGCAGCCGACGACTTTGAACGTATTTTGTCAAAACATAGAAAATCTCCATAATTGAATGGATAACCTATGACAAAAAGTAGAAAACATTGTGGCAAAAGGAGAAATTGCACGTTTTGTGCAATTTCTTCTTTTGTCACTATGTTTTCAAAAAGCCGTCTGCTGCAGAGGCATCAGAAAGCGTCTATATGAGGGAAAGGGTTAAGAAGCTATTTCCAATCATCACCAAATTTGGTCAGAATATGTATTGGCATAATATCTTGAACAATTTCGATAACTAGCCATATCTCTAGTTAATCGAGAGTTTTCGCCCTTTAATTATAGAAATGACCTAAAATTAGTCTTGTCAGCCAAATCACTTTAGAAGCTTTTATCCAATCATTACCAAATTTGGTCATAATATCTTGTACAAGTTCAATAACCAGCCATATGGCTGTAGTCAATCGAGAGTTATTGCCCTTTAATTATAGAAATTACCTCAAATAGGTATTGTCCAATCAATAACTTTGAATCCTTTATCTAATCATCACCAAATTTAGTCAGAAAGTGCATGGGCATAGTATCTCAGACAAGTGCTATAACCAGCCATATTGCTTGATTCACTCTTGAGTTAGCGCCCTTTAATGACAGAAATTACCTAAATTCGGTCTTGTCTGCTCAATAACTTTAAAAGCCTTTATCCAATCACTACCAAATTTGATCAGAATGTCCATTGGCATAATATCTCAAACACATTCGATTACCAGCCATATCGCTGTAGTCAATCGAGAGTTATTGCCCTTTAATTATAGAAATTACCTCAAATCGGTCTTGTCGGATCAATAACTTTTGAAGCCTTTATCCAATCATCACCAAATTTAGTCCGAATGTGTATTGGCATAATATCTCGGACAAGTGCTATAATCGGCCATATCGCTGGAGTCATTTTATTTGATCAACACCAAATTTAGACAATATGTTGATGGGCAGAATATCTTGGTCAGGTGCGATAACTAACCACGTTATCTTAGTCACTCCACACTTATGTCCCTTGAAATGGGCAAAACTGTATTAACAGTGTCCGCTCTCTAAATTTGCCTGACGTACAACCAATTATCACTATACTTGGTCTCAAAAAAACAGGACGGGCGTATTTTGTGACAGTTGGCGCTCTTGTTAAACCTGGTTACATCCTGGACATATTTTTGATATCACTCAAATGCAGTTGATTATCCTCTATTTTATGATGTGTTTCTTAACCCTTTCCCTCATACGACTCTCATATTCTGCAGCAGACGACTTTGAACATATTTTGTAAAAAAATGGAAAATCTCTAAAATTGAATGGATAACCTATGACTAAAAGTGGAAAACATTGTGTCAAAAGGAGAAATTGCTCGTTTTGAGCAATTTCTTCTTTTGTCACTATGTTTTCAAAAAAGCCGTCTGCAGCAGAGGCATCAGAAAGCGTCTATATGAGGGAAAGGGTTAATAAAAGTGAAAGTACAGACAAACTCGTGTTAATGGTCACCTTTGTTTACCCTTTCCCTCCTGCAGACACATTTTGACGCAATAGCAGCAGACAACTTTTGAAAACATTGTTTATTTAAAAATTAACCTATTTTTTATGGAGATTTTTCAGGTTTTTGCCAACATGTTTTTAAATTCGTCTGCTGCAGGTTTGTTGTATGTCTGAAAGGGTTGAGCAGCCAACTTCTATTAACCCTTTCCCAGATTAAACAAATCTGCAGCAGAAGACTTTGAAAATTTCTAGGTAAAAAGGTGACAACATCTGTAAACGAAAGTATAATTTTTTTTGAACAGTTGAAAACATTGTGGCAAAAGGAGAAATGCCACAGTGTTTTCAATAGTTGTCTGCTGCAGGGTAAAGTATCTAGTTGTAGGTTCACCAAAAAGCTGTGATTAAACTTGTATTAAGCAGCCATCAGTCTTTAGCAATTTTACTCTCTCCTGGGTGCAGCCTTAGACAAGTTTGAAGGTATCTCGTGTTTCAACAAAATAATACTTTGTTTGTCCTGCGGTAAGGCATTCCTTTGTGTACGATTTACCTTTATACAGGATTCTTACAATAAAATATTAGGTAAATGATATGATATGATTTCAGGATCGGTCCGAGATATTCCATCAGTTTGATGATAATGGTAATGGTGTCTTAGAGTTGGATGAGTTGGGCAAATTGAACGCAGCCATGTTTAATCATTTCCCAAGGTTAGGGTACAAGGGTAATAAAGCACCAGGTAAGCTGTGGACTGTAAGCCCTTCCCACTTGATTAAAATCATTTGAAAAATCGCATACTTATGTTTTATTTCCCATTTCTTTTGCAAGTACATTCACCAATATTGTCATTTTAGCTCACCTATCTTCTTCTGATCACCCTGTGTCATGCGCCGTCAACAACAATTTCATTAAACAACATCTCCTCTTAGACCACTGGAACCATAGCAATTTAACTTTACAGGAATGTTCCTTTGGTGGTCTTGTTTAAAATGTTTTCAGAGAATTAAATTAAATAAACAACTTTGGTCACTGCGTCGTCAGAAAGGGGGAAAAAGCTTTAGAAATCTTACTGTCCCAATTTAAAAAAAATCTTACACAAGTTTTTCCTTGGGTGAGCCTCTACCTAGTTTTTACAAATAATTTCAATCAATTGAAAAACATGGCCGCCAAGTACTGAAATAATGTGTCTTAGGTGACCCTCTACCAAGTTTATTAGAATTATATGATCTGTTAAAATCAATCAATTGAAAAACATGGCCGCCAAGTACTGAAAGTAATGTGTCTTAGGTGACCCTCTACCAAGTTTATTAGAATTATATGATCCGTTAAAATCTTGACTTCATTTATTTAGTCTTAAATAGCACATTCTCAGGTGAGAGATAAAGGGCCTCATGGGCCTCATGGCCCTCTTGTTATTTCAGATGATTATTTTTGGGATGCAATTTGAACATTTTTTAAAGATTTAAGCTCATTATGAAGAATTTCTCCATTTGCCACAATATTTTCAAATGTTGTCTGCTGCAACGGTGTGTCAAAATGATTCGCAAGTGGAAAAGGGTCAGGGACCCATAACACAAGGTTTTATCTTGTAAGAGAGTTGTTTTTGGACAGAGTGCTATTTTCTTTTGTTAACCCTTTCCCTTTCGTGGAAGACAGTGGTGCAGAGGTAGAGCATCGGCCTCTCATATCAAAGGTCCCTGGTTCGAGTCCCGTGATGAGCGGGTCCTGACTTTGGGATTTTCCACACAAACGGCGCGAGTACTGGTTAAGTCTCCAGGAAGCAGACATCGAGCGTGATTAAAGGGTACCAAGAGTCAAAAAATAAAATTTGACTGTCAAAAAATTAATGCTTAAATAATAACATAAGAACAAAAAAAAAAATTAAGAAATATTTTTAAGTATGAAAAGATCAATTTTGTGCAATTTTTGTGAAAATAAACTGACTTCCGGTTTACCGTGATGACGTAATGATGTGGAGATTTCAATAATGGCGAATGAGTTGAATTACGGAGCTTTAGATGAAAAATTGTACTGTTCATCGTCTTCTTTCGAAAAAAACAGTGATGAGTCAGCTATTTACAGTGAGACAGATGACCTAGGCAAATGTCTAGCACCTTGAGCGATCAGACCATACCAGTTTGAGTCAGTAAAACGATCTGAAACGAGCAGCGAGTCTGAAGATGAAGCAGGACGTGAAATTGTTCGTGATGAATGAAGTATTGATAACATGCGAGAATAAATAAATTTTTGTAAAAGGTTATTAGCTCGACTTTTGAAAAAAACGAGAGCTATTGTCATGACCCTGGCGTCGTTGTCGGCGTGGTCGTCCGTTTAAGGTTTTTTGTTTAGCTCATTTTTTTTTTTTCTTCTCCCTATCAGTCGAGCGTCTGTGCCGTACGCGGTGCTCTTGTTTTAAGAACCATTTAAACTTTAATTATTTATATCTAGAACTACTTTTAGTTTGATTATTGTTTGTTTTGACAGGGATTTTTGTTTCTACTCCATAAGTCAAATTTAAACACATGTTCGCGTATTTTTCCCGATTTTTAATGCAGAAATGACCTATTTTCCTGTCATGATTCAAAGTCGATTCCACGAGAATAAATGTAAAAACATCCCATATAAATAAGATTACAAAGTTATTGAATGTCTAATGTCCTTACATTTTCATTTCTAAACATTTCCTTTTGAAGAAATAGATCGGCAATAGAAAATGTCAACCTAAAAAAAAGTCAAATTTAAACACATGTTTGCGTATTTTCCCGATTCCCAAGGACGATTTAGTTCTTTGTTTACTTACCCTTGGTTGTTGAAACTCATTATTCCAAGACAAAAACAATCCGGAAATGACTTCCAGATCAGAAATATCTGATTGAATGTCAGACGGGGTGAAGCCATAAAAAAAACAGCTTCAGTATTGTGTAAGTGTCATAACACGCAATCAATTCTAATTTGCTCCCGTGAATGACCCATTTTATTGCCCTTCTGATTTCTTTCTGCAGTGTAACTAGATCAATCAATCAAAGACCTGCCGGTATTGTATAGATGAAAACAATAACCACTTATGTCAGCTGTTCATCCCTTTCCCCATTACAACAAATCACAGCAAACGATTGTGAAAATGTTGAGACAAAAATAAAGAAAATCTATAAAAAATGAAAGTATAATTATTGAATTAATTCCAATCATTGTGGCAAAAGTTATCTATTAAATTTAATGCATTTAGGCTTTCTCATTTTGCTGCAATATTTACCAAATTCGTCAGCTTTAGTTGCGTCAAAATGAATCTACATCTGTGAAAGCACATGATTGTCAAACCGGTATAAACCGGTTATATATATCACGACTTCTGATCGGTCAAACAAAACAACGCACATTGCACGTGTGCGTTAACCCTTTCCTCTTTCAACAAATTTGTCGACGAAATTAAAAACATCTTGACAAAAAATTATAACTCTTTAACCCTTTCTCACGTGAAGACAATTTCTACAGCAGAAGAAAAGATTCATACAGGGGTGCTTCATTGTGTTTGTGATCATTACGCTGTGAGCAATTTCTCTCGTTTTCAAATGTCATCTGCTCCTGATTTTTTAATATGAATAAAGGGATAAATGAACAACAAAGCTCTGTTGTCAAGGTCATTTTAACTGCATGCGTCAGTAATTTACCATTTGATCAGGGTAACTTAAAGCTTGTAGCACATGGTTAATTGACTGCGAACACATAATAATAAATACCGTGTCAAATAAAAACCCGCCTTCCGATAGTTGGGAATATTCAGATCAATATGCTCTTCTGTTAAGACTGATCAGGGTGACCGGTCATCACTGTTCGTAAATCGTCACACATCAATTATCAAAGTCTTTGGAGAACAGTAATGACCAAAAGCCGGCATTGCAATTATGTAAATTGATACAAACTGCCTTAAAATTTGGAAACAAAACTGATTGTCTATTTTTATGTGTCGTGGCTCAATCTTTATATGGTGCATAGGGATGTAATGTAGAAAACCCTTGTGAAATAATAACATTAAACAATTACAAATGGAAACGTTTTTTTAATAAGGTAATTTTCAATCTTTTCAGTTCCCGACGCATTTCATTCAACCTGGTTACTGAATGTTTAAACACTACACCTTTTTTTACTAACAAACTTTATATAGTGACACTATGATTTAAAGTCTGAGATCCCTTTGTAAATAATCAAATTGTATGGTGATAAACTTTCGGAGAACCTTTTCACACGAAAAATGTACTTGTCGGAACAAACCACGGTATGTTTTGTCGGACCTTTCCATCCAAAGTGTTCGCGTTGAGTCGACCGCCTTTATCCACATTTTCCTTACTGTGTCGTCCTTTGGGAAGCTATAAAAGCTAACACTGTCCTTCGGCATGTTTAAACACCCCCCTACCACACACTCTCTGGGCATTTTCACGATTTATTTCTCTTTAATTATTCCAAATATATCGATGCGTTCACGATTTACATTGTCAACATAATGAGAGCCTGCATTGAATTCCCCATGAGCACGTCACTTCCGGTATTTTTTACGGAAATTGCCGATCTTTTTTTTCGTTAATCTCGACCTGGCTTATTTTGAGCCCGGATTTTAAATGCTTATTAAAGTTTTTTTTCTTTATATTTTTCAAAGAAAATTCTTATCACATTAGGTTTTTATGACTTTTCCCTACATATTGATCGCGTATTTGAATGTCGTTCTTGGTACCCTTTAATATAAGCTGAAAGCTTGTTTCGCAATCGATGTAAAATATATAAGTTTAAACTAACCCTTTCCCTCATATAGACGCTTTTTGATGCCTCTGCAGCAGATGGCTTTTTGAAAACATAGTGTCAAAAGAAGAAATTACTCAAAACAAGCAATTTCTCCCTTTGCCACAATGTTTTCCGCTTTTAGTCATAGGTTATCCATTCAATTATAGAGATTTTCTATTTTATGACAAGCTATGTTCAAAGTCGTCTGCTGCAGAATTGGCGTATGAGGGAAAGGGTTAATCTAATCCTCTTTTTTTCATTTACAGATGAGGGTAAACCAAGCGGATTTCCAATGGAAATTTTGAACTTTACTAAGCTAACTGTTCTCCAGTTGACATACCAAGGTTTTACTAAAGTGCCACCAGAGATCGGTCAACTACAATGTCTTCAGGACCTGATTCTGAGTCACAACCCTAATCTGCTCTCCATTCCAGCTGAAATAAGCACCCTTAAAAATCTAAAGAGTAAGACAGTTTATTTGTGTGCGCCATGCTTCTGGTCAATTTATTTTGATATGTTACGAAGTTGAAGGCTGTTTTTAGCAATTTGTTCTTTTTCTACAATGTTCTCAAAAGTGGTCTGCTGTAGAAGCATTAACCCTTTCCCACATTTAGACGCTTTCTGTCATCTTTGCAGCAGACATTTTTTGAAAACATTGTGGCAAACGGTGAAATTGCACATGGTGAGCAATTTCATCGTTTGCCACAATATTTTCAACTCTTTTTAGCTCGACTTTTGAAAAAACGAGAGCTATTGTCATGACCCTGGCGTCGGCGGCGGCGGCGTGGTCGTCCGGTTAAGTTTTTTTGTTCAGCTCAGTTTTTATTCTGTTTTCTATCAGTCGAGCATCTGTGCCGTACGCGGTGCTCTTGTTTAATAATTATGGTTTCATTTAAATAGATTTTTCCTAGTTTTTAGCTCGAGAGCTATTGTCATGACCCTGTTAAGGTTTTTTGTTCAGCTCAGCTTTTTTTTTTTCTGTTTTCTCCCTATCAGTCGAGCGTCTGTGCCGTACGCGGTGCTCTTGTTTTCTAGATGTTTTCCAAGTCATCTGCTGCATATTTATTGTATGTTTGAAAGGGTTAAGATGCTTTTGAATGAGGGATAGGGATATAGATCTGCTAGAAGTTGATCATATGAATAGAAACGGTTAACCCTTTACATCATACAGATGCTTTCTGAGGCCTCTGCAGCAGATGACTTTTGAAAACACTGTGGCAAAAGGACAAATTGCTCATGATGAGCAATTTCACGTTTTGCCTTAATGTTTTCAACTCTATTCACTAATTATACTTACATTTATGGAGATATTCTATATTTTGATATTGCTATTTTTTCAAAGTCGTCTGCTACAGATTTGTTGTATAAGGAAAGGTTAAAAATCATTTGTGTTTATGTACAGGCTGATCCGTATCTTTTTCCTTTCATTTATGTTTTAACCCTTTCCTTCATACAACAGTTCTGCAGCCGACGACTTTGAACATATTGAGGTCAAAGTCACTGTTGTACAATACTTAAAAACCTTATGTTTGTGGAATTTCCATGTTCTTTTAATATATTATTTTTCTGTATTATTTTGCATTGATAAAAATGAAGCTACTGGGAAAAACGAAAGACCTGAAAATATTGGATTTTTGTTAGCAAAGACTGTTAAAAGAGGTATGGCGGGAAAAGACATCTGAAACATGCATTGTATGACAGTGTAGTTATCCAAAATCATACTGTAGATTTATGTTTTAAATGTTAGTGTGTAAACAAAGTTTTATTTGGGTTTAAGAATTGGATTTGGAGGATTGTCCCCTATTGAAGACCCCTCCAAAAGAGATCAGAGAAAAGGGTCTAAAACCGACAATGGCCTATTTGACAAGACTAATGGGTGGGGCAGTTCTCAGTAAGAGGACCAAAATCATGCTAGTAGGGCTTGGTGGTGCTGGAAAAACAAGGTAACCCTTTCCCTCATACGACAATTCTGTAGCAGACGACTTTGAACATATTTTGTCAAAAAATGGAAAATCTCTATAATTGAATGGATAACCTATGACTAAAAGTGGAAAACATTGTGACAAAAGGAGAAATTGCACGTTTTGTGCAATTTCTTCTTTTGTCACTATGTTTTCAAAAAGCCGTCTGCTGCAGAGGCGTCGGAAAGCATCTATATGAGGGAAAGGGGTAAGTTGATAATTTATTTGAAATCAAACAAATTGTGTTGCCTATGCAACAGATAGCTTTTATGTAATTGTGTAGGAAAAGGAGTAATTCCTCACAAGAAGTTTTTCTAACTAAGTATTTGTGACATCATATGCATGTATTATTTTTACAGATTTTATATTCTATTGTATGATATGATATGGGAAAGTATTAACTCATAGCAAAGGTTAAAGAAGAAATGAATCATTCAAATTACCACATTATCTTTTGCCCACCTATGAAGGAAAAGCCTTATATAGAGAATTTTATTCCAATCTTATAAAGGTAAACCAAGTAAAAAAAATTATATTCTATTTTTTGTGAAAAGTTTTAGATAAAAACCTTTTCAACATGCGTCAAAACATACTGACACATTTGTTGCAGGCTATTTTTGAATAGTTATGGTAAAAGGAGAAACTGATCAGCACATTCAATATCTCACTGAGTCTCAGTATCCTTTAACCCTTTCCCTCATACTACAACTCTGCAGCAGAAGACTTTGAAAATATTTTGTCAAAGAATAGAAAATCTCTATAATTGAACGGATAACCTATGACTAAAAGTGGAAAACATTGTGGCAAAACGAGAAATTGCTAGTTTTTGAGCAATTTCTTCTTTTGTCACTATGTTTTGAAAAGCCGTCTGCTGCAGAGGCGTCAGAAAGCGTCTATATGAGGGAAAGGGTTAAACTGACGACATGTGAAGGAAAGTCATAAATAGAGCTTTATAGATGGTGACTTTTGTTTCAGTCTTGTAAAAGCTCTGCTAAGTGAAGACGGCAAAGCACAAATGAAAGAAGGGGAAGGTATAACAGATGGTATGTCTGACCTTTTTTTTTATATTTTGTTAATGTTTAGTTGCTTAATGTTTAGTTGCTTAAAAATCACAATTATTGGCCACTTTTCAACCTTGTTAAACCGGTGTGTTTCCTACAGACATTGAAACTACTGCTTTACTTTAACCCTTTCCCTCATACAACATTTCTGCAGCAGATGACTGAACATATTTTGTCAAAACATAGAAAATCTCCATAATTGAATAGATATAATAACCTATGACAAAAAGTGGAAAACATTGGGCAAAAGAAGAAATTGCATGTTTTGTGCAATTTCTTCTTTTGTCACTATGTTTTCAAAAAGCCGTCTGCTGCAGAGGCGTCAGAAAGCGTCTATATGAGGGAAAGGGTTAAATTAAATTATCTTACCAAATGTAGACCCTTTCTGACACCTGCAGCAGATGACTTTTGAAAACACCTTATTTCCTACAGAAATTGAAACTACTGCTTTACTTTATCCCCTTACCACATATAGATCCTTTCTGACACCTCTGCAGCAGACGACTTTGAACATATTTCGTCAAAAAATAGAAAACTCTTTAATTGAATGGATAACCTATGACTAAAAGTGGGAAACATTGTGGCAAAAGGAGAAATTGCTTGTTTTGAGTAATTTCTTCTTTTGTCACTATGTTTTCAAAAAGCCGTCTGCTGCAGAGGCGTCAGAAAGCGTCTATATGAGGGAAAGTGTTTAAAGCAAAAAGAGTGCAACCAACTCTCGAGTCTAACCCATTTCTCGCTCATTTTGTTTTTGAATATTGGACAACTCAAATACCTTGGAATGTGTGGACAGATCATGCCACATAATATATGGCTGAAAACATTTATTATTTACCTGCACATTTTTTGGTGCAGAAACATGCAGATTGTCATGTGAAAATCAAACATGACAGATTAAATTTTCGCATTTGATTAGGTTAATTAGTTGCGGTACAAAATAAGATCAAATGACGTCTGACTTCTTTCGGAAGGAATTCTGTTTTTAATCTGCGCTCTGTAGTAGAAAAAGTAGACAACCAGTACTAAACTAGTTTCTATTTAAAGAAATCTTCGCCTCAAATGGAATAAAAACCTGCAAATAAAGATTGTGTTTGTCATTTTCTCCAACAAAACTATGAAACTGACTTCAATGAAGTCTATTTGTTGTTGTTTTTGGATAATATGTATTTAAATAACACCTTGAATCATCGTGATTTTGACTGAAGCTGCAAACTTTGTTGTTTATATGTCAAGCTGAGTGTAAATCTCATACTAAATTATTGGGCGTGGCCTAAGTATTGGAGTACATTATAAGTATGTGGCATGGTCTTAGTATGGAGTATACGTATATTTATCTGCCATACATACTTTTCATTTCACGTTAAAAAAGTTGTTATATCAATATCAAATTAATTGAATCTGTATATTTGTTTCTTTTTTCACTCTTTATAAGTCTAAAGCATATAATAAAAAAAAAAAATTGTTGCAGTATGTTGCTGTATATTGGACTACTCAGAGCCTGGAAAGATCTATATCTCACTCTTCCTTCGGTCTCACCAGATATGTTCACTGTAGATATCTGACAAAGGGTACACGTTGTTATATTGGTCTTGTCATGTCATCTGTAAATTTAACATAGCACTTAAGAGATTATTGAGGAATAACCCTTTCCCACATACTGATCCTTTCTGTCACTTCTTAAGTAGATTACTTTTGAAAACATTGTGGCAAAAGGAGAAATTGCTCATCATGACCAATTTCTCCTTTTGCCACAATGTTTTCAAGTCTATCCATTAATCAAACTTTTATTGATAGAGATTTTCCATAGCTTTGTCTAGATGTTTTAAAAGTCGTCTGCTGCAGATTGTTTAATGTGGGAAAGGGTAAATTATAATTTCTTATGAATGCAGGTATAGACATAACCACATGGCAATTGGGAGAAGGGAACAATGCAATCACCTATAATGTTTGGGACTTTGCTGGTCAAACTGTATACTACAACACACATCAGGTAGATTGATGAATTCTTGTTTATCTTTTCCTCCAGTCTGTTTATCTTTTCCTCCAGTCTGTTTATCTTTTCCTCCAGTATGTATATCTTTTCCTCTAGTCTGTTTATCTTTTCCTCCAGTCTGTTTATCTTTTCCTCTAGTCTGTTTATCTTTTCCTCCAGTCTGTTTATCTTTTCCCTGATAGTTCACTATTTAACCCTTTCCCTCATATGACAATTCTGCAGCAGACGACTTAAAACATATTTTATCAAAAAATAGAAAATCTCCATAATTGAATGGATAACCTATGACAAAAAGTGGAAAACATTGTGTCAAAAGGAGAAATTGCACGTTTTGTGCAATTTCTTCTTTTGTCACTATGTGTTCAAAAAGCCGTCTGCTGCAGAGGCGCCTAATTGAAGCAGATAATTTCTGAAAACTTTGTGGAAAATTGAGTATTAAATTGCACTTGACGCGTATTTTGGAGAAGGGGAAAATATTGGGATAGCTCAATTTTCACTTTATGAGCAGCCCAGGGCATGAAGGTTCTTGTTGTATCTGCGAACAGTGCAGACTGACTCGAGTGAACCTGTACATGGGTACAGGGTTATACAACAGACTTTAAGAATGGAAGTAATGGCTGCCCTCATTGGCGCTCAGGGTTGCGGGGTTAGCATTATGACTGACTGGCTGTTGTCAGGATAAATGGACCAGTAGAACTGGTAACTCACCTAGGAAATGCCGTGATATAACTGAAACATTGTTGAAAGCGGAGTAAAACACAAATCAATCAATCATGGGCACACATCCTCATCAGGGCCTTCACTGTCCAGGAACATTGAGAAGAACAATAGAAGGAACTTTTGATTATAAAATATAATTATAGTCCTACTGATTTCACTTCCACACCACTTTAACCCTTTCCCACATACACCAAATCAGCAGCAGACGACTTTGAAAACATCTCAACAATAACATGGAAGATCTCCCTTAATAAAGACAAATCTTATTGAATAGAGTTTTCATAGAATGCATGTGTATTTCTTGTCAAAAGTCCTCTCCAGGTAAACCGTAACATTTGATGTTTTGACCTTGACTGACCTGCTTTTCAAAACCAATAATATTTTACCTGTTGTTGATTATAATTTCATATATGACAAATAAGTTGCTTGTGAGAAGACCTTTCTAGCGATACTAAAATGTTTGATCTTTGACATTGACATTGACCTTTTAGTTTCAAGTTTCAAGTTTATTGAACAAAGCATAATTCTCATGAGTCATCATTGCTAAGCATTACAAATACAAAGAGACTATACAATACATGATCACATAAAACACTCATCAAATCGGAAAATGGCTATAAAATAAAAATGATATATTCTGGTTTTAAATGTATAGACAGTATGTAGAAAATTAACCTGTGATAATTACCTTTATTTTTAAAAAAGTAAACAGGAAAATAGCAAGGAAGCCTAAAGCGAAAAGTATGAAAACTTTTAAGCTATTTGTCCATTGCCAACTTTAAGGAGATTGTAGTTATCATTAGATTTAGAGATAATTCTAATTACCGCCTGTTTACAATACTATACATATGGTCATATGACACATGTGCACACAGAACAGAGCATGTCAGTGGGAATGTCCTTCGTAATTGACCCAGACAATCCCCCCTGACACGCAAAGCAAAGTATACCTATTTACAGAAACATGTTTCCCTGGGGGTACATTTGTGTTTCACAAACAAAGTGATGGTGATTCTTTTTTCCATTTAGTTTTTCCTGTCCACTAACCGAGCTATTTACTTCTTACTGTGGAATGTACGACTGGGACACGAGCATGCAGGCCTGGATTTCTGGTTGAGCTCTATAAGCGTTCAAGCTCCAAAAACACCTATTTTTGTTATTGGTTCCCATATAGATCAGGTAAATTTTCTTTTTTTTCCATGATGAGCAATTTCTCCTTTTGACACAATGTTTTCAACTCTTTCAAATACTTAAACATTCATTTTTAGAGATTTTTTTACCTAGATGCTTTCAAAGTTGTCTGCTACACACTAGTTGTATATAAAATAGGGTTGACCTTTTCCAATATGTGCTACATTATGACTTTTCCAAATTAAGAAATTATTTTCTTTTTTATATACCAGTCTTTTTAAGGCACCACAACAGATTTCTTGTAAAAACCTTGTAAAAAAGAGTAGAAATAGCACAAAGAAATGCTTTCATTGTCTCAAAATGATATTCTTTTTTCGATTTTTACAATTATTTCTCAAGCTGTTTGTCAAACGGCAAAGTTTGAAAATAGTCCAGTATTAATGAATTTAACCCTTTGCCATATACAGCAAATCTGCAGCAGACGACTTCGATAACATAGAGACAAATACCTGTAAAATCTCCATAAAAGATAGCTTAATTATTCAATAAAGTTGAAAACATTGTGGCCAAAGGAGAAATTGCTCATCTTTAGCAATTTCACAATGTTTTCAAAAGTCATCTGCTGTTTTTGTTTCTAAATGTGTCTTCAGATGGGACAGGTTTAAAAGACAAGAAAGGCAATACAAAACCTTATGAAACTTGAAAGCAACGAGAGTGCTTCTATCATCTGACAAAGCATGCCAATTGTTTAATACCTTCCCACATTCCGATGCTTTCTGACAGCCTCTGCAGCAGACGGCTTTTTGAAAACATTGTGGCAAAAGAAGAATTTGCTTATGATGAGCAACTTCTCCTTTTACCACAATTTTCCACTTTTAGTCATAGGTTATCCATTCAATTATAGAGATTTTCCATTTTTTGACAAAATATGTTCAAAGTCGTCTACTGCAGATTTCTTATTTGTGGGAAAGGGTTAACACCTTCCAACATTCAGACACATTTGAGTCTTTCCGCAAGAAAACCTACATTATGGACTCTGCATAAGGATCAGCCTAAGCATGCCTTGCAGGCTAACCCACTGAGACACTTTTCACCACCTGTGGATTTTTTGTTTCAGGATTGCTCTATTACCTCTATCCCCCTGAGATTAAGGATTAGCTTGCACAGATTGTGGAGGCTGATCTGGGTCGATACATTACATAATGTTGGTTTTCGCGTGGAACAGCTCATTTTGAAATATCTGCAGCAGACCATATATTATGATAAAATTCTCCTTTTGCAACAATGTTTTCAAATCTATTCATTATTTGTACTTTAACTTTAGATTTTTGTTCATTTTCTTTACCTAGATGTCTTTAAAGTTGTTTGCCACTGATTGTTTGTATACATGTATATAGGATAGGTTTCAAATTGAATGTAAGATTTGTACTGCCAACAGCAGTGGCAAATTTGGAGTGGACGTTCACCATTTTTAGCTCTACTTTTCGAAGAAAAAGGCAAGATATATCTTATTCCGCGTCGTGGTTGGCATTGGCGTCACACCTTGGTTAAATTTTTCGTACCACCCCAACCTTTTTCAAAACCATTAGAGATATTGCTTTGAACCTTATAAAACTTATTAACAATCATAACCTCCAATAACAGACAAGAGTACACAAATCTGTGACAGTTTTTGCCAGAATTATGACCCTTTTTTTACTTAGAAAATACATTGAATTTGGGAAAGATCCAATTATCTACTTAGGTAACTCTTTAGGATATTGCTTGGAATACTTGTAAACCATCATGACCCCCATTTGTATACAAGAGAAGGTAATTCTGTCAGGGATTGTTTTTTTTCCTGTTACTGCAAACAGTTTTGTTATAATGTCAAGCACTAAATATGTCTTACGGACAGCTCTTGTTATGTCTATATTATACACAACAGGTGAACAAAAGTACCTTACCAATTGAAGAGATACAACAGAGATATCCTCAAATTGCAGGCTTTCATTTTGTCAGTTCATACACAGGACAGGTAAGCCAAGTTTCCTCCTCCCCCCTTTATCACATGCCGATGACCTTTGGAGCATGGTAACAAATCAAGAAATTGCTCATAATGAGCTTTTTCATGTTTTTGCCACATTTTCTTTCTAAAATTGTCTGCTTTAGATGGGTCAAAATGAATCTGAAAGTTGGAAAGGGGTAAATAATACGTTTAAAGATAATCAGGATTGCCAATGAAAAAATTGCTTAAAATTATTAATTAAACCTTACCTTTAAGAGATTTTCTATGATTTTGCCTAGATATTTTCTTAAGTCATTTGCTGGAGATTTGTTGTACTTGGGTAAAGGTTAAAATAAATCCATCTTGAAAACATCAGTATGACCCCCTTCTCATATTATTTCAATGCAAAGAAGAAATAAAAAGTTCTGAAAAATGGTTGTTCTACTTTTTCTTTTAGGGCATTAAAGAGCTGAAGAGTAAGCTGATGGATATAACATTGCAGCAGCAGTACATGGGTGAAAATATACCAGCTGTATGGTTTACATTTGAAAATAATATACAAAAGTAAATATTTATATTTTGATTTTTTTATAGCTGTTTGCTTTGAAAGCATTTTAGTTAAGTGAGATAAATAGAGAATATTTCATGAGTTTTTATTAAAAGTGATATTAAATAAACGTGAATGAGATATTCTTTTTATGACATAAAGTGATCTGTAAGGCATATTTCGAAAAATGTACATGAAATTTGTTTGTTTGGGCGCCAAGTTGACTAACGTGATGTCATTTTCATAGTTTGGTTTCCACATTGTAACAAAGACTTGAGCGTAAAACTGGAAACCAAACTAGTAGGGTCATATGATATTTATGTAATGGGATTTTTACACTCCCAGAGATACAATATCTTGAAAGCTGAAAGCTGAAAGCTGTAAGTAGTTTTGATAAATAGTTGCAAACGTTGTGGAAAAACTGGGAAAAAATATGTTTTTTTGAGTGATCTCTAACTCCCATGCAATGTTTTTAAATGTCTGCTTATAAGGATTAAATTATTTTGATGGTTAATTTATTCTTTGAACAGTTATTTACAGAGCAGTAAATAAGAGAATTGTATCTTCTGTGCGTCACAAATCATTTTCTAGTAAGTACTGTACTGGTAAACGGGTCAAACTTTCTTTAGTATGAACAAGCAATGTAAACATGCGTGGTTATGTTCGCCTGCAAATTTTGGAAATTTAATATTTGTAAAGTACTTCGACATTGACATTATCAAGACATTACACTGTTATGCAACCACTGTTATGCAACCACTGTTATGCAAGGTTACCTGCAACAAACATGAAATTTGTTTTGAAAAGTGTTCCAATATTATGTCTTTCAAAATTTCACCAGACCAATTGAAATTTCAAATTTTCCGCATCACTGATATATATATATGTATGTATGTAATTTACTTTTTTATTAAAGGGTTAGAGAGAAACAAGATATTGTGGGTTATGCACAGATTGAACACATTGCCACACAATCTGGGATCTTTGAAAAGTCAGAGGTAAACATTACGTATGATAGTTATATAAAAGTTTGGAGGTTAGCTCCCATTTCTCCCTGATTAATTTATAAAGAGCTTTCACTTTAATTTATAAAACACTTATTCCTTAGTTAAACCCTTTCCCACTTGCAGATACATTTTTGATGCCTTTGCTGCAGACAATCTTTTAAACATGGCAACTAAATGAGAAATTGCTCATCCTGAAAAATTTGCAATGTGTTGTATGTAGGAAAGGGTTCAAAGAGATAAGATACATTTTTTCAATGCAAAAAAAACTATACCATAATTGTAGCATTACATGTACCATGTGTTATGACCTTCACATGTATTTAATATTACCTTTATCCTACACATAACAAATTATTACTGTGGAAGTTGGAACCTCTGTTCATCATCGTCAGTAAGAAATACTTTAAAAATAGTTTGGGTTTCCCTCCTTGGTGCTCGAGTGTGGGATTATCATTATGACTGACTCACTAGTGTCAGAATGAACTAATCAGTAGTATTGGAAACTTACTCAGGAAATAGCTTAATATCTGAATAAATATTGAAAGTGACGTAAAACAGCATGCAAACAAACAGATCATCATCATAACGAGGGCTTGGCGTGAAACGGTTATAAATGAAATTGGTTTTACCTTTTACCTTTTTTTTTACTTCGCCATACAGTCTTTATAAGCTTTAAATCATTTTTCTAGGTAAACAATGGACATTCAGGTGCCATTGCTTGTTCTGAGCAATGACACCTAAATTTGCATTGTTTACAAAGGGGTCTTCAAAATAGGTTTTTAGTTACAACCATTTCACGCCAAGCCCTTGAATAAAGTACCTTACTTATTCAAGGTTTATAACTCTAAACAAGAGTTTTCTCTGTACTATTTATCATAATGGGCCTTGATCAAAACAGGTGAGCCTTTTACAGAATTTTACCTTTGATTCTTGATCTCTCCAAATATATCTAATTCTATATAAATCAATCATTTAAAGACAACAGATGAAATAAGCATGACTTTTATTGCATACTTTCATATTGTCCTGTTCACTTTGCATTGAAGAAAGTGGTCATGATTTTTCGATCATGACCGCTGTCAAGGAGTGATCATGACCGTAGATAAGGACGTGCGAAAATTCTGCATAATTAACATGCTAGGGACTACTTTTGTTATGTAAACAAACATAGCTGAACTAAATATCATTGTTAAACCTCACGGAACTTTGTAATGTTAAATTCTCATATATTGATCATGGACAACTTCTTACTGTCTCATGCTAACAGTACGTTTTTGACATGAAAACAGTCTAAAACGCGTGTCTAAAATGTTGGTTATGCACGTGCATGACGTCATTTAAAAAAATTACGTCACCGTTATACCTCAAACGGCATTTGCACAAAAATTACTACTTATGTAAACAAACAGTTTGTTTCTAATTCGGAAGCAGATTTATCAATTGTAGAACAAATAGTTTACAATATAAAGGTATGCAATAAAAAGGTTATTGACCCTGTACTGTGAAATCATCGTTGGACCGAGTTCTTTAGCGAACGTAGCCTCGCAAGCTCGGCAACGTCGACCAAAGAACTCGGTCCAACGATGATTTCACAGTACAGGGTCAATAACCTATAATATTACATTCTGTGATGATTGATAAAAAAATCCATGGATAAGAAAAATTGTAATTTTCTTAAAAGAAATATTTCCTGTGGGATGCTACCATTGGCCTTGATGATATGAAATAATGTCACATATTTATTATGATCTGCATAATTATGTGTGATGAAATCACCAAAACCACAGCTACTTAACCCTTTCCCTCATACGACAATTCTGCAGCAGACGACTTTGAACGTATTTTGTCAAAACATAGAAAATCTCCATAATTGAATGGATAACCTATGACTAAAAGTGGAAAACATTGTGGCAAAAGTAGAAATTGCACCCTTTTGTGCAATTTCTTCTTTTTTCACTATGTTTTCAAAAAGCTGTCTGCTGCAGAGGCGTCAGAAAGCGTCTATATGAGGGAAAAGGTTAACGTTATAAAAAAATAATGTTGATTACGAGAAGCGACATACATTCTATTTAATATCCCCTCACAACAGTGATATAGGGATCAGCCTGTATGTATCCCAAGGACGTCATCACTAGCTGCTTCGTTTATTTTCTGATTGTTATGAAACTTTATACATATGCTCATAAGCATCACCTCTTTTGTGACCAACCTTGGTCAAAGGTCAGGGTCACAATGACTATGATATATCTGTATGAAACAACATCATTGTGGATGGAATTCTTTAATATTTCTAACACAAGTTCAGTGTGAGGAGAGCTTAGATAGGTTAGAATGTTACTAACATTGGTCAAAGGTCAATATCACAGTGTCTATAAAATATCCATACAAAACAATGTCAACGCTCTAGTACTTCAATTTGTGGTCGGAATTCTTTCATATTTCATTCACAGGTTCAATGTTAACTTTTTCCCTCATACGACAATTCTGCAGCAGACGACTGAACATATTTTGTCAAAAAATAGAAAATCTTCATAATTGAATGGATAACCTATGACTGAAAAGTGGAAAACATTGTGGCAAAAGAAGAAATTGCAATTTCTTCTTTTGTCACTATGTTTTCAAAAAGCCATCTGCTGAAGAGGTGTCAGAAAGCGTCTATATGAGGCAAAGGGAAAGGATCTTGTGCGGGTTTTCTTTTCAGCAACCTAGCGTTCAAGGTCACAGTGACTATAGCATGTCTTTACGAAATAACGTCATCACTCTAGCACTTTCATTGCTGGATGGAATTCCTTTATACTTCATACACATTTTCAATGTCAAGAGATCTTCACCGACCTAAGTCGTTCACAGTCACAGTGACTATAATATGAGCCGTCCTGCGAGACAACCAACATTATCATCTCTGCTTAATGTATCATCCCAGATCAGCCTGCGCAGTCCACACAGACTGATCCAGGCTGACACATTCCGTCTCAGGGAGATAGAGGTAAAGAGTAATTATCCTGAAACAAAAAATCCACAGGAGGCGAAAAATATCTGTCCGTGTTAGCCTGCGCGGCATGCTTAGGCTGATCCGGGTTGATATTTTACGCAGAATCCACATTTTTGGTTTTCTCGCGAGACGGCTCCTATGTCTGTACGAAATGACGTCATCACTAACACTTTCCTTTGCAGACTTTATGTCTTCCTACTCTATACAGAGGTTCATTGTAAAGAGAGGATGGTTAGGTTGCATTTCATTGATCTACGTCTATGTCACATTGTCTATGTCACAGTGACTATAATATGTCTGTATGAAACAACGTCATCGCCATTGACCTTTTATTTGTGGACAGAATTCCTCCAAACTTCATACACAGGTTCAGTTTCAAGAGAGCTTTGGTTGGGTTAGGGTTTCACTGGCCTTCGTTAAAGATCAAGTACACAATGATTTTAATATATATGTACAAAACAACACTTCAAGCGTATTTGTATTGTTGGTAATGCTCTTGTTGTGAATGTTACATATTTTATTTAACCCTTTCCCACATACAACAAATCAGCAGCAGATGACTTTGAAAACATATCGAAAAAGTTGGAAACTCCCTTTAAATGAAAGTATAATAATTTAATAGAGTTGAACACATGGTCACAAAAGGAGAAATTGCTCGTTTTGAGCAATTTCTTCTTTTGTCGCCATGGTTTCGAAAAGCCATCTGCTGCAGAGGTGTCAAAAAACGTCTATATTAGGGAAATGGTTAACATTGAAAGTATGCTGCGAAAATTCTTCTTCCAACTAATTTCACCTGCCCATAACTTGTTACATGTGCATTAATATCATGATGGTTAGAATTAAAATTCAATGGTAAATAAACATTATGCAAGAGAAAGTCCATGAATTCTTTTTTCTTTTTGCCGCATGAATAATGATTATTGCTGTAATAGACATAATTTATGTGAAAATTACACTTTTTTATTTAAGTACATGACTCAAGGATAAATTTTTACCTATAGCATCATGGTAGTGAGCTAGTTTTTACTATTCCTGTTTATTTCTCTATTCATCATTCGTCTTCCACCAATGGGCTAAGTCTATGTGGAAAAGCAGCCAGTCGCTTGGGAAGTTTGTTGTGTGAAGTACTGGTGTGAGAAAACCAGGAAATGCATGAGTAGGTGAACTGGCCACCATTAATTAATGATGATATAACTGAGAAATTGTTAAAAACTGCGTTAAACCCCAATCAATCAATTATTTCTCTATTCAGATATTTCAAGCAGTTCAGTTCCTCCATGATCTAGGCAGTCTGCAGTACTTCTCCAACGAGTACCTGAAAACTAAGGTTGTTATCAACCCACAATGGATTGTAGATGTGATGGCGTGTGTTGTTTCGGTCAAGACGGATGTCATTAATGTAAGTAGCCGAGCCCCGGTAGCTCAGTCGGTAGCGACCCGGGCTGTCAATTCAGGGGTTGTGAGTTCGAATCCCGGCTCGGCCAACTTTCTTTCCGAGGATTGACAAAAGTCAATGCGACATGCGTCATTCCTCTTCCACCAATGGGCTAAGTCTATGTGGAAAAGCAGCCAGTTGCTTGGGAAGATTGTTGTGTGGAGTACTGGTGTGAGAAACCCAGGAAATGCATGAGTAGGTGAACTGGCCGCCGTGATATAACTGAGAAATTGTTAAAAACGGCATTAAACCCCAATCAATCAATCAATCAATTGATGTAAGTAAGCTAGGATCTGTGTCATAAGAAAAACCCAAGCCTTCAGAGGATTGGAAATCAATGGCATTTAAATATTTCTCAGTTGTGGACACAAATTGACAGGCCTGTAGCGAACAACTTTTGAAAACAGTGTGACAAAAGCAGAAATTGCTCATGATGAGTAGTTTCTCCATTTGACACAATGTTTTCAATTCTATTCAATTTTCTTTCATAATGTTTTGGCGTGTTATTTCCTTTTTATTTTTTTACTAATGGTTGTGCCTACACATGTATATATACTTTGTTGAGAAAATTACTGATTCAGTTTTCAAGATTATGTAATAAACTTGTACTTGTACTTTCATTCACAGAGATTGTCCATACTGTTGACTAGATTTAGATTAAATCTATTTGGGAAAGTGTTCAGGTCAAATTGCATGTTGTTGGTGTTTTTGCATTCTCATTAAGATTCAAGGATGCTTAATACCGCAGGATGGCAAACAGGACGATCAGAGTCTACCAAAATACTGTCTCTCATCTGGATCTTCTCTAGTCCCGAAAAACTGAAGAATAGTAAAATGGGGTCATGGCATCATTCATCTTTCACAAATGCCCTGACAGTGTATCATTTCCAACACACAACAAAACTGCATTATAAGCAATTTCTCCTTTTGCCAATATATGTTTAACTCTATTTGATGATAATACCTACTTTTATAGAGATTTTCAAAGTTTTCATCAATATTTCTAGGAAGGACGACTTCCTCATTCCGAGGTAGCAAAAATCTGGGAAAAATACAGCAAAAACCTGCATAGTTGGTTGTTGAGGTTGACAGAAGAGTTTGACCTGACTTTCCCGCTTGCTGATCAGGCAGTCAACATAGTTCCTTGTCTGTTACCAGAAAAGAGACCCAAGGTAAGGAAACGTTTTAATCTTTCCCTTGTATAGACGCTTTCTGATGCCTCTACAGCAATTTCTTCTTTTGTCACTATGTTTTCAAAAAGCTGTCTGCTGCAGAGGCATCAGAAAGTGTCTATATGAGGGAAAGGGTTAAAGGGTTAAGCATCATACATGTAGGGAGATCCCATATTACAGCAGGGTGTAATGATTATTATTATGATGCCTCTGCTGCAGATGACTTTTGGAAACTTTGGACAATGAGACATTCCTCATCTTGAGAAATGGCTTCATTTCCTTCACTTGTATCTACCCTGTCTCTTATGAGCATCTTTACTTTGTTTTTATAATATATTGCACTAATTCTTTCAAGATATGTCCATCCATTTGTCCTCTCATCCTTCTGGCTATTTTTTTCCAGGCCCAAGATAAGTTCTACTGAACTACACTTGCTATACAGAAAGATTGTCGCCTGGGGTGTATAGCATACACAAATTATAAAAATTTGACCTTTATCTCTGATAGGGGTACCATGCATAATGTACAGTTCTTTTTTTAATTTTTCGCAAATGTTTTTGATTTGGAAGTCTTATACATGCTCTGTTTACATACAATCCGGATAGGCATTGATTTGCCAACAAGAGCTTTTCATTCATTCACTTTGTCCTAAATTATAGAGAGTAGAAAACATTGCAAATATCTTGTTACTAATTTTAAAATAGCCTACTTTACAGTGTCAGTTCATTCGAGTACCCACAGCAAACGGTTTCAGCATCAAATGATAATTCTATTCCGACAACGATATTCTATTTGTCACTGAAATAAGATGTAGCTTAAGTATGCGCAATCAGTGCCTTCCATCTAATGGCGGCTAACGCATGTGGTTTTGAATTCATTGGTAATCTATACCAAAATACGTTTTTAGCTCCACTGGCTGAAGCCAGTTGAGCTTATGTCATGGCGAATTGTCCAGCGTGTGTGTGTGCGTAAACTTTTGCTTCAAACAACTTCTCCTCCCTAACCACTTGGCCAATTGGGATGAAACTTCATAGGAAGCATCCTCTCAATGTCCTCTACTAAATTCCTTCAAATTGTTTGGATCCATACAAAATTCTGGGTGAACCTCTATCAGATTCCCTCAGGCCAAGATGATTGGTTGAAAAACATGGCCGCCAGAGAGCAGAGCTATTTTTGCCTTATATGACCATGGCCACCAGGGGCGGGCTGTTTGGAGATTTAATTTTTGCCTAAGGCAGTGGAGCGATACTGGCCCTCTTGGGCCTCTTGTTTTGAATGAATTTTCGAAGGTGTCCATGTGGCCATCGGATAAATAAATGATAATTTTAGATATACAGTATGCCCCTTATCCTTTTCCGACATACAGACGCTCTCTGGTGCCTCAGCAGCAGATGACTTTTGAAAACATTGTGACAAAAAGAGAAATTGCTAATGATGAGCAATTTCTCCTTTTGCCACAACGTTTTCAAAGATAATTAACAATTAAAACTCATTTATTGAGATTTTTCACATGTTGGACAATTTGTTTTCAAAGCTGTCTGCAGCAGCTGTATGTGGAAAGGGTTAGCTAGATCTCTTGATTTATCCTTAGATAACATGGCCTGAAATAGAAAGGGGATCAGATATCAAAGAGACCAGGATGACTTACAAGTTTGAATATTTGCCTGCTGGTTTATTCAACAGGGGACAGGTAAGAATATTTTATATATGACGAATATCTTGAGAAAATAGCTGGAACATTGTTAATTAACCTTTTCCCTGATGCAGATGATAACTGACTCGGTTTTTTACATCTTTGCAACACGCAAGATTTGCAAACATTGCTTAAAGAGGAGAATATTTTTCCTTTTCTCACAATGTTTTTTTTTTAAGCTCTGTGTTAAAAATACATAACCTATTTCCTAGGCGTTACAATTTATTTCCTTAGACATTTTCTTCAAAGATAACTCTAAAATATCTTATAAGGTCAACAGCAATAGCGCGGAGTTGTGTTAATGTTAGGTCTAAGCCTAATTTGTATAAGTACATGCATATACTGTTTATTCCAAAAGATTGTTTATGTTCTTCTAAAAAGTTTGAGGATGCAGTAATTCAATGGTTTTATGTTCGTGTTTGCAACAGTCAACAGTTCTATAAACATCTGCTACTGATAGGAAAGGAATGGAAGATACAGTGGAAAGCAAAGCTTAATTGCAGATTAGGTCAAAGCCTACTTTGTTTAAAAACATTAGAGGATGGAGGTATTCACTGGTTGTATGTCTGTGTTTGCATATGTCTGTCCATCTGACTATCAATGCTGTGCATCCATCAGTACTATTCAGCAGTTGCTTGTTGGAATTCATTTATACTATACGTGAAGCTTCAGTATCAGAGATTATACATATTTAACTAAATTTATTACAATTCATCTTTTTATATTGGAGCAACATGTTTTGCCCTTCTATTTGTTTACCTATTTCAAGTACATGTATGTTTAATGCCCATTACTTCACACTGGCGACATTTGACGCCTGCTGCTGCAGACGACTTTTGAAAACATTGCAATAAAAGGTGAAATTGATGAAAATGCGTAATTTCACCTTTAATTGTAATATTTTCAACTCTGTCAACAAAATTTAATTCCTTCCAGTAATTGGTTAAAGCAGACTCTGGTTCAAATCAGTTACATAAAATAAAAAAATAAAAAAATGTTTTGACTGGAGAAAGGTAATTGTAGCAAATGGGAAAATTGTCTTATTATAAAATTATGCAATTTCTATTTTTGCTACAATGTTTTCAAAAGTCCTCTGCTGCAAGTGGGAAAGGTTTGAGGCTGATCAGCTGAAATTGTAGATATTCTATTTCAGGTGAGATTGTACAATTTATCGGATGATTCACTGATGTGGAAAAAAGGGTCGTTCTTAAAGAAGAATGTTCACATTGCTCTGCTACAACAAGTCAGGTATGTGACTAAACTTTGTGGATTGGGGGTTCTTCCACAGCCAGGTATACATCGAACCAGTCATATATATGCTACTGAAAAACCAAACAATGTCTGATAGTTTATTATTCTTTTTCTAAGCCATGACATATTGGCTGATTTTCCATCAAATCATAGAATTACAGAACCTAAATTGAAATTTATGTATTGAGCTACACATGGACACCTCGGTGGTGTAGTTGAAGAGTGCCCGCCTAGGGTGCTGGAGGTCGCGGGTTCGATCCCCAGCTGTGTCATTCCAAATACTTTAAAAATGGAATTAATGACTGCCCTTCTTGGCGCTGACGGTTGCGGGGTAAACATTACAAAAGACTGGCTGATGTCAGGATAAATGGACCAGAAGTTCTGGTAACGTACCAAGGAAACCCTTGATATAACTGAAAACAAGTTGAAAGCGGCATAAAACAACAGCCAATCAATACACATGGACACAAACTCCAAGGTTAAATTCAATATTGCCTTTTAAACTAGGTTTGAAGCAAGGTAAAAAACTATTGTTATAAGAATGGTGATGTCATTATTCAGGCGATTGAGCAAGAGGGTGAATTGGAATGTGGGTGAGAATGAAGGCCGGAAATATGTCAAACTTTCGTTTCAGCTGAATAATATTTAATTGTAACCACTTTTCACAGGTAATTAGCTAAGGTAGAAAGCTAGCTTGTGATTGTGTTTTGGGCCTTTCAGGTATAAGTCACAGTAACTTACAGTAGAACTTAACTAATTTACTTGATTAATGTAAAAGCCATGTTGAAAACCATGGTTTTGTGAAATCGGTTCATTGTTGTTGACACTTACCATTTGTTTGTGAGCTCTCCTCTTGTTTTAAATATGGTATTTTCATATTTTATCTACTTTGAAGACATCTGATCATCAAATGCAAATCAACATAGGTCCCCAGTTTGAATCCCATAATGAGCAGGTTCTGCCTTTGAGTACTGGTTAAGTGTCCAGGAAGCAGACGTTGTGTATGATTAATATCAGCTAAAAGCTTGTTTTGCTCGCAATTGATGTAAAATAAATAAGTTCAGACTTAACCCTTTCCCTCATACGACAATTCTGCAGCAGACGACTTTGAACATATTTTGTCAAAAAATAGAATATGTCTATAATTGAATGGATAACCTATGACTAAAAGTGGAAAAACATTGTGGCAAAAGGAGAAATTGCTCGTTTTGAGCAATTTCTTCTTTTGTCACTATGTTTTCAAAAAGCTGTCTGCTGCAGAGGCGTCAGAAAGCGTCTATATGAGGGAAAGGGTTAATGCTAATCAACAGAAGTGCTAACATGGTACTTGTTCTCTTTTCTAGAGACAATGAGTTATTAGTAACAGTACAGGGACCCAGACCGGACAACATCCTGTTCCTGATCCATGAGGTGTTTGAAGGCCTGATAGCGGAATCTTTCAATGGCATTACTTATGACTTCAGTTTGCCTTGTCCACAATGTCAAAATATGGTAAGAATTCAATTTTCTTATTCGCCTGTGTTGAGACATTCTAAAGACGGTATGTATATCCTGCGGTAGATATGCAGCCGTCCATTCTTTAACTCCCAACAACCTTTTTCTAATCTTCATCAAACTTGGTCATCATATTTCTGAGCATATTATTATTCCCCCAGATACATAGTATATGGGGGCTATATAGGAGTCACGCTTGTCGGTCGGTCGGTCGATCGGTCGGTCGGTCGGTTTGCTGGTTTGTTGGTACGTTGGTCTGTGGACATTTCTTGTGAACACTATTTCTCAGCAACCCTTAGTCAGAGAATTCAATATAACTTCACAAGAATGATTGATACCAAGCCTAGTTGTGCATATTGTCAGAGTGTTGCACTGGAATTATTTTTAAATGAGTTATGGCCCCTTGAATTTCTCATACATATGTATATTGTCTGGCACCAGCTGGGGGTATTCATCACCTTCAGTGATATTTCTAGTTTCAACTAAATTAAATATCCATCCAGATCTGCGTGAACTAGTATATATCGCTCTTTTTTGAGCATCACTTCAGAGCTCTAGATAAAAAGCGTTTTTCATACTCTAAGATCCTTATTTTATGACTCAAGTAAGAGAACAACAATGAAATCAGTTTCAGAAAAATATAATTTTTTACCAGAGTTGCATATCATGAAATTTGAACACTCACAGGCAATATAGTTAAGTAGTGGCGACAAGATCACGGTAGGGACGGAGATTACAATATGTAGAGATATGCCGAATAGGCCCCTACTACTGTCTTAAAGAGAGGCGGCCGGGCCTCGCCGCCGAAATACAACCTTATTGGTTTTTAATACACACTTCAAATGCTTGGCTCCTGGTGGACTCAATACACCCATTATAACACACTTGCAGCCCAATTAAACTTTTAAACTACAGCTCGGCAAGAGCTGGCAATTGGGGCTGCTTATAAGAACCCCCAGATTGGAATTTTTACGCTTGCACTTGTTAGGTATGGCCTAGATATTGGAAGACCGACCATGGCACGCAATGTACTTTACGGGTAGCACATGGAGGTCTACCTGCTGTATCGAATTGCTTGTGCTGCTATTGCTATTATAGAACTCTTCCGTGGGAGCCATATCCTATCCTTACTATTGAAAACACATTTTACTATTGCGAACTTTATGCTAGTGATCAATTCACCGTTTACTTTTTATAGTGAACAATTCACTTTTTCTTGTTTATAGTGAACAATTCACTTTTTTCTTGTTTATAGTGAACAATTCACTTTTTTCTTGTTTATAGTGAACAATTCACTTTTACTTTTTTATAGTGAACAATTCACTTTTTCCTTGTTTATAGTGAACAATTCACTTTTTTTCTTGTTTATAGTGAACAATTCACTTTTACTTTTTTATAGTGAACAATTCACTTTTCTTTTTATAGTGAACAATTCACTTCCTTTTTTATAGTGAACAATTCACTTTTACTTTTTTATAGTGAACAATTCACTTTTCTTTTTATAGTGAACAATTCACTTTTCTTTTTATAGTGAACAATTCACTTTCTTTTTTATAGTGAACAATTCACTTTTTTACTAGTCACTTTTTACTTATTGTCTATTTGTGCTAGTTAATTCTTATTTTTGAACTTCATACTTGCGGACGGGGTTAACACAAACCACACACTCCGACATTAACCAAGGCCGTATGACCAACTTTAAATCGATTGAATCCCCCGGTAGCCAAGTATGTATATACCTATTACTGACACTTATTACTGTGTTGCCTAGTAGCCCTGATCAGACCAAGTGGGATTTGCGTTTTGGCCCCGCTGGGCATGACCGACGGGCGACCGACATTATACTTTTTATATGTTTATGCCCGGCGAACTCCTTATGGACTTAGTCCCCACCGTGACGATTAGTTTTACAGTGTTCAAAATAAACAATTCGACAATTTTCATTCTGTTGTAGGTGTACAGCTTCGGATACCCCGGATTTCGCATCTAGATTGGCGCGATTCACTTCCGGATGGTCCTCGGCCTGTGGGTGTCCGATACGCAACTCGGAGACATTGAGGTTCTGTAAATATAAAGAAAAAAAACTCGGCAGTATTGTGAACGAACCTTTGACTACCTGAATGAGATTAACCCTTTTCCATCTATACGGGCGTCATAACGCCCCCGCAGTGCCCGACTCCTTAGGCTCTAACCAAAGATTGAACTTTATTGTATGGTGTAAATCCCCGTTTAATCGTAAATGGTTTCAAAGTCCTCTGTTGAAATGATTACATGTTTGGAAATGATAGGCCAGCGTGCCTAAGTGTTCCTTATTATTTAACTACCGTTATAGGCCTGTCCCGATACTCAACATTCTGGGTTAAAGTGGTGTTAATGCATGACTCATAGTACATGCTCTGGGGATTAAAGGGTGGGCGGGTTTTTCGCTGACCGTAACCCTCGAATGTTGAACTCAAAAGAGTTTATCAAAACACTTACCCAGGTATATATACCTGTGGCTCCGCACGAGTGCAGATGATCCGGAGTTTGCCGATAACAGACGGAGCTACCCGATCTGTTCGTCTTGGATAACGGGAATTCCCGAAGATCCGTGACGGCTTAGAAAGTGAAGTGTTTTCGCAAAAATAAGCGTGGTTATTTTTAATTGCTAAAATTAACCAATATTATTTTATGACTCAAGTAAGAGAACAACAATGAAATCAGTTTCAGAAAAATATAATTTTTTACCAGAGTTGCATATCATGAAATTTGAACACTCACAGGCAATATAGTTAAGTAGTGGCGACAAGATCACGGTAGGGACGGAGATTACAATATGTAGAGATATGCCGAATAGGCCCCTACTACTGTCTTAAAGAGAGGCGGCCGGGCCTCGCCGCCGAAATACAACCTTATTGGTTTTTAATACACACTTCAAATGCTTGGCTCCTGGTGGACTCAATACACCCATTATAACACACTTGCAGCCCAATTAAACTTTTAAACTACAGCTCGGCAAGAGCTGGCAATTGGGGCTGCTTATAAGAACCCCCAGATTGGAATTTTTACGCCACAGTAAATTTTACGCAGGCTTGTGAAATTTATCCCCCCAAAATTCGAGATCCCTAATAAACTGAAAATTAATTATAGTTGAAATTTAAGGTAGTTCACATGTTTTCAAATTTATTTTAAAAAGTATTTCAAGAGCATGTCCCGAACTGCGTCCAGGTACATCTCTAGACCGACGTCCGACAAATGAACGCCGTCTAAGGCAGGACAAAACCTAACCAGGCACATCACCCGCCCCGACTTGGAGGTCATTGAATTAAGGATATGCACGACCGCTAAGTTATCACCATTAAATGATATTTTCTTATTTCTTAATTCATTCCCCCAAACGGAAACGGCCACCCAAATCGGAAAAAGTTCCAGAAATGTGATGTCCCTAGTTATACCCTCGGAATGCCATGCATGTGGCCAAATGTGCATGCACCAGTGGCCTCGGTAGTAAATACCCATTCCCCGACCTTCTCCCCCAGCACTATCCGAAAATAATTGTTCGTCAGCGTTTGAAATCCAATAGCGGACGTTGAAAACCGAGATACCGTTATGGCGTTTGAAAAAGGTAAGCCCCGTTTGCAAATCTTTCTTAATGTTTTTAGTTACATGCAGATGGTGACCAGGCCGCATGTAGCGTTTATCAGGCGACGGCAGAACGACCTACCTGCTGGAATTGCACGACAGCAGAAATTTAGAGAGCCTATTAGAGATAGCATATCTCTCAATGTTGTTCGTCTTTTTCCTAGCATAATTGTCGTTTTGCTAATGACCTCATCTATCTTAACAAGAGGTATTCGCACTTCCAATTTGTTGGTGTCTAATTCAAGACCCAAAAAACACAGGACTTCGACGGGGCCCTCCGCCTTGTCCTCTGCTAAGGGAACGTTAAGCTCGCGCATGCACGCCAAAAATGCAGAAATATGCGATTCGCAACTTTGTGTCGTTCTAGCGCCGCCTAAGAAATCATCTAAATAATGGATTAGGTTTTTTGACGTAGTTCTTTCTTTAACGCAGAATTCGAGAAACGAGGAGAACCTTTCGAAGGTCTTACAACTGGTAGCTGCGCCGAAAGGGAGCGCCTTATCATAATAAAATTGGTTTTCAAAATGGATGCCGAGGAGTTCGAAATTGTCTGGGTGGATAGGCAGTAGGCGGAAGGCATTTTTAATATCCATTTTGAACAGTTTACAGTTCTTTCCTAAAGACTGAATCATGTCCACCGCAGCGTCAAAACTTGTGTAGTGGACTGATGAATATTTACGTGCTATTCCGTCGTTGATCGACTCGCCCTCGGGGAATGACAAGTGGTGGATTAGCCGAAAATCGCCTGGTGTTTTCTTAGGAACTAAGCCTACGGGGGAAACTATGAAATGTTTAAATGGTTTTATGTTGAATGGGCCCGCCATTCTACCGGCGGCTATTTCTTTTGTGTATTTTTTCTCTTACTAGGGTAGGGTTTGCTAAAGCCGACTTGAGGTTTTGACTCATGCGTGCTTTCCTTGGGCCTTCGTAATGAAGGCTGAAACCAAATTTGAACCCGTTTAGCAAATATATAGCTTCCTTTTTGTTATAAGATGTTAGAAGCCTTTTTAGGCAATTTACATTTATAGGAGTCATAGCCAGCCGTGCATCGCATTTCATGTTTTCGGCTTTATTGTTTGTTTCCGTATTTTGGAAAACCGCGTCCGCGTCCGCGGGGTCTAGGAAAGCGATTATTGTACGACAAGGCGTTAGGCGCATGCTGTTGGGACGTTTGGCTTTATGCGCCACCCCTGCTGTTGCACTGAGCAGCAGGATGCAGTAGGTCGCAGATAGAGCACGCGTGTCGAAAACGGCATTGTTCCCTCAAGCAAGTAGACTCGTTGAAATGAAAGCAAATATTTCCTCTTGGTTTTTGTGTTTCTGACCGATTTTGTGGGCATGCTTGCATGCAGCGCCACCATAGATCACCGTTTAATTTTGACCACGACGCCTGGTACAATGCCTGACGGAGCCTAAATTGTTCGTCGTATTCCCTCCACGCGAAACCCCCCTGGCGCGCCGCGGACTCTCTTATCGTCCACATATAGTGTAAGAGTTCGCCTGTCTTTTCCGGATGGGCCCAGAGATAAACGGACGCATAAATCAAAAAGGCGTCCGTCCATTTCTCAATATTAGGGACCTTGTCCCTGCATTCTTTGGGCTTAGACTCGAGAGAGCCTGTAGGGGATAGCTCGATTATCGTGCTGCACGCCAAAGATGAGAGTTCCACGGCTCCTTTCAGGAGTATGGACAAATTCAAATATTGACCTCCTACAATTTGATGTTTTATGGCAATAGGGACGTGAGCAGCCAAGTCCTCGCTCGACAAACGAATAAGCTCTGGGCCTTGCCTCATAGGCATATCAACCACTGCGGGCATTCTGAGCGGCTGCTCTGTGGACGCCGTGGTAGGAGTTGGTAACACGCCTGGTGTTGAGCAAAACTCCGTTTGAGTTGAAAGAGGTTGTGTTATGGACGCCGTGGCGAGTATTGAATCAGAGTTCGCATCCGATGTTGACGGCTGTTCTAACTGTACATATGTAGAGGCCCTTAAAATTTCCTCGAAATCAATTATATTACCTGAGTCCGGCTCGAACAGCCTGGACTCCTCTGCCTTCCTCTTCGCACCTCGCCTCGTGGTTGCCATAACTAAATATTTACCAAACTTTTCTTTTTTCGCTGACCGTAACCCTCGAATGTTGAACTCAAAAGAGTTTATCAAAACACTTACCCAGGTATATATACCTGTGGCTCCGCACGAGTGCAGATGATCCGGAGTTTGCCGATAACAGACGGAGCTACCCGATCTGTTCGTCTTGGATAACGGGAATTCCCGAAGATCCGTGACGGCTTAGAAAGTGAAGTGTTTTCGCAAAAATAAGCGTGGTTATTTTTAATTGCTAAAATTAACCAATATTATTTGACCTCCAAAACCTATGTTGTGGGTATTCAAAAGAATACCCACATACATATGTTTTAACCCTTTCCCTAATACGGCAATTCTGCAGCAGACGACTTTGAACGTATTTTGTCAAAATATAGAAAATCTCCATAATTGAATTGATAACCTATGACAAACAACATGGAAAACATTGTGGCAAAAGGAGAAATTGCACGTTTTGTGCAATTTCTTCTTTTGTCACTATGTTTTCAAAAAGCTGTTTGCTGCAGAGGCGTCAGAAAGCGTCTATATGAGGGAAAGGGTTAATAAGTGCTAAGAGAGATATCATAAAAGAAAGACCTAGTTCCTCCTCCTTATCTAGTCCTCTGTCACTTGATGGGAATAACAAGGAGGAATCTGCTAAATACAACTTAAACAGTTATTATTAGAAAAAGAATATTTGCTGCTATATTATGAGTATTCTTTCGCTTTTCTCACAATGTTTCTACTATATTTCCAATTTTCACTACACTTTGTGCTTATACTATGATGGCAATAAATTTGAAAGTTTTACTATCCTTTGTGCTTATGCTATGATGGCACTAAATTACGAGGGTATTAAAATAGCATGTCAAAAGATTGTTTCTTTTGACACATATATCTTATGTATGTAATTATTTCTAAATGTACAAAGGTAAGAGCCACAATTTAAGAACAATGTTGCCATTAAGAGAAATATTAATATGTTGTATACATATGGAAAAGTTTAGCATAACAGCTTAATTGAGGGACATAATCAACTTGAGTCACAACAAGCAATCAGGAGTCTTGGTGCAACTTCAAATAAAGACGTCTCTGGCATACACAGTCTCGTCAGAGCTTTCCCTGTCCGCCCACATAAGATAATTCTTAGATTAACCTTAAAGTACTGTATAAAATTGTAGCCTGATTTGTTTCTCTCAAATAATTCCTCATGTGATTCCAATAGGGGTTACAACAATAACCTCTATTGTGTATTTATTAACCAGGTTTTGAACATAGATGAAACCTGGTTACTAGAATGACGATGTCGTTGTTCGGGCGGGCGGGTCAAACTCACCTATGTTACTGAACATCTTTAGTTATGGTTGACATATTGTAACCTAAGTTGGTATGTAGAAAGAGTTTATGGAGACCTTTCATGGGATTGTGTTTGGTGCCCCTAAAGGTCAAGGTCACTGTTACTAAAAATAGAAAAACAGTTGATACATTTGGCATCTTCTTTTACACACACACACAGCAGTCAACAAAGAAGCTTAATTATAATTCTCAAAACACGGGCTGAAGATCTTCTGTCAATTATTGAAAACCTGTTTTTTGTCACTTGCAGCATTTCTTGTTTTAATCTCAAACCCTGTGAGACGATTCTTTTGAGAACCCACAATCTAAACCTCTGCATTACTGTTTTCAGACTGTTAAAGACTCCCATATGTTTGACGCCTCCACCATTCGACGAGCCCTTGACATGAAGGCACCATTCTTACAATGCACAAAATACTTTCATACAATATCATGCTCAGACCTTTTAAGTAAGTATCAAAGCTGAAAAATTTCCGTATTAGCAATTTCCCTGATGCATTTTACTTCAAATGTCTCTGCTGCAAACATATTTTGAAAACAATTTTGATAAAAAGAAAAATTAGCTATGACTGTTGGACTGCATTTTGGCATCAAGATTTGAAGAAATATTTTGAATGAAAAAGTGGGTGGCAAACATGTAGCGATGTAACTTTAATTTCTACTATAAAATAACAGAATATACTTGTTTTAATATACCTTTTTAACCCTTTCTCATAACATTTGAATACATTGTTTGAAAAGGATTGATTTACTGAAGTCTAATGCCATTCTCAAGGGTTCAATTATATCATTGGGTCCAGTTCACCTGATATGTGTTTCCTGCCCTTCTGCCATAAGTACTCCACACAACTGTCTTTCAAGGCAACTGCTTTCCTTCCTAGAAAGATTATTTATATTTAGCCCATTGGCGGATAATGAATGACAGTAGTCACAATAACACCTGTCAATCAGCAAAAAGAGTAAATGGCTGAACTGGGAACTTGCGTCCATTTGACTGATAGTGCTCACCTTTACTGAGCTATCTAAACTTGTCAAAAAAGAGGCGAAATTACTCTACATTTCTGCTTGACTCACAAAGTCTTTTACCTAAGTGAATGTAAAGTGAAATTTTTAGTTATAATTATATTGGTAATAAATAAGTATATTGATAACAAAATAGTTACTAACAGATTTACAAATAAATAATGTTTTCCCATTACTTCACACAGCATTACTACCCCCGGACAGTCACAGTGACTTTGATGCTCATCTTGTACAGTGTGTTCAGGGACTGAAGGATTTACGCAAGGACTTGTGTGCAGGTAGAATAATTAAATACAATGATCAGAGCTCTAGATAAGAAGAGTAGTTCATATCCCCAAATCCTTATTTGACCCTCAAACCCTATGTTGTTGGTACTCAAAAGAATCGTCTCAGTGAGACCATTCTTTTGAGTACCAACAATATAGGTTTTTGTGGAGGCATAAGGGAGATATGGATGGGAGAAGACCAGTTTACTTCTCCTTATCTAGTCCTCTGAATGATTATATTGTGTATTGTGTAGATGCTAGAACGTTCCCCTCTGGAGCGGAGACCAGGGTTTGATCACCAGACTGGTCAAATTAAAGACTATAAAAATCGAACTAATGTCTTCTCTTTCTCGGTTCTTAACATGTTTGGGATAGCATCACAACTAATGCAGGATAAATAAATGTTACTGGTGATTTACCAAGGATATGCAATGATACAACTGAAATACGGATGATGATGATCATCATCATCAATCTTTATTTCCTCCTATTCAGAACATTTCATTTTATAATACAAATAAAACAAATAAACAAACTTTTATACAACTAGATATACTTGACAGTGAGAGGAAGAAAGAGAGATATATCTGGAATGAGAGAGAGAGAGAACGAGAGTTACATTTGTATATGACTACATGTATATGTTAATACATGAAACCTTAAAGTACATACTGAATTGTACCTCATGCACACAGAACTGTCACATGTTATATAATGCAAAGGCAGGGTTGCTTTATCTAAGAACATAGCACCCAAGTGACACAGTAGACACATGCCTGTAACACCACTTTGTGCGGGAAGAACAATATTCATGTTGTTCCCAACTTCAAACACTTTGAACGAAACAAAATGAAAAGCTTGACTGGTTAAATCAACACATTTCCTAATAATGTATTTGATTATTTGTCTGAGATTAAACATAATTACTAAACAGAGTTGAAAGCATTATGAAAAAGGAAGTAGTTGCTCATCATGAGCATTTTTTCAGTTTCTCTTAATATTATATGCTGCCAAGTTGTCAAACGTAAACTGATGTCTGTCAATCCAGAGGTCACGGGTTCAAATCTTGGCTTTGCAAACATTCTTTTTCATGAATAATAGAGGTCAACTCATTTAAATCAATGTTATTTTTCTTATTTTGTTGGGAACTGGTAGAAATTTTAAAAACAATTTAGTATATGTTATCTTGCGGTCATAATATGTAAAAAAACTTTGTTGAAACGGCATTGAAGCCTAGTCAATCAATTATGATAGTAAATAGAACTTATCGATACAAAAACTATTTCCTGAGGCTAAGCTTTTGTTATTGATAATGACTACCGGTACTTTAGACTTCCAAGAAAAAAAAAGTCGCAAAAAATATCTAAATGCTTCAAGACCTCCTAAATTTGTTGTCAGAAGTTTGAAATAGAAAGTATGAGACTGTATTGTTTAGTTATGTCCTTTATATCATTGTTTAAACTCTGTATCACCTGTAGACACATTTTGAGATATCTGCTGAAAAAAACAGTGTGCAATAATGAGCATTTCTATGTTTGCAACAATGTTTTCAAAATGCAAAAATTATACTTTCATTTTTGCCAAGATGTTCTCAAAGTTGTTTGCTATAGATGTGTTGAATGTTGGAAAGAATTAACCCTTTCCCACAAATAGACGCTTTCTGGAGCGCCTGCAGCAGACAACATTTGCAAACATTGTGACAAAAGTAGAAATTGCTCAAAACAAGCAATTTCTCCTTTTGCCACAATGTTTTCAACTCTTTTCAATAATTAAACGTTCCCTAATAGAAATTTTCCCAAATTGTTCCTAGATGTTTTCAAAGTGGTCTGGTGCAGATGTGTTGTGTGTGGGAAAGGGTTAACCATTGTATTTGACTTTTTTCAGATATTTTCATATCCTCCAGTCACCAAGATGCATCTCATGATGCTAACTCCTACATTGTGCCATCCAGAGTTTACAAAGATCTCCTTGCTAAGGGATACAAATGGTATTAAACTATAAATTTAATAAATACATGTATATCAAATCGAAAATCTCTTTCCCTTTTCGGTATAGACTACTTTTGATGCTACTGCAGGAAACAAACTTTGACAATGTTAGTTTTAAAATATTGTGGAAAAAGGAAATATTGGTCATATGAACTGTGTGTCTTTTGAGCACAATGTTTTCAAGAATTGTTTGCTTTTTCAAGGAAAGGGTTTAAACAAAGGAAAACTAAAATAAAGAATCAAGTTATCTTTAACTGTAACATCAGGTAATGGGTTGGTACTATGCTAGGGTTCAATTCAAACATCCTAACTTAGTGCTAAGTAATACTTAAAGACTTAAAAGCATATTTCATCATTTTTGTTTTCTTAATAAGAATGCCAATAGATATCAATTCTTAACAAGTATTGTAATTCAGCAAGGTAACCTTTTTTGTCAATTAACTTACTCATTTACTTGAATACATTCCATCATTCATGTTTTACAAAATACATGTATAAGGGAAACAAAAATGATGAAATATGCTTTTAAGTATTTAACCCTTTCCCTTATATAGACGCTTTCTGATGCATCTGCAGCAGGCGGCTTTTTGAAAACATAGTGACAAAAGAAGAAATTGCTCAAAACGAGCATTTTCTTCTTTTGCCACATTGTTTTCCACTTTTAGTCATAGGTTATCCATTCAATTAAAGAGATATTCTATTTTTTGACAAAATATGTCCAAAGTCGTCTGCTGTAGAATTGTCGTATGAGGGAAAGGGTTTACTATTACTTAGCATTAAGTAAGGTTGGTGGAATTGGACCCTGAGTATATATAGACTGATGTCAACAGTTCCTTTGTAAATGGACAACCACAGACCATGGTGTTCATGTCCATATCCCAAACCCTTTAACCCTTTCCCTCATATAGACGCTTTCTGACACCTCTGCAGCAGACGGCTTTTTGAAAACATAGTGAAAAAACTCCTTTTGCCACAATGTTTCCCACTTTTGGTCATAGGTTATCCATTCAATTAAGGGATGTTCCGTTTTTCGATAAAATATGTTCAATGTCTGCTGCAGAATTGTCGTATGAGGGAAAGGGTTAACACATACATTACAGTAATTTTGCAGCAGACAACTTTGAAGAATGTCTGTAAATGAAAGTACTTACTTATATTTAATCAAGTTGAAAACATTTTGGCTATTAAGGAGAAATTGCTCATTATGAGCGCTTTTCAGAATTTATCTGATGCAGAGATATCTGAAAGCATCTATATGTGAAAAATATTGTAGTTAATATACTTTTTGTGAGACAATTTCTTATTTAACCCTTTCCCACTTGCAGAAACATTTTGTTACATCTTTTGAAAACTTTGTTGCAAAAGGAGAAACTGTTTATCATTACCGGTAATTATACTTTCACTTAACCCTTTCCCTCATATAGACGCTTTCTGACGCCTCTGCAGCAGACAGCTTTTTGAAAACATAGTAACAAAAGAAGAAATTGCACAAAACGTGCAATTTCTCCTTTTGTCACAATGTTTTCCACTTTTAGTCATAGGTTATCCATTCAATTATAGAGATTTTCCATTATTTGACAAAATATGTTCAAAGTCGTCTGCTGCAGAATTGTCGTATGAGGGAAAGGGTTAAAGAGATTTTCTTTATTTTTGCCTGCATGTGTTCAAAGTTGTCAGCTGCAGATTTGTTATCCATGTACCGGTATGTTCGTTGTAAAGGGTTAAACAATAAACATTTTAAAATCTGTTTGGATTATTCCAAAATAAGAAATATCTGAAGAAGAATGGAAAATCTGGTTTAATTTAAGTTACATACATTGTAAGGAAAATAGAAATTGCTGCTGATGGACCCTTCCCCATGTTTTCAAATGCTATATGCTGCAGAGACCTTAAAAGTTCACTTTTCAAGAGAAAAAGTAAATCTATGTTTTCAGTTGGTACCCTGAGCCTGGATTTAGTCAATCCACAGACGACATGGCGAAAGCTCTCACAGAGGCCACTGTGTTCATGGCTTTTGTGTCTAATAACTATGCAAACGATGATGAGTGTGTCAATATCTTCAAATATGCGAGAATAACCTTGAAAAAGGTGATACTTGCTGTTGCTATTGGTGATGGTTTTGAATGGAAGCAGAGCAAACTGGGAATATTTCTCGCAGATGAGGTATTTATCACAGCATAAATATATTAACAGGATATATTTGTCAAATCTTTTAACACCTTCCCACTAACAGACGCCAAACAGTCATACCAAAGTCTTTAATAATGGTAGTAATGGCTGCCCTCCTTGGCGATCAGGGTCGCGGAGTGAGCATTAAACTTACTGGCAGGTGTCAGGATAAATGGACCAGTTGTACTGGTAACTTACCCAGGAAACGACGTGATATAACTGAAAATTTGTTAAGCGGCGTTAAACATCAATTATAATAATAAAAAAAAATAACAGACGCTTATTAATGCGTCTGCGGAAGACATCGTTTGAAAACTTTGTGGCTTAAGACCAATGTCTATGATTGCAACAATGTTTTCAACTCTTCAATAACTATGCCCCGCCTTTATAGATGAGGGGGGTATATATTGCTTTGCACATGTCTGTCGGCCAGTCTATCCCTTGGTCTGATTGATAACTGGATAATGCTTGAACTCAAACTTGGTAGTGAGGTTCGGTATGACCAGTTGATGACCCCTATTTATTTTTAGGTCCTTCCATCAAAGGTCAAGGTTAGTGTGACCTTTAACACAAAAAGGGGGAGAGTATAATGTTTTGACAAACATCTCTTGTTATACTTTCATCTAAAGTGATTTTCCATATTTTTGGCCAGATGTTGTATATGGGAAAGAGTTAAGTTTTATCCATGTTAACATTGCCCAAAGGGACATTAACCTTTTCCCACATACAACAAATCTGTAGCAGATGACTTTGAAAAGATCTATTAAAATATGTGAAAAATCTACATTAATGACAGTTTAATTATTAAATAGAGTTGAAAACAATTTGGCAAATGGTGTAATCTTCTGCAGAAGCGTCTGAAAGATTCTATTTGTGGGAAAGGGTTAAAAATACCTACCTTTAATCCGCATGTATCATGCAATTTCTGCAATAGGTGAGAATTTGAAAACATTTTGGCAAAAGCTCATTTTGAGCAAAAGCTCATTTTGAGCAAAATCTCCTTTTGCCCAATACTTTCAACCCTATTTAATTATTATAATTCAATTTATATATATATTTATACTATAATTGTTAACCTAAATGTTTTCAAAGCTGCTAGCTGTAGATTTGTGGCATGTAGGAAGGGATTCAAAACAGTTTGACCTTCTTTTATCAATAATTTTCTTTTTATGCTTTCAGTGAAGAATAAGAAATAATGATAATCTTTAGGGAATAATATGTTGCAGTAGCGATACAGATTTTAGTATTGTTCTACGAGGGGTGTGGACAATTGATATCTTGCGAGACAGAAGAGAGATATCAAATTGTCTACTTCTTAACCCTTTCCCTCATACGACAATTCTACAGCAGACGACTTTGAACATATTTTGTCAATAAATAGAAAATCTCTAAAATTGAATGGATAACCTATGACTAAAAGTGGAAAACATTGTGGCAAAAGAAGAAATTGCTCATTTTGAGCAATTTCTTCTTTTGTCACTATGTTTTCCAAAAGCTGTCTGCTGCAGAGGCGTCAGAAAGCGTCTATATGAGGGAAAGAGTTAAGTAGACAATACTAAAACCTGTATCGCTATTGCAACATAATTTTCCTTTTATCATATACCATGTATAAGACAGAATTTCTATATTCTAAAAAAAGAAATGACATAATTTTTTACACATAAAATATAATTTATGTTTGACGTGTGAACCACGCCCAACTGCCACATTTTGAATGAGGCAGAAGCATATTTTAATGATGTTACATCGCATTTTAGTGACATACTAGTCTGTGGTGATTGAACTGCACATGACCATCTGCATGTAATTGTGCCGGAAAATGTGCAGGTATATATAATAAAATTGTTTATTGTATTTTAGGTGTTTGTGAACATGACGAAACCCAAGTTTGATTACTATGACAGCAAGTTTGGTGAGCTTCTTAAGGCTCTGGCTGGGAAGACGAAGAAGGTTGTGGATGTAAACCCTACACCATCTTGTTTCATTAGTTACTCTTGGATGAACTCTGCTCAAGCAGTTGCCTTGGGGACAAAGTAGGATATTTTATAACTTAACAATCTATATAGATGACTTTACCCTTTCCCACATACAACAAATATGCAGCAGACAACTTTGATCACATACCCTCAAAAAATGGAAACTCCCTTTAAATGAAAGTACAATAATTGAACAGAGTTGAAAACATGGTGACAAAAGGAGAAATTGCTCATTCGGAGCAATTTCTTCCTTTGTCGCCATGTTTTCAAAATGCCGTCTGCTGCAGAGGCATCAGAAAGCGTCTATTATTATGAGGGGAAGGGTTAATATGAATCATGCCAGACGTTTGGTGGTCTTCTTACATCTGTGTACAGTGAAAACTTAGGTTAGCCTTCGTACATTTAGAGCAGCTGTAACCTAAATATCTGGTTTCATGCTTGTACATGTGATTTGATGCTGTTACTGAGATGCAGCAATACCCCTTTTCACCAGCTACGGCTCATTTAAGCGCCAATTTTGAGAGGGTTGCTTGCATTTAGATTTAAGACAAGTGTAGACCATACCACTTTATGAGCTGAATTAGTATTTTTACTTTAGAACAAGTTTTAAAAATATGCTACACATTTAGATAACCCTCTTACTGTGGAGCTGATTTAGTATTTTTACTATAAGCCAATCTTAGAATATGCCTCTTGACTGTGAGGTTTAATTTGTCTTTGTACTATAAGACAAATTCAGAATATGCCTCTTTACTGCTGATCTGCTAATTAGTCTTTTTACCATAAGACAATGTTAGCATATGCCCCTTTACTGTGGGGCTAAATTAGTCTTTTTACCATAAGACAATGTTAGCATATGCCCCTTTACTGTGGGGCTAAATTAGTCTTTTTACCATAAGACAAATTCAGAAAATGCCTACTTACTGTGAGGCTAAATTAGTCTTTTTACCATAAGACAATTTTAGCATATGCCCCTTTACTGTGAGGCTAAATTAGTCTTTTTACCATAAGACAAATTTAGAAAATGCCTTTATTCTGTGAGGCTAAATTAGTCTTTTTACCATAAGACAATTTCTAGCGTATTCCCCTTTACTGTATTTACTGTGGGGCCTCTTTACCACGAGGCTAAATTAGCCCATGCACTACGAGACAAGATTTCAGCTGGATGCAAATGAAAAACATAACTATCCGCAAATATAACATAATTGAATTATAGCCGTTTGAATAACTGACAGATTAACTATAGGTTAAGATGTACAGCTAATGCTCTCGCAATACAATCACGTATGCTTCGAAAGTATTTTGGATAACCAATATCCATTGACAAATGAATACCATCTACATCATATACATTCACCGTTGGGTTCCATAGACCACACCTGTGTTTCCAAAATGTGATGTCCATATTAATGACCTGCTGTTCCAACATCCTATTTGCCAAAATGATGTGATCATTATATTCATCATAAGGAGTGACCAGTCTAGGCAGCAGCTGACAAATAACAACTTTTTGAACACCCAAGCCTGTCTGCAAGAAATTTGCATATGACAAATAGTCGCGCACAAATAAAGCAGGACTGTAATATTCGTCGCACAAGTCGTTCGAACCCAAGTCAAGAACAACAACATCCGATTTTACTAATTATGTCTCCCCCTGTATACAGGGGAGATATATTGTTTTTGTCCTGGGCGTCTGTCTGTCTGTCTGTCTGTCCGTCTGTCCGAAATCGTGTCCGCTCCATATCTCCAAGACGGCTTGAAGGATTTTCATGAAACTTGTGTCAGATGTTCACCTCATGAAGGCGATGTGCAGAACCCATGTCCCGACCATACAGGTTCAATGTCAAGGTCAGACTTGAAGGTCAAAGGTTTGAGCCTTAATTTCGTGTCCGCTCCATATCTCCAAAACGTCTTGAAGAATTTTCATGAAACTTGTGTCAGATGTTCACCTCACCAAGGCGATGTGCAGAACCCATGTTCCGACCATACCGGTTCAAGGTCAAGGTCAGGCTTGAAGGTCAAAGGTTTGAGCCTGTTTTTCGTGTCCGCTCCATATCTCCAAAACGGCTTGAAGGATTTTAATGAAACTTTGGTCACATGTTCACCTCATCAAGGCGACGTGCAGAACCCGTGTCTCGACAATATAGGGTCAAGGTCAAGGTCACACTTGAAGGTCAAAGGTTTGAGGCTTTATTTCGTGTCCGCTCCATATCTCCGAGACGGCTTGAAGGATTTTCATGAAACTTCGGTCACATGTTCACCTCATCAAGGCGACGTGCAGAACCTGCGTCTCGACAATATAGGGTCAAGGTCAAGGTCACGCTTGAAGGTCAAAGGTTTGAGGCTTTATTTCGTGTCCGCTCCATATCTCCGAGACGGCTTGAAGGATTTTCATGAAACTTGGGTCACATGTTCACCTCATCAAGGCGATGTGCAGAACCCATTGTCTGCTTTTTAGGTTTGAATGTTTTGAGATCTTTTGACAGATATTTGAGGGGAGACATCTGTTTTTTGCAAAAACAATTCTAGTTTCCTATCCAATTTATGCAGTCTACGAAATAAATCGTTCTTCAATCTTAAACCACCAAAACCATAAATAAATATATCTGTATTCGAGAGAATTCTGCCCATACAACGTTCCTTTGCGAAATGGCTTAGACGTTTGGTATAACTGTGACCAAATACAACAACACGTGGTCTTTTGTCTGCCATTGAGATGAAACAAAGGAAATCAGACTAGAGACAAAGAAGCAATCTATAATTGACATAAACAACAAAATAGCATACTTGCGTATTCTTTTTTAGGTATTAAGGTGTTTGGTCAAAACACTCCTCGTCTCAATTATTTCCTCCTAGTGCACAAAAACACGAAACAAATATTGATTTAAAATCAATTTCAAAGATAAATACGATCTCGTGTTTTCTCTTTCAATCCAAATCGCAAGTGCGCGATAAGGTAACCGCGCGATAAACAGATGCGTTAGATAATTAGTCACGTGATCGATTCAACCAATCGCGATTAACCAATAAGCGTCGGGTCACAGGTCAGACGTATTAGCCGGACATGTGGTCCCAATTAACGGGAAAGGATACATCCCATGGCAAAAGAAGAATTAATCGTGTACTAACATAAACCTAATTATTTACAATAATTGTCCTTTCATCATTTTTGTTTCCCTAATAAAAATGCAAAAAACGTAAGTCAGCAAGGTTACTATGTATGTCAACTAAGTCATTTACTTAAATACATTCTACCATTCATGTTTTTCAAAATATTAGAGAAACAAAAATGATGAAATATGCTTTTAAGTATTTAAGAATTACTTAGCCCTAAGTTTGGTTGGTGGAATTGGACCCGATTACATAACCAGTTTCTAGTTTATGGTACATTTTCTGAAGTATAAAATTCTTTTGATTTACATCAATGAATTATTGTTGTTGTTGTATTCCGGTAGAATGTATCTATCCATACATTGTACCTTTAGTGCATGAACGTTGGGTAAGTCAACATTTTATATTACGTTCTTGCACTGAAGGGACAATACTGTTACCCCCATGATGATGTATGAATCATCCATGTGAACTCCAATATTCAGGTTTTACCTTCCAGAGAATATTGTGATCAGTATATGTTTTAGTGCAGTTTGATCATTGGCTTCTCTATTTACAAGCTGGTCATCCAAACACCTCTGAGATTTGGTTATGCAATTTCAAAATTATTTCAATATCATATATCTTATTCATGATCCCTAGGCAAACTAACCAGTACTAGGCTCAGGAATGTCATGAAAGGGCACTCCACCATGAACCCAGTGACTGGGAATTGAACATGGTATCCCTGGTTCCGAGACCCAAACACTTACAACTCAACCATGGCAGATTCCTCAAACAGCTCGAAGCATCTTGGGAAAGTTTACTGCAAAAATATTCATTCTGATTGTTATCGTCATAGGTTTTAACACATCTGCTGCAGGCTTTTGAAATATTTTGGAAAAAGAAGATATTCCTCTTGATTGTACAATGCTTTCAACTTTATTCAATAATTATGCTTTCATTTACAGAGATTTTTCAAATTTTTGTTGAGAGGTTTCCCTAATCATATGATGCAGATTTGTTGTTTGGAGGAAAGGTGTAAACAAACAAACAAAAGTTTCTGTAGTTGATTTGTAGAGTTTGCTATTTTATGACCTAAAAAGTATCCCTTAGTATTTTTCTTCCAAGAAGAAAATAGAGCTATTGCTTTTCTCTATGATACTTCTAACTAATTGACCTAAAGCAAACTGAATTAACAACAGTTATTTAAACATTTTTGTGACTGGTCATACTTTTCTTGAATGTTTTTGTCCCATTTCAAAAATGATTTAAATTATTTCCAGGGAAGTGGAAGGTGCTATAGGCTATGGGGATCCCAGAGAGCTGAAAACATCTTTAGAAGAACATGGTATACCTTGCTGGATGGATGTTGAAAGAGTGGGCAAGGTCAGCTTATACTTCAACCTTTCCCTCATACGACAATTCTGCATCGGACGACTTTGAACATATTTTGTCAAAAAATAGAAAATATCTTTAATTGAATGGATAACCTATGACTAAAAGTGGAAAATATTGTGTCAAAAGGAGAAATTGCTTGTTTTGAGCAATTTCTTCTTTTGTCACTACGTTTTCAAAAAGCTGTCTGCTGCAGAGGCGTCAGAAAGCGTCTATATGAGGGAAAGGGTTAAACCTTTGGCGCTACCTGCCTTGTAGGGATCCTTTCTCGAGTGTCTGTCCATCTGTATGTCCCTATGTATATCATGATTTGACTACATTTATTATCCCTTTCCCACATGTAAACCAGTTCGCATCTGTAGCAGACGACATTTGAAATCAAAAGGATCATTGCTCATAATACTGGGCAATCTCACGGTATCTTAGCAACCTTATGTTAATCTTTCCTACAAATCGAGGGTTTGGCGTGAAACGGTTGTAACTAAAATTGGTATTTTTTTACCAAGGTTAATCACCTCGCCATAACATTTTTATAAGCGTTAAATCATTTTTCTTTGTAAACAATGGAAATTTAGGTGCCATTGCTCGTTCTGAGCAATGGCACCTAAATTTGCATTGTTTACAAAAGGGTCAAAATTGCCCCTAAACCAGGGTTTTCAAAATAGGATTTAAGTTACAACTGTTTCACACCAAGCCCTCGAAATGATTCCTGATGCAGCAGACGACTGACGAAAAAATATAGAAAAGGAGATTTTTTTCAGTTTTAACAAGTACGCTTTTTTCTCAAAATGTTTGAATTTTTCTATAATACAAACACTCATACATATAGCAGACAACCCTTAACAAATCATATTAGTTAAGTGGTTAATACAATTACATTACAATTTAGCCAAGAGTTTACCCTTTCCCACATACAGACACTTTCTGACACAGCAGGCAACTTCTAAAAACATTGTGGCAAAAGGAGAAATTGCTCATATGTTTTCAACTTTATTTAATAATTGTTCTTTCATTATAGAGAGTTTCAGTATTTTTTGACTAAATGTTTTCAAAGAAGTCCCCTGCTGATTTATTAATTGTATGTGGCAGAGATGACAGAGGGATGATTTATTAATTGTATGTGGCAGAGATGACAGAGGGATGATTTATTAATTGTATGTGGCAGAGATGACAGAGGGATGATTTATTAATTGTATGTGGCAGAGATGACAGAGGGATTATACATCTTAAATGCAGAGCTCTAGATAAGTAGCATTTTTCATGATCTAAAATTCTTATTTGACACTCAAACCTTATGTTGTGGGTAATTAACCCTTTCCCTCATACGACAATTCTGCAGCAGACGACTTTGAACGTATTTTGTCAAAACATAGAAAATCTCCATAACTGAATGGATAACCTATGACAAAAAGTGGAAAACATTGTGGCAAAAGGAGAAATTGCACGTTTTGTGCAATTTCTTCTTTTGTCACTATGTTTTCAAAACGCTATCTGGTGCAGAGGCGTCAGAAAGCGTCTATATGAGGGAAAGGGTTAAAATAATCATCTCAGTGAGAAAATCATTTTGAGTACCCACAGCTCACGGTTTGGTTGAGTAATAAGAGAGTTATTGTGGGGACAAGACCAGTTTATTAACTCCCCTTTATCTACTCTTCTGTTTATGTTTTCAGAATGGCTTGTTCACTGACATAGCTGAGGGTCTAATTAACGCCAAAGTGGTGGTAGTGTGTGTGTCAGATGAATATGCAAATTCCTCCACATGTAAACTCGAATTCAGATATGCAGCAAACACACTCAAAAAACCTCTGGTTATGGCTGTTGTTGGTTCTGGAGATGTTTGGAGAGCATCTGAGGTAAAAGTTATATTATTTTTATTAACCCTTTCTGATGCCACTGCAGCAGAAAACTTTTGAAAACATTATTGCAAAGGGAGAAATTTCTCACAATGATCAACTTCTCCTTTTGCCTTGATCCTTGATCGCTTGGAGACTAGCCAGTACCAGGCAAGAAAATGTGCCTTGACCAAGGGTGCTGCCTTATGATCATCATGGGCAGGGATTGAACCATAGTCATCTGATTTCAATTCCTGCGCTATCCTCTCGGCCAATGCAGATACTTGTAATTCTGATTGTTACACTTGCTCCTCTTTTGCAGATAACTTATTTAATCATTTAAGGAATTTAATTATTCTCGAGTTGTCTACTTTTAAAAAAATTGAGAGAATGAATGCAATATTTAGAAATATTTAGGTTAACTTTTTTTGCAAAACTGAATACATTGTGGGAAAATGAGAATTTGCATATTTTGAGCAATGTCTTACTGTTTAAAATGCTCAAGACTTCGGAAACGTCAAAAACTGTATCAGTGATAGGATTAACTCCCATTTATTGTCCCCCGCTTTAGCGAAAGCGTGGGGACTATTAGTTCTCATTCGTCAGTCCGTCCGTCAGTCCGTCCGTCAGTCACTCACGCTGTCACAAAAACTTTAACCTTGGTCATAACTTCTGAACCGTAATAGGTACTGCTTTCATATTTCACATGTGTATTCCTTGTGACAACCCCTTTCCATCAATACCAATTTTTGTGACCTTGACCCTGGCGGGGGACCATAATTCTCTGAATTTGCTTGTTGTTCTTATTATGCAATTGGATAACTTTTCTATGCTTAAAGTTAGGTGGGTTTTATTCAAATTGTTTTTATTTAATTTCTGAAATATGTAAAAAATTATTAACCATGATTAGACTACCATGTATGAATTTATTAATATTTGTGAATGGGTTTTGCAAATGTAATCTGAATTGACAAATAGCAGGACAAACTTTGATTATTTTGTTTCATATTCCTGTATATTTTCAGGTTGGTTTGCTGTCCGTGATGTATCCTATAGTAAACTTTCAAGAGAAGACAAAAAATTCGAGGAAAAAGTTATTTAATCTTGTGAAGACCCACATAGATTCTACTGAAGACCCAGAAGCATCCAAGATTGTGAAAGACACATCCAATGAACAACACAAAAACCTCTCATATCAGGTAATACCCAGAGGTCCGGATAACCCTTTCCCTCATACAACAATTCTGCAGCAGACGACTTTGAACATATTTTGTCAAAAAATGGAAAATCTCTATAATTGAATGGATAACCTATGACTAAAAGTGGAAAACATTGTGTCAAAAGGAGAAATTGCTTGTTTTGAGCAATTTCTTCTTTTGTCACTATGTTTTCAAAAAGCCTTCTGCTGCAGAGGCGTCAGAAAGCGTCTATATGAGGGAAAGGGTTAAGGGGGGTTCACAGCTCCTCTCCCCACAATATCTCGCTTGTTATCAAACCAAATCCTATGTTTTTGTTTGAGTACCCAAAACATAGGGTTAGCGGATAGAATAAGGATTTTAGAACATACAAAAGTTTTTATATACCCCTCTTTAACCCTTTTACCTCATATAGACGCTTTCTGACACCTCTGCAGCAGACAGCTTTTTGAAAACATAGTGACAAAAGTAAGGTTGGTGGAATTGGACCCTGAGTATATAGATGTCAACAATTTTGTTTGTAAATGGACAACCACAGACCATGTTCATGTCCATATATCCTAAACCCTTTAACCCTTTCCCTCATATAGACGCTTTCTGACGCCTCTGTAGCAGACTGCTTTTTGAAAACATAGTGACAAAAGAAGAAATTGCTCAAAACGCTCCTTTTGCCACAATGTTTTCCACTTTTAGGCATAGGTTATCCATTCAATTAAAGAGATTTTCTATTTTTTGACAAAATATGTTCAAAGTCGTCTACTGCAGAATTGTTGAATGATGGAAAGGGTTAAACAGGACATATTGCTGGAACACCAGCAACAGGCTTGTGGTTTCCAGATACATTTCACGATCTCTTACCTCAACAATTTGCCGAGTCCTGGTAGCTCAGTCGGTAGTGACGCGGGCTGTCAATCCAGGGGTTGTGAGTTTGAATCCCGGCCAACTTTCTTTCCGAGGATTGACAAAAGTCAATGAGACATGCGTCATTTGTTTTCCACCAATGGGCTAAGTCTATGTGGAAAAGCAGCAAGTTGCTTGGGAAGATTGTTGTGTGGAGTACTGGTGTGAGAAAACCAGTAAATGCATGAGTAGGTGAACTGGCCGCCTTGATATAACTGAGATATTGTTAAAAAAGGCGTTTAACCCCAATCAATCAATCAAACTTTTACACGATTGACAATACTTACCTCATCAATTCTTATCCAATTTATACACTTGGTTGCAATGTTTATAGATTGAATATCTCTGCGAAGTTTGATCGACGGCAATCTCACCCCTGATTCACTGGAGTTTTGGAATATATTGTAGCAGTTTTGCTTTTTTCACAGTGTTAAATTATGATATATATTTCAGGAACTTCTTGAACTTGCTCAGAGGAAGCTAATACGACAACTGACTATCTTTGCTGAAAATCAAGAACTGAAAGTCTATCCCAGACTGTTTGTTGTTGATTTTATGGATGAAAGTGCGGAGGAGAAAGGAGAGAAAGACTCAAATGTCACAGGTACAATTGTAATTGGTCAGTATGGAGATGAAGATCAATATATTTAGCTTGGCTTACCAGTATATGGCAATACAGTTTGCTATACCCCCTTCGAAGAAGAGGGGATATATAGGAGTCACTGTGTCGGGCTGGCTGTCTGTCTGTCGGTCTGTCGGTCGGCTAGAAGCCATATTTTGTCCAACCTATTTCTTACAAACCACTGGGTGGAATTCAATGAAATTTTACATGAAGCTTCTATACCAAGAAGAGATGTGCATATCTTAAAGGGGTTACAATTGCATGTTATTTTACAGAGTTATGGCCCTTTTACTTATTAAGTTATGGTGTAGGTCAAGGTGCTGTTTAGGGGGTATTTATCATCTTTAGTACCAATGGGCTAAGTCTATGTGGAAAAGCAGCCAGTTGCGTGGGAAGATTGTTGTGTGGAGTACTGGTGTGAGAAAACCAGGAAATGCATGAGTAGGTGAACTGGCCGCCGTGATATAACTGAGAAATTGTTAAAAACGGCGTTAAACCCCAATCAATCAATCAATCAATCAATCATCTTTAGTGATAGTTCTAGTTTTACTAGATAATTTGGTGTTATGTTCACATTTTTCTTTGATAAGAGTGAAAACAGACTCTAATTCTTGCCCAAATTCTCACACATCTGCAGCAGAGAACTTTTGAAAGTTGTTTGACGAAAGGAGAAATCAATCATAATGAGCAATTTCTCCTTGTGCAAAAATGCTCTCAGTTATATTCACTTATTACTTTTTAGCTTATCTATGCACAAAGTGGTCAAGGTAAGCTATTGTGATCGCATTGTTCCCGTCGTCTGTTGTCAGTCTTGCGTCATCAACAATTTATATAAACAACATCTTCTCCTTAACCAATGTTAGGTTTTGATTCAACTTGGTAGGAATGATCCTTGGGAGATCCTTTTTCAAACTGGTTCAAAGAAATTAATTCCATGCAGAACTCTGGTTGCCATGGCAACCAAAAGGATTTTTAGAAAAAAATATTTGAAAATCTTTTTGTCTGAAACTGTATGGCCTAGAGCTTAGATATGTGGTGTGTAGCATTATCTAGTAGTCCTTTACAAAGACTGTACAAATTATGCCCTGGGGTCAAAATTGACCCGCTCTGGGGGTCACCTTTTTTACATAGAGATACATGTATATATAGGGAAAAACTTTGAAAATCTTCTTGTCTGAAATTGATAGGCCTCGAGCTTAGATAATTGGTGTGTAGCAGTGTCTAGTGTTCCTCTACAAAGGATGTTCAAGTTATGCCCCTAGGGTCAATATAAGCCCCGCCCTGGGGGACACCTGTTTTCCATAGAGATATTACTGGAAACACTTGGCAGTGTAGCTATACTGGTCCTCTTCGGCTTCTTGTATAAGCTTACCTAACTGCAAAATGAGTTATTGTGGTTGGCATGACAGATCACATTACATAGTTCAGGTAGGTGATACAGGGCCATAATGGACCTCTTGTTTTCATTTATGAAGATCTCCCATATTTTTTGCCTTGATGTTTGTAGAAAAGGGTTCATGGTCGAATGTAAGAGAGTGTTAAAGTTTTTGTTTTATTGCAGAAGAGACTGAAAACCCAGAAATATTGAAAAGAAGAGCCATAACGAGAATGTCATCCTCCATACCCCCAGCTTTTCGAGTGCAGAAGTTTTGTGTGTATACACTGTGTGAACATGATGAGGTGAGTAAGGGAATCACATGTGAATCTTTGAATTAATCTCTTAACCATGATATACATCAAATCCACAGCAGACGACTTTAAAATCCTTTTGTCACAATTAAAGCAAATACAGAGTATATATGAATGAAAGAAAAATAACCGGTATTAAATTAAGTTTTAAATATTTTGGCAATTTCATCTTTTGCCATATTGTTTTTAGCTCGACTTTTGAAAAAACGAGAGCTATTGTTATGACCCCTGGCGTGGTCTTCCAGTTAAGGTTTTTTGTTGGCGGCGTCGACGTGGTCGTCCGGTTAAGGTTTTTTGTATATCTCAGCTTTTTTTCTATTTTCTCCCTATCAGTCGAGCGTCTGTGCCGTACACGGTGCTCTTGTTTAAAATTGTATGCTACAGATACTTCATATGCAGAAGTTACATTGTGTAGCTCGCCTTCTTGAGAGCCATTGCGAACGCTCTTCAAACTGTATATGTGTGTGTGTTTTTCTCTCTGTAAACATTCTGATTAAAACTTTAACCCTCACCGGCAAAGAACAAATCCGCAGCGCATGACTTAGATTGCGCATTTGCAAAGACTGGCTTGAGCATTTACATTTGTCATGTGCATTAATCAATACCACAATAACCTGATGCAGCTCTGTGTAATGTACCAAGATATATCATTTAGATATTCTCTAATCAAAACCTTCTTCATATTATTGTAGATTTACCCTTTTCCACATGCAGACATTGTGTCAATATAAATAATTACTCATAATAAATAGTTTCTCTTCATGCCACAATATTTTCAACTCTATTGATAATTCTTTTTTTCTCTATCAACTGTTGTGTGTGGGAAAGGGTAGAGACAAGTTTTGTGATTGTAATTACAGGGATGGCATAGTGTATGTGAACCACTGGAGTTAACAAGCCGCTTTGGAATGGAGCTACTGGATGAGTATGTGGCATACCTCTCAAGAATAACAGCCATCATGAAGTACAACAAAAAGTTACTACTTAAATGTCTAACTCATGAAGATGGGGAGAATTATTTAAAGTGGCTGGAAGAGGTAAGATAATATTTGAGCTGCACGCCACAAAAAACAAACAAAATGCATTTTTTGGATCTGACATTCACTAAAACTGATCTTATGCTATTTATGTAATCAGAAAAATGTACCATTTGTTTTCATATACGTCTTATCCCACTGATTCGTGCAACGATTATCATCATTCATGGTTATTGACTTGCGCTTCGCATATTATGGACAAGTATATTCTTAACCCTTTCCCTCATATAAACGCTTTCGGACGCCTCTGCAGCAGATGGCTTTTTGAAAACATAGTGACAAAAGAAGAAAGGGCACAAAACGTGCAATTTCTCCTTTTGTCACAATGTTTTCCGCTTTTATAGTCATAGGTTATCCATTCAATTATGGAGATTTTCTATTTTTTGACAAAATATGTATAGAGTTGTCTGCTGCAGAAATGTCGTATGAGGGAAAGGGTTAAACTGATCTTATGCTATTTATGTAATCAGAAAAATGTATGATGTGTTTTCAATTACCTCTTACCCCACTGATTCATGCAACTGTTATCATCATTCATGGTTATTGACTTGCGCTTCGCATATTATGGACAAGTATATTCTAAATCAATCACCTCAGTTGTGTAGAGTTTTCTACATGGGTGCAGGAGGTTGTGGGTTTCAATACCAAGCCGGGTCTTATAAGTGAGGACTTTAAAATGGCAGTATTGGCTTTCCCTCCTTGGCATTGTAGGGTTAGCATTACGACTGACTCGCTGGTGTCAGGATAAATAGACTAGTAGTGCTGGGTAACTTATCCAGGAAACACTGTGATATAACTGGAAAAATGTAAAAGCGGCTCAAAGCACCAATCAAACCATTTTAAATCTCAATATATTATTAACAAAATAATAAGCTAAAGAATTCCAGGTGGATCTTAATTTAGTATGTTTGCGGTTGCAGTTTAAATTGTGGTATAAGATGATATGCAGAATGATTAGATAAGGGTAATAGTAAAGCCAATAAAGCCCTTTCCAACATAACTCAAATCTGCAGCAGATGACTTAGAAAACATATGGACAATCTGTGTAAATTAACCCTTTTCCACATACAGCAAATCTGCAGCAGACTACTTTGAAAACATAGTAACAAAAACCTGAAAAATCTCCATAAAAGATAGCTTTATTGTTAAATATTGTTGAAAACATTGTGGCCAAAGGAGAAACTGTTCATCGTGAGCAATCTCATCATGAGCAAGATTTACCTGTTATTTCAGAATACAGAAGAGTCTCAGTCCGACTACCAGACAGTGTATCACAGTTTTAGAGAGTTAGTCATGAATACTGACAAGCATGACAAAATGGGAAGCCTTACCAGGTATTTTTGTTTTTTGATAGCCTTTAAGCCTTTCCGACCTGCAGACGCATTTTGACACAATTGCAGCAGACAACTTTTGAAAGCATTGGGGCCAAAGAAGAAATTGCTCCTCATGAGTACCAGTTAGACATGAGAACTGACTAAGGTAAAAGGAGAAATTGCTTATCATGAGCAACAGTTAGACATGAATAGTGACTACTGTAAAAGAAATTTCTCGTCATGAGCACCAGTTAGATATGAATACTGACTAAGATAAAAGGAGAAATTGCTGATCATGAGCATTAGTTAGACATAAATACTGACTACCAGGGCTCCGGAAATCTTTAAATCTCAATCGGTCCAGTGAAACTTTTAACCAGCATTCGTACTAGACAAAGTTTGACCCGTTCTCTTATATTGTACTTACTAGAATATTCCTTGTGCATGTCTTGCCACTGGTTACAAGTTATAACCTAGCTGTCTTTATGTTTCAGATGTCATTTACCTACCGGTAAGACAATCTGGTTGTGTGAGAAACACCGAGTGACGATGCGTGTTACATGTCTGAGCAATGACGATCAGACTGGGCATCATGCCACTGACGAGAACACCCAAATGAATAACTTCATGGTTACTGCCCTTCGCAATATGGACTATTCTATGTTTGAGAAACCATTCACATCAGAAGGCCATGGTGCCAAAAAGAGATTGGTCCATGGTAACTATTGGTTTTATTCCCCAATGACTACATTAATGTTGTTGCCTGCTCTCTGAAGCCATTGTTAACCTTTTCCCACATACAACAAATCTGAAGCAGACGACTTTATTAACATCTAGGCAAACGTATGGGAATTGAATCTGAATTCTCTATAAATGATACATTTTTCATTTAATAGAGTTGAAAACATTGTGTCAAAAGGAGAAATTAATCATCTTGAGCAAATTCTCCTTTTGCCTCAATGTTTTCAAAAGTCGTCTGCTGCAAATGCATTGGAATGCCTCTGCAAGTGGGAAAGGATTAAGGCATGGATAGAGAAAGATCGGTAAAACTTTATAGAAACGTTAACCTCCGTCTACAAAAGACCAGAGTTATTGCGTCCTTAGGGATGATTTTAAAGGTTGTCTGCTGCAGAGACACACAATACTGTTAACCTTTTCCCTCATACGACAATTCTACAGCAGATGACTTTGAACAGCTTTTTAAAAACATAGTGACATAAGAAGAAATTGCTCAAAATGAGCAATTTCTCCTTTTGCCACAATGTTTTCCACTTTTAGTCATAGGTTATCCATTCAATTACAGAGATTTTCTATGTTTTGACAAAATATGTTCAAAGTCGTCTGCTGCAGAATTGACATATGAGGGAAGTGGTTAATTTGAATGTTTTGTTATACATTGATAAATTACAGAGATTCTTAAAAATGGAAGTTGTCTTGTTGTACATAAACACTTGTCTTTGTCAACATTTATTTTTCACAAACAGGGAAAAGAAAGAGGTCAAAAGGTACAAAGGGTGTTGATAAAGGTAAGTTTTTGTTTTAACCCTTTCCCTCATATAGACGCTTTCTGACGCCTCTGCAGCAGACGGCTATTTGAAAACATAGTGACAAAAGAAGAAATTGCACAAAACGTGCAATTTCTCCTTTTGCCACAATGTTTTCCACTTTTAGTCATAGGTTATCCATTCAATTATAGAGATTTTCTACTTTTTGACAAAATATGTTCAAAGTCATCTGCTGCAGAATTGTCATATGAGGGAAAGGGTTAAGTTCAAATAACAAAGCAAATTGAATAATGTCAGCTTTTAAATATGTTAAGCCTTGTTAACTTTTAATGGTGAAAGCAAATTTTTCTTCCTCCAACACAGATAGAGGGGTATAGTTTTGCCAGGGTAATTTAAACAAGAGACATATAAATACATTTATTTATATGTCTCTGTTTAAATAGAGCATTTGTAATTGGGAATGTAAAATGTGGGTGCTATTAACAGAAAATTGCTATACAAAGGTGGCCTTTAGCACAGGTTTGACTTTAAATAACTTAATTCTTTTATAACTGATATTAACTGATCATTACATGAGCAGTGATTTGGGAAAACAAACCTTAGAGCATTTGCATGACAGTGTAGATTCAGATAGCTTTGCATATTTGAAAATTTGCATTTTTTTTAATTGCACTGTTTTCCAATTACGGATAGTAACAGAAACTTTTAAGAAAGTTCTAACAATAATTGTAAACTTGGATTGAATGGCATATAAACATAATTATGCAGATATATCTACACCAATTGCCACTCTTATAATTATCCATTTCCCACCCATAGATGCATTTTGATGCAATTGCAGCAGACAACTTTTGAAAGCATGAGCAATTTCTCCTTTTGCCACATTGTTTTCAACTTGCTTCAGTAAGTTAACCTTCATTTCTAGAGATTTTCCATTATAACTTGAGTAGATGTTTTCAAAGTCTGCTGCTGCAGATTGGATGTATGTGGGAAAGGGAAAAAGTTGGTCCGGAATAAACAGATTTTTGCCACAGGCTATTTTTCGTATTGCATGCATGCAATATACCACTTTGTTGTGGATACTCTAAACAATCATCTCACTGAGACAATTCTTTTGAGTAACCATAATGTGGGATTTGAAAGTCAAATAAGGATTTATGAACATGAGATACGTCCCTTATCTAAATCCTCTTGAATGGTTTTGCTCAGGAGCATAGTTCATATATATTCTATGTTTCTCTACAGAGAAGTATGGTCAGAAAGCTGTAGGAGAGACAGGGGAGTCTGCAGTAGTGGGAGAAGATGCACCAGACACATCTACAGTTGTAAAACAAACCAAAACAGATACAACTAGAGCTACTGACCTCACACGCAGAACAGCTAAAGCTGCCGGCGATACTCTAACACCATCCCAAGAAACGAAGGTCAGGGGCACAGACTTAGTTGCCAGACAAAGGGAGAGAAAGAGACAGACAGAGGATACAACTTCTATTGCTTCTTCTTCATCTAGATTAAGGCAGACTGATCAGCTGAGACAGAAAGGAAAGGGTGGTGGGCCTAACCAGACAAGCAGAGCTTGTATTTTGTCTTAATCCTGTAACCTCGTGTAGACGATTTCTGACGTATTAGCAGCAGATGACTTTTTGAAAACATAGTGGCAAAAGAAGAAATTGCTTAATACGAGCAATTTCTCCTTTTGCCATAATGTTTTCCACTTTTAGTCATAGGTTATCCATCAATTATAGAGATTTTTTCTATTTTTTGGACAAAATATGTTCAAAGTCGTCTGCTGCAGATTTGTTGTATGAGGGAAAAGTTTAAAATTTACTAGGTGTAGTATTTGTGTCATGAGTTAGCTCATGCTAAGTCTCTTTTTGTAAACATATTCCCAATAAATATGACCACTGTTGATGAAACTTGTTTAACCCTTTACCTCATATAGACGCTTTCTGACGCCTCTTCAGCAGACAGCTTTTTGAAAACATAGTGACAAAAGAAGAAATTGCACAAAACGTGCAATTTCTCCTTTTGACACAATGTTTTCCACTTTTAGTCATAGGTTATCCATTCAATTAAAGAGATTTTCCAATTTTCGACAAAATATGTTCAAAGTCGTCTGCTGCAGAATTGTTGTATCAGGGAAAGGGTTAAATGATTATCATCTACTTAGGCAGGGAAACCAATGTCAAGGTCACTATGAGGCATACACTTACACTTACTGTAAGGTTTGGATACATTTAGGACATTAGTTGTGTCCTTGTTTTATACATTTATCTTTATATAATATGCTCATAGGCTGTGGGTCCAGTATCTGAAAGGTTAAGTTCACTGTTGTTCTTATTATTTTGACTTGCATATAGTTTATTTTCTATTATTTAACAAGCATTTTGATTTGTTGATCAAGTTTTCCTACAGCAGCTCATGCAATATTAGACTCCTTGTTTTGGATTTGATATCGTAAAGGAAGTCATGGAAAACTATTATGAAAATGTTGAATTTACATTACATTTGACTGAAGTTAACACATGGCATTTAACCCTTTCCCACATACATAGAATCAGCATCAAACAACTTTGAAAACATCTAGGCAAAAATATGGGAAATCTGTATAAGATATAGGAATATTTGTAATGAAAAAAGTTGAAAACAATGTGACCAAAGGAGAAATTGCTTGTTTTGAACAATTTCTTCTTTTGTCATTATGTTTTCAAAAGTTGTCTGCAATAGAGGTGTAAGAATGCGTCTACAAGTGGGAAAGGGTTAAATAATGCCAACCACTTGTAAAGTATCTTCATGTGCACAGAATTTCATGTCACTACTTGCAGACCAAATCCATTTAATATTACAAACACAAGCAATCAGAACTGCTGCTACGCTGTTTTCTTCATATGATTTTATGACTGGCTTGTTTTTCATGATAAACATTTCAGTATGAATTAAGAAACTAAAAATAAAGCAATGAATTATGAATAGAATTAATGGATCACTCAAATACAACAATAACTTAAATTAATTTATGGGTACTTTTTAAATAAGATGTATTGCTAATTAACTGTAGAAATATAGAACTTAAAAATGTGTTTTTCAAGTTGATCATAAAGAATAGTTTCATAAAATGCTATTTTTATTTAATAGATTATTGTAAACCACTGTGATATAAATACTTATATTTTTATACCCCCTTCAAAGAAGAGGGGGTATATAGGAGTCACTGTGTCGGTTTGTCTGTCGGTCAGAAGCCATATTTTGTTCTGCCTATTTTTTACAAACCACTGGGTGGAATTCAATAAAATTTTACATGAAGCTTCTATACCGAGAGGAGATGTGCATATCCTAAAGGGGTTACAATTGCATGTTATTTTACAGAGTTATTGTCCTTTTACTTATTAAGTAAGCCATATTTTGTCCGGACTATTTTCTTACAAACCACTGGGTGGAATTCAATAAAATTTTACATGAAGCTTCTATACCAAGAGGAGATGTGCATATCCTAAAGGGGTTACAATTACATGTTATTTTACAGAGTTATGACCCTTTTACTTATTAAGTTATGGTGTAGGTCAAGGTGCTGTATTTATCATCTTCAGTGATAGTTCTAGTTTAATAATTTACTGCACTACATTCCTGTAGATGTGTTCAAAGTAATCAGTGAACAGTATATATCTGAGTCGGCCTGTGCACAGTCTGATAAAGATCTAAACTGTTCACTGATTACTTACACAAGTGTGTTAGAGGATTCTGTCAACTTGTATAAACTCTGATAAGACTAAGCAGGTAGACAAGATGATCTGAAACATTACAGAAATTTAAAGATCACACATAACATGGTGGCACTCTGTTGGAAAGAATAATCATGCATTTATGTTGCAACTTTTAATGTTTTAAAATTTTGAAAGAGAATGTATGTATTTTCTTTTCTTTTGACACACATGTTTCATTTTATTAATTTTCTATACTTAATATTGTCAAACGTGTACTATGTAAACATCTGCTGCAGAGGCCCATAGGGAAGACTGGGTTTTCCAAACTATGTTTCCTCTTTAAAAAAGTCTATATAATTATTATCATTATAACCTCCTACACGGGTCAGAAATGTCAATTTGGACCTTTTCTCATGCACTGGCTCACATGTAGTTGTGCACCGGGGATATGACTCTGGTAAGCACATGGACCTATGACATGGAAAAGTTTAACCCTTTCCCACATACGAAAATTCCACAGCAGACGACTGTAAACATATTTTTTCAAAAAATAGAAAATCTCTATAATTGAATGGATAACCTATTACTAAAAGTTGAAAACATTTGTGGCAAAAGGAGAAATTGCAAGTTTTGTGCAATTTTTTCTTTTCTTTTGTCACTATGTTTTCAAAAAGCTGTCTGCTGCAGAGGCGTCAGAAAGCGTCTATATGAGGGAAAGGGTTAAACGGTACATAAGTGGGGGCATCTGCCATCATGTTGTTTTCTATGGACACAAATCTATTTACTTGTCCATTTCTATAAATTGATATATAGCTTGTAATTTGTATAGCAACGGATGATTTTTCATGTGATTGTTTTTGATACACTATAGTTTATATACATAATTCCGTCCTGTGATTATATTTTTTGCTCTCCATTATATAGTTCACCTTACCAAACATCAGATTAAGTTTGATTATACGCACGAGGAAGAAAATTTCAACCATCAGGTCAAAAATTGCAAGACTTTAAATATGTATACTTTGTTTCTTCTCTGGCATGAAAATCAAGATTTTGCGGTAATAAAGATTATGTCCAAGTTTGCTTGAAACGTTTGATGCTTGAGTGATACATAAGGCAAAGATTATTGGTTCCAAGAAAATCATCAGTACTGATAAAATGATGAATATGAATATTCTGCCAATGCTGTGATCTGAAATTGCATATTAGATGTGCTATTTGAAAACCAACTCTTTAGACCAGATTACTTGTAGACTGTTGGTGTACCGGTTGATATGTCTGCAGTATTCAAGCAAACTTTGTATATGTGGATCAAATTGCACATATGCGCAGTCGGATGATTAACCCTTTCCCACATACAGACCCTTTCTGATGTCTATGCAGCAGATGCCCTTTGAAGAATTGTGGCAAAAGGGGAAAGTGCTCATAATGAGCAATGTCCCCTTTTGCCCCAATGTTTTCAAAAGATGTCTGCTGCAGAGGCTTCAGGAAGCGTCAATATATGGGGGAAAAGTTTGACCCTTTCCCTCATACAGCAATTCTGCAGCAGATGACTTTGAACATATTTTGTCAAAATCTCCATAATTGAATGGATAACCTATGACAAAAAGTGGAAAACATTATTGCAAAAGAAGAAATTGCAGTTTTGTGCAATTTCTATTTTTGTCACTATGTTTTCAAAAAGCCGTCTGCTGCAGGGGCGTCATAAATCGTATATATGTGGAAAAGGTTTAACTACCGCTACACTTGAAATAGATATGGTTATGTTGTTCCCGAGGAGCAACACTCATTTATTAACAAAGTTTAAATGGACCTGCCAGTTAACACCTTTCATTTTCTTGTAACCATGTGATATTGTATATTACATAATCTGTGATAATTTGTTATGATTTGAATTGTGCATACCGGTAGATAAATTTCTTTTTATATCAAGTACATGTTATACATGCCCTTAGTCCCTTCCCTGATACAGTGGATTGTTTGGGGTTTTGTGTCGTTTCCAACATATTTTTTGGTATATCAAGGCGTTTCCTGGGTAAGTTACCAGTAATATAATACTGGTCAATTTATCCTGAAACCAGTCAGCCAGTTATGCTAATTTTGCAACCCTGAGCGCCAAGGTGGGTAGTCGTTACTACCATTTTTAACATCTTTGGTATAACCAGGCCAGGATCGAACCCAGGTCCTCCCTACACCACCAAGGCGGTACATTTTTGTCGATAGGGATTCAAAATAGTAGTAAAAATACAAAATTGTTGCCCATATTGATCAATGTTTCTTTTCTGTATAACCCTTTCCCTCATATAGACGCTTTCTGATGACTGCAGCAGACGGCTTTTTGAAAACATAGTGACAAAAGAAGAAATTAAACAAAACAAGCAATTTCTCCTTTTGCCACAATGGTTTTTTTTAGTCTTAGGTTATCTATTCAATAATAGAGATTTTCTATTTTTTGACAGAACATGTTCAAAGTCGTTTGCTGCAGAATTGGCATATGAGGAAAAGGGATAATGTTGATGAAAGGTGTCTGCTAGAGATGTTCTGAATCATTGAAATGACTTGAGGTTTTCTAATGAGAACTTTAGCCTCGTTCCAAAATTCAAATTAGAATATTTCTAATAAAGTCAGAGGGGAGTCCCGATAAATATGATCAGTAAATTACCAGTTACTATAAATCATTTACAACATACAATTAATTAACAAATCTGCAGCAGACGACTTTGAAAATATCTGGGCGAAACAATAAAACATCTCTGTAAATGAAAGTTTTATCAGGGATCATAGATCTACGTCCCTGGTTGAATCATTGAATAGAGTTGAACATTTTTTTGAGCAATTTCTTCTTTTGTCACAATGTTTTCAAAAGTCACCTGATGCAGAGGCATCCAAGAGAATCGTTATGTGGGAAAGGGTTAACTGTGTTGATTCTTAATACTAGTATTCATGCATCGTTGAAATTGAGGCTAAGGTTACTCATGAATATTTCTCGATAATTGAGTATCATAATTCTTATGAAAAGACCAAATTGTTATTGGCATATGATATGTATATGTCAGCCGGATAGGTTAAAAGGGGCTCTTGTGACAAGTGTGCAGAGTGGAAACCCAGACAAGCTTGAACACTGCCTGGCTGAAGTCTTCACTGCTGATATAACTTAAGATGCAACTATAAACAAAATGCTACCGGTGACCCTTTTAAGTAATTACCAAGTGAAGAATCTGATATACAAGAGCCCTTTTGCCAGGTGTCAACTCTTTTCCACTTGTAGACAGTCTGTAGCAGACGACTTTTGAAAAAATTGTGGCTAAAAAGAGAAATTGCTCATGATTCCATTATAATACTTTCATTTATAGATGTTTGCCTTATTTTACATGGATATTTTCAATGTTATAAATATCATTAAAATCATACCAAAAAGCTTCTATGTAGTATGTACGTATATATAAATATATATGAGCATGCAAGTTTAGATCTGGTTTTAATGAGATTGTAATGTTGTCTGTTGCAGATTTGTTGTAAGTGGGAAAGGGTTAATATTCAGGTATCATAAAAGGGATGTTAAATGTTGTAACAATGCATGGTTTCTATAACACATTCACCATCAAATGTTCCTTCTCCAATAAGTTTTTACTAACCAAGTTGTTAGATAGTTGTATCTTTACTGTTCTTCACAGCTTATATATTCAGTTTTCTATGTCTTTACAAATTAAAAAGTAATATAATTAAAATTATTTATTAATAGATATAAAAAGGTTTTTACGTTGTTTGTGTATTATCCTTAATTTTTAGTTTGTGTGATCGCCTTTTGTCCATCATCCGTTGTATGTCCGTCGTCAATAATCGCCTTGCAAACACTCTACAGGCTATATTTTGCATACAATCTTCATGAAAGTTTATCAGAACATTTATCTCCATCAAACTTTGGACAAGTTGGAAACTGTGCCATATGAGGTCAAAAATTAGGTCACTAGCTCAAATTGAAGGAAAATCTTGTTAACACTCTGGAAGCCGCATTTTTAACATGAGCATGTTTAAACTAATCAGAATGTTTGTCTAAATGATATGTAGGCCAAGTTCGAATATGGGTCATGTTAGGTTAAAAAGTAGGCCACTAGGCCAAATTGAAGGAAAATCTTGTTCACACTTTAGAGACCGCAATTTTTGCTTCAACAAATTGAAATTTTGTTTGTCTTAATGATATATAGGTCAAGTTTGAATATGGGTCATATTGGGTCAAAAATTAGGTCACTAGGTCAAATTAAAAGAATTTTACCCCTTTTTTTGTAAATTTGTCAAGCAGTTTCAGAGGAGAAGAATTGTAAAGTTTGTCATTTTACCCTTTTGATTCAACATCATCTTAGCTGCCCATTTTTCAATCAATCAATATGGCATGACAATATTTGAACAGGGTCACCTAAGGAATATTTCTCCCACAATGTCTTGAAGTCAGACAAGACCTTTTCAAGACCCCCTTTTCTAATGCGGTACATGCACATACGTTTTTCAATCAATCAATATGGCTTCAAAATATAAATGTAGTTGGTCTTGTAAAGAACCTTCTTTCCAATAAAATCATGAAATCAAAGCAGAGGAGAAGTTTTTATGTTTTGTGACCTGCTGTCTGATGAAACAGCAACCCTACAGCATCTTATTTGTTCAACAAGTTTGAAAGAAGACCACCAAAGGAACATTCCAGTGAATCGTTGAAATTTGGCCTGTGGTAGCATCACAAACTCTTACTAGTTCTTCTGGGCTAACATGTGTTAGGTGTTGCTGGAACATACTCACTTTTGAGGCAACCTCGCTGTATTGAGATGATGAGACAGTTTGTCAAGCTTCACCGTGTTGCTCGGAGCGTAGTGGGATTGTTTAGGAAGCTGCTGGGACTATGTGAGGCGCTGTGAAGCCTAGCGCTGTTTACAGAAGAGAAGCATCGCTTCCTTCTGGGTAGCTTTCAGGCCTCGTCTGATTCCTGGGGTGAAAAAGATAGTCACCGGTGACAGCTGTGGCTTATTGAGGCATAGCCTAAATGAAGCCAGATCATATAGGGAATGAGATTGTGCCCTTACTCACTGTATATACTGCTATGCTACGTTGATATTACATTCTTCTTTTATTTGGATGTTGTTCTGAATCTTTTAATCTTATCAGTTGTCCTAATAATGAGGCAAGGGAGACATGAGGAAAATTGAAAGTTGTTAATTTGATTTATTGATTTGTATTTAATATTTGATACATAAAATCATTACACAAAAACAAAAACTTTTTTTGATAGGATGCTTGACTATATAGCATTCATATTTTTTTGTAAGTAAAATTAATAACATCTCGACTTCAACATGTGTAGGATTCACAGAAGATGTATCACTAGACTTTTGTTTTCAAATTGCCGCATACAGACAAGGGATCCGCCTTCTACGTAATCAAATGGGGCAGTGGGAGCCTGAAAATAGCGCGAAATTTAATTTCTAGAAATGGCAGATACTTCCCAAGCAAATACCGACTTGAGTGAAACCCAGGGTAGTTCAAAAGAAAGATCTATTGATGAACCTTTCGAGGGAACTCGATTGAAGGCACTAAGAGATGTGATGGAAAAGACAGTAAAGTCATTTACTCGGAATTTAAGGTAGGCTTCGTACACTGCCCTGTTTCGGTGACCTCTTTATTTTGCATGTTAACTTATATTCAATTGTAAGAGTTAAATGGCAATATGTTTTTATGTGGCCTCAGGTGTAAACATACTGCTGTCAAGGTAGCCTTAACTTACGACCCCAGTTTCCCAAGACTTTTCGACCCCTTTTTTTAGTCGACCCCATTATTGGTTTATATATATACTATATGAATGGATGGTTTAACACACAAGTGTAATAAACAGTCAGGTTTGACTGATAATCGATACTTGATTACCTTTGTTTGTTTGGAGTTTAACGCCGCTTTCAACAGCTTTGGTCATATCACGGCGGTCAGTGCACCTACCCATGTTTTCCTGGCTTTCCCACACCAGTACTTACACAACATTCCTTTGAAGCCACTGACTACTTTCTCACATAGATCAGAGGTGAGAGGCAATGGAAAACATCGCCCGAAAGAATGTCGCCGCAACCGGGTATCGAACCCGTGACCTCCAGATCACGAGTCAGATAGCTACCCGGCCGGGTACTTGATTACCAGTGGGTTGATTATTTAATTATGATTTAATTATGATTATTTAACTGATCTTGATGTCTTATAAATAGTTAATCTGCTGAAGATGACTTTGAAAACAATTAATAAAAAACTCTTCTGTTTACTTGGAAACCATCATGATATTGGATAATTTAGTAACATTGTGAAAAAGGAGAGAGAAATATCCTCTATCGAATAAAACTATAACTCTTCTGCATACTTTGAAACCATAATTTAGTAACATTGTCAGAAAAGGAAAAATGTCCTCTTGTCAAACAATACTACAACTCTTAGATGCATACTTTGAAACCATAATTTAGTAACATTGTCAGAAAAGGAGAAATGTCCTCTATCAAGCAATAAAATTAAAGTGGCCATTTGTACATACTTGGTGAGAAAGGGGGAAATTTTACAAGATAGGTAGGTCGCATTCTTTGAAAACATTGTGGCAGAAAATGGTTATATTGTGAGAAAGGTAGACATTTTACACGATAGGTAGGCCGCATACTTTGGAAACAGAAAGTGTTAATGCAGTCTTTGAAAACATTTTGGCAAATATTACGTAAATTTGACTGCGCAGTAAAAATAAGTATATGGCATCAAATATATTTTGCAATGGTACTTACCGGTATTGCCATCTATCACATATATCGCATGTGATGCCATGTTGTAGTGGACGAACGGGGTCAAAACACTGAATACACAAAAAGGACATTTTCACACTAACACAAGTCACAAGTAACAAAAAAGTTCCGGATCACTAACAAAACAAATAGTGATAGCTTGAATAAAGGAATTAAGAAATTAAAAGAGATTTAATGGCAAAATATCCCACCATTTCTGGTTCTGGATTGATTTTATTTACCTGGGTAATTCAGGGAGTTCCGATTCAAGAAAGACTTAAAACTGTGTGTTTTGGATCACATGATTTGTTATTGAAAAGAAATAGATTTCTGAAAAGTTGCAGTTGTAAAATGATCACATCTTATCAAGTAACACTAAACAAATTATAGAGTTAATATTAATTCTGATATCTTCATTATTTCTGGCTAAGATTCTTCAAAACAAAAACTATATGCAGTTTATGATAAATTTAAAGAACATTGACAAAGTAGATCGGCAGATCTATATTATGCCTACACATTGATTATTACTAACAAGCTTTTTACATCTTTTCAAGCAAGAAAACATTAGAAAGAGGTTAAACTGTAAAAATATATTTAAATATTGCAAAAGATACAATTTGCTTTCAGTTCAGTGTGCACTTTACAGCAATCTTAATATGTTACCCATCAGCTAGTCCGAAACTGACATGTATAATACAGGATGATGCATTAATATCATTTTCTCCAGATGATCTCCATCTTCACATTTATAATCGTTTTCAAAATTTTAAAGTAAGAATAGATGAACAAATTCATACCAGTTTTACCAATTTTTATTGTGTAGATCTATACATTTAACGAATGTCTTATACTTGCAGACCTCGTTTTGGATAAACGGTGCATCTGTGAAATATCGCGGGGGTAATTTTTAGATTGCATGATTTCAGAGAAAAACAACATTGATTGAATTTTCTAAATATATCGGGTATATGTATTTATAAACATTGGTTCTATGCAGATTTTCTTAAAAAAATGTTCTGATCCGGAACTCTCATACTAACTGTACCACTGCAATTTCGTTCCATTCTCGGATATTTCGCAGCCGAGCCTCGGTAGCAACGCGGGCTGTCAATCTAGGGGTTGTGAGTTCGAATCCCGGCTCGTCCAACTTTCTTTCCGACGATTGACAAAAGTCAATGCGACGTGCGTCGTTCGTCTTCCACCAATGGGCTAAGTCTATGTGGAAAAGCAGCCAGTTGCTTGGGAAGATTGTTGTGTGGAGTACTGGTGTGAGAAAACCAGGAAATGCATGAGTAGGTGAACTGGCCGCAGTGATATGACTGAGAAATTGTTAAAAACGGCGTTAAACCCCAATCAATCAATCGGATACTTCGCATCACATAATTATGATTTAGGCTATAGAATGTATTTTTACAGGTGTTAAGTATGTGCTTATTGGATCATTATAGAGATGAGAATAGTGGTTAAATAGTGTGAAAAACGATTGACACTTTTAATTCATGAATCTTTATTTATATTTATAAATTATAGTGTAATGGTACTGGCCGGCGTTACGCCATTGCGGGTCACCCATCCAGGCACTAACCGCGATGAACGTTAGTTAACTTAAAGGAAAGGTCAACCACTCTACCAACGTGACTTTAAAAGACGGCTTCTATAATGTAACGACAAGGCCGTAGAAGTGATATTTATTCCTATACCCAGTTCCTGTTACATTTCTCCCTCTTTTCTCTTGACTTTGACCTGAAGTCACACAACTGAACACAAGCAGTAAATCCCACTGCTGCTACCATTTATACATATATTATAATCATTTAATGAAAATATATAGATCTATATATATTAAAAAGAATGAAAAAGTATATATCCATCAGTCCATGAATATATGATGAAAAGAAAAATGCACGAAATACTTTTGAAATCTTTGTGGGAAGAGTATAAACATGAATATATAAAGATGAAAAACAAAGCACATTAAAAGAATTTTCCCACATACAGACTTTTGAAATCATTGTTGGAAAAGGAGAACTTGCTCATTATTAGCAAATTTACATATGATATTGCCGCACTATTTTTTCTTCTCAATTAGTGAAATTGGGAAGGGTTTAATGTAATATAATACACAACTCATTTACTTTTTTAATCGTCCTCAGTATAATCGTCTGTTGATTTTGTTATTGGACCAAGCCCAATGATACTTGATAGTACTCACTTTTCTAAGTAGACGATGTGCAGAGCGCATGTTACAACAACTTTTGTTCAAGGTCAATGTCCCAATAAGAGGTCATAGGTTATATGAATATATTTTGTATCGCTCAATAACTTTTAAACTTTTGAGACAATGTGCAGAGCCCGAGTCGAATGATTACAGATGACTCTGTTCTCGTGTACATGTTGCACAATGGTTTAAAACAGCGTAGATCGTTTGTAATAAAATTAACATTTCAATAAGCCATTCAGACTGGACTGGGACCGATTAAAATATTTTAAACTGATGAACAATTAATTAGCAAACACTTTTAAAGAAGCCTTTAACCCATGCATTATCTATCAAACCGAAGGGAGTATAATTACATAACCGATTGTCACACCTGGACTGATTACCGGACAGCTTATCTTGATTACGTCACAGTAAGTGACTCTCCTACGCTTTACAAACAAAGAGCGTGTGTACTTGCTAGGATTTTATTGGTTTACGTTTACACAGTGACATATATAGCGTAGGTATTAACGAGATTTTATAAATATCATAAAATCTCGGACCGATTTTTTTACAAGTTTTAAGATTGCAAGCGGTCTGATGATTTGAATTCCGGTCCGGACTGGCACTTTTACCGGTATTCCGAAGCCCTGGTAATGGGTATATTATTAGATCGGATAGTCATACAAGCATTGTCATGTGATTAAAACCTTATCTTATCTATACCCATGTATAATTCCGTATTCCGTAAATTTAACAAATCTGACTTACTGTCATTGTCTGACATTATGTAGTAAACAAATACATTCACACAGATTCGTCCGCGTGTGAACAGGTACGAAGACACCAAATAGTTCCATTATTTCATCATCAGTTATCATAAAATAATTTTTTTTTTTTTTTTTTTTGAATGGATATGGAATATATTTCAACTAGAAGTGATACAATTTTATTATTTTCACTCACGCTACATGCTCGTGAACATATTCAATTGTATCACTTCTTGATGAGATATATTCCATATCCACTCAAAACAAACAAACTTTTATATCCTCTATATATTTTGTGTCGGTTCAATAACTTTTGAACCATTTGAAGGATTTTAAAAAAACTCGCCACAAATGTTCATCATATTGAGATGATTGTGCAGAGCGCATATTACAACCTTTTTGATTCAATGCCAAGAAAAAACACTCTTGAGAACATTTAGTTATCTTTTTGTAATTTTATTATTTCACTTGTCTTCTTCTCCATATTAGTTTTATTTTGATATTCTGTTTCAGTATTACAATCATTGAAAAAATCGCAATTGGGAGACATTTGTTTTTTTTTACAAAAACAACCATCTAGTTTCATTTGTTTTCACTCACAACCCAAATGTGACATCTTTTCTTTCAATAATGGACTCATTTGAAGGCATGAAAGGGTTTTCCTCTCTGTCAGGTAGGAAGTTATTTGGCCTAAGACAGATTAGGTCCTGTGAATGTAAGATTAATATTTAACCCTTTCCCTCATATAGGCGCTTTCTGACGCCTCTGTAGCAGACAGCTTTTTGAAAACATAGTGACAAAAGAAGAAATTGCTCAAAACAAGCAATTTCTATTTCCCAATGTAAAACATTGCACATATTGTTTTGTGCATTGACTATTAATAAAAACCAGGGTTAACTGATTCTGGTCATTTTTATGCCCCGGCATACAAAGTATGAGGGGCATATAGTTTTCCGGTCTGTTAGTCCGTCCGTCCGTTCGTCCATTCGTCCGTCCCGCTCAGGTTAAAGTTTTTGGTCAAGTTAGATTTTAGTGAACCTGATGTCCTATCATTATGAAACTTCACACAAATGACAATCAACATATCATTGTTTAAAAAATTGTATCAATTTGAGGTTGGACCAACTGTTCGTCCGTCCGTTCGTCTGTCTGTTCGTCCATTCCATTCTCAGGTTAAAGTTTTTGGTCAAGTTAGATTTTAGTGAACCTGATGTCCTATCATTATGAAACTTCACACAAATGACAATCAACATATCATTGTTTAAAAAATTGTATCAATTTGAGGTTGGACCAACTGTTCATCCGTCTGTTCGTCTGTCTGTTCGTCCATTCCATTCTCAGGTTAAAGTTTTTGGTCAAGTTAGATTTTAGTGAAGCTGATGTCCGATCATGATGAAACTTCACACAAATGACTATTAACATATCATTCTTTAAAAAATTGTGCCGATTTGACGTTGTGACCCTCTGTCCGTCCGTCTGTTCGTCTGTTTGTTCGTCCATACAATTCAGGTTAAAGTTTTTGGTCAAGTTAGTTTTTAGTGAAGCTGATGTCCTATCATGATGAAACTTCACACAAATGACTATTAACATATCATTCTTTAAAAAATTGTGCCGATTTGACGTTGTGACCCTCTGTCCGTCCGTCTATTCGTCTGTCTGTTCGTCCATACAATTCAGGTTAAAGTTTTTGGTCAAGTTAGTTTTTAGTGAAGCTGATGTCAGATCATGATGAAACTTCACACAAATGACTATTAACATATTCTTTAAAAAATTGTGCCGATTTGACGTGACCCTCTGTCCGTCCGTCTGTTCATTTGTCTTTCATCAGTTCACCCAACCAGCTATAGTTAACAACCGGGGCATCCGTGTTCCATGGACACATTTTCTTGTTTTTTCATATTTTGACAAAAAGTAGGTCATAGAAATGGCTGCTTTCCCTGACAAACCCTACAATGTAATGTTAAAATAACATGAATTGAAGGCATATACGATTAATTAAAGGTAAATTGGCTTTAATTATGTGGGTTCGTTATATTAACTGCAGTATACATGTATATATATACAGTCACTGAAAATGGGCAATCAAGGATAATTTATTATAGTTTAATTTATTTAGTTCCGTTTTATTTCAGATTGGTTAAACCTTTTCAAGGTGTAGATAAAGATGTCCTGAGGTGTTTTCAAAACGAAGCTGTTTCCCAATTAGAGACCAACATTCAGGTACAATATAGTAATATACTGGCGTTTTAACCCTTTCCTTCATATAGACGCTTTCTGACGCTTCTGCAACAGACGGCTTTTTGAAAACATAGTGACAAAAGAAGAAATTGCACAAAACGTGCATTTCTCCTTTTGCCACAATGTTTTCCACTTTTTGTCATAGGTTATCCATTCAATTATGGAGATTTTCTATTTTTAGACAAAATACGTTCAAAGTCGTCTGTTGCAGAATTGCTGTATGGGGGAAAGGTTAACCTTGAAGTGGTGGCTTCCTTGCCAATTAGGGAATATAATTACATCTTATTATGATCTATTTGCAGAGCTCTATATAAGCGGCGTTTTGCATGTTCTTAATCCCTATGTTGTGTGTACTCAAAAGAATCGTCTCAGTGAGTACCCCACATCATAGGGATTAGTTGGATAATGAGAGAGATATTGTGGGGAAAAGAGCTGAAAAGTGCTCTTTATCTGGACTTCTGTGTCAGGATAAACATACTGGTAGAAGTGGCTTTATCTAGGTAATGCAGCCTTTTCTTTTTTTAACCCTTTCCTACATACGTCTACACCAAATCAATAGATGACTTTGGAAAAATATCTGCAAAAATTTGAGTTGAAAGATATAGTCAAAATGAGATATTGCTCATTATGAGCAATTACTCATTTTATCACAGTGTTTTCAGAAGCTGTCTGCTGCAGATGCATGAAAATACTTCTAGTTCTACATGTTGAAAAGTGTTAAAATCCATGAGACCATTTCATAATGAAATTATGATTCAAATCCTGGAATGAAATTTGTTTTAATGTCTTCTTAGTCAGAAGAGTTGATATCTTTGAAAAAGGATTTTTATTTAAACAAAAGTAAGTATAATATGGAAAAAGGAGAAAAAGCAGTGCAACAATTTCACGCTCACTAAATTCTTGGGTTATATATATACTGTAAAGACAATTCAAAAATATTCTAGATCATAAAATTGAATACACTCAAACATGAAGGAGAATTTGCAATAGTTGGACAAGTGCTACTGTGCGTATTATGAGAGTCATTAGCATGTCTGGAACAAGGGAGCCGGACAAAACACCCCGCTCATTTTTACAAGGCGGACAAAACACCCCCTAATGTTTTGTCCCACACACCTGGAACAAGGGAATCCATTATTTATTGTCTCCCCAGGAAGTAGTGCAAGGGAGGCTAAGGTATTGCTTATCTTACAACATAAGCCCAAGATTAAGTTTCTCTCTTTTTTTTTTAACTTTTCTCATTAAAGGCTAGGCTTTCAAATTTGGATCAGGATTACATATGGTATTAATTGGGTTGCCAGCCAACATACTAACTCAGTCGGTTCACCAATCTGAAGGTTTGAGTCATTATGAACCGGTTCTCGAATCCGGTTCTCTTTGTCAACATGATTCGGGTTGGCAAGAAGTTGGTCATTTGACATTTTGAACATCGCAAGTAAATCACGTTGAGCCATTTCAACAAAGTATCGAAAGAGAAATGAACATTTGTTTGTTTGTTTGTTTTTATTTACCCTCGCCGTAAAGAAGCCTTTAACCCATGCATTATTTATCAACCGAAGGGAGCAATTACATAACACGATTGCCACACCCTCCTGGACTGATTATTGGACAGCTTATCTTGTTAACGTCAGGGTAAGTGACTCTCGAAGGGTAACCTAAGTTTTAGAAACAATGTACTGACTATAGGATTGTATTGGTTTTTCGTTTACTCAGTGACATAGAGTAGGTATTGGAGAGATTTTATAAATATCTGGTCTGATTTTTAGCTCACCAGAGCACGTAGTGCACAAGGTGAGTTATTTTGATCGCCTTTTGTCCCTCGTCCGTCGTCAACATTTGCTTGTTACACTCTAGAGGCAACATTTTGCATCCAATCTTTATGAAAGTTTATCAGAACATATATCTTCATCAACTCTAGGCCAAGTCCAAAACTGGGTCATTATGGGTCAAAAACTAGGTCACTAGATTAAATTTAAAGAAAATCTTGTTAACACTCTGGAAGCCACATTTTTTAGCATGTTGAAACTTTGTCAGAATGTTTGTCTCAGTGATATCTAGGCCAAGTTCGAAACTGGGTCATGTCTGGTCAAAAACTAGGTCTTTAGGTCAAATTTAAAGAAAATCTTGTTAACACTCTGGAAGCCACATTTTTGGTTTGAGCATGTTGAAACTTTGTCAGAATGTTTGTCTAAGTAATATCTAGGCCAAGTTCGAAACTGGGTTATGTCCGGTCAAATTTAAAGAAAATCTTGTTAACACTCTGGAAGCCACATTTTTTGCTTGAGCATGTTGAATCTTTGTCAGAATGTTTGTCTTAGTGATATCTAGGCAAGGTTTGAAACTGGGTCATGTCTGGTTAAAAACTAGGTCACTAGGTCAAATTTATGAAAACCTTGTTAGCACTCTGGAAGCCACATTTTTGGCTTGAGCATGTTGAAGCTTTGTTAGAATGTTTGTCTTAGTGATATCCTGGCCAGGTTTGAAACTGGATCATGTCTGGTTAAAAACTAGGTCACTAGGTCAAATTTATGAAAATCTTGTTAACACTCTGGAAGCCACATTTTTGGCTTGAGCGTGTTGAGACTTTGTCAGAATGTTTGTCTTAGTGATATCTAGGCCAAGTTCGAAACTGGGTCATGTCTGGTCAAAAAAATAGGTCACTAGGTCAAACTTAAGAAAAATCTTGTTAACACTCCGGAAGCCACATTTTTGGCTTGAGCATGTTGAAACTTTGTCAGAATGTTTGTCTTAGTAATTTCTAGGCCAAGATTGAATATAGGTCATGTTTGGTCAAAAATTAGGTTACTAGGCTTAATTTAAGGAAAATCTTGTTAACACTCTAAAAGATGCATTTGTCAGAATGTTTGTCTTAGTGATATCTAGGCCAAGTTCAAAACTGGGTTATGTGGGGTTAAAAACTAGGTCACTAGGTCAAATTTATGAAAACTCTTGATTACACTCCGGAAGCCACATTTTTGGCTTCAGCATGTTGAAACTTTGTCAGAATGTTTATCTTAGTAATTTCTAGGTCATGTTTGGTCAAAAATTAGGTTACTAGGCTTAATTTAAGGAAAATCTTGTTAACGCTCTAAAAGATGCATTTTAAACTTGAGCATGTTGAAAGTTTGTTAGAAAGTTTATCTTGATGATATCTAGGCCAAGTTCAATTATAGGTCATTTGGAATCTTTATCAGAATATTTGCCTTGAAGATATCTAGGCCAAATCAAATATGTGTTTGGTCAGGTCAAAAACTAGGTCACTAGGCCATATTGTATAAAAAATCTTGTTAACACTATAGAAATTGCATTCTTGACTTGAGCAGCTTGAAATTTTGTCAGAAAGTTTGTCTTGATGATATTGCCATTGGCGCTGAAAGAGTTAAGTCTTAAAAAGCCCATTCTCAGGTGAGCGATCCAGGGCCTCATGGCCCTCTTGTTTTACAAGTTTTAGGATTGAAAACGGTCCAGACAGGCAGAATTTCAGTCTTCAGTAGCCCTGATGTTTAGTATAACAAGAAAAGCTGTTGATCGTGTCAAAACAATATACAGAATAGTTTACAATATGAAAGTATACAATAAAAAGGCTATTGACCCTGCACTGTGAAATCAAAGATGAACCTCGTCTTGAGGCGGGCAGTGACCCACAAGTTGGGCAATGTCAACCAAAGAACTCGGTCAAACGATAATTTCTAAATGCAAAGTCAATTACCTTTACAGGGTTTTCATTAAGAAATTGAGTAGAAGTCTTAATTATGAAAGTAAGTGGCAAAGCCTTTAGTACTTAACACAGAATCATCACAGTTTCTGCTCTCCTTATTATGTCTGTCAATTTTAAACAGCAAATATTCTAATCTGGATAGATTAGAGCTGACCAGAAATTTGTTTGAGGCGGTCAATTTGGCGGCCAGTCACTTCTAAATGAAAATCCTAAACATTAAAAAAAAAAAAAAAAAAAACGCGGGTTTAGTTTTTAGCTCAGTATTAATGTTGTTTTTTTTCATTTACTCAAAAAGTACAAGTGCTAGGGATTTAAAACCTTGATAATAGTTAAATATTATACCCTTCTTCCCTTTGTATGTTTTAGATGATGTTGTTTATTTTCTGGGTGAGTTTTGTTGGATTTTGAAATTTGTCTTTGCCTTTTACACTTGCATCGATAGTCAAAGCAGGGGACACCAAGACATATACTTACGCGTAATTCTTTTATTAGAAAAATGTATTTACTTATATACCAGTGCCATCATAACTGAGTGTAGATTATATTTTTTTACAGTGTGAATTTAATCGAATGTGTGAAGAAGAAAACATTGAACAATTATTAAACTCGTTGGATGAAATGACAGATAAAAACACTGATGCTGATAAGAAATTACCGGGCTGGTAAGTGAATGTTAAACTAAAATGTTATAGAAATGGTTTCATGGAGAATATTAAGAGCTGTTTTTCCTATTGCCACAATGTTTTTGAAAGTTGTTAGCTGCAAATGCATCGAAATGAGTATTTTATGTCGGAAGGGGTTAACCCTTTCCCTCATATGGACGCTTTCTGACGCCTCTGCAGCAGACGACTTTTTGAAAACATTGTGACAAAAGAAGAAATTGCTCAAAACAAGCAATTTCTGCTTTTGCCACAATGTTTTCCACTTTTAGTCATAAGTTGTCCATTCAATTATCGAGATTTTTTCATTTTTTGACAACATTTGTTCAAAGTCGTCTGCTGCAGAATTGTCGTATGAGGGAAAGGGCCTAAGTAGTACCAAGGACGGAGATCCCTGGTAGTACTGATTTATATGTACAGTTCATTTTGTAGAGCTGAAAGTGCAAAAAAGGATAAGTTTTATCTGGGTTAATATACCACTGTCCAGGTAATTTCATTACCAGAAATCATATGATTTAAACATTAACCCTTTTCCTCTGGAAAACAGATGACCTAAGTAAATATTGTGGCAAAAGGAGATAATGGACAACTACTCTCGATCATAAACCTTCATTTATAGAGTTTTTGCCATCCACTCAACACTTTCCCCAATACAGACATTATCTGATGCCTTTGCAGCAGAAGACTTTTTGAAAACTCTAGCAAAAGGAGAAATTGCTCATTATGAGCAATTTCTCCTTTTGCCACAATTTTTTCAACTGTATTCAATTATTAATCTTTCAGTTATAGAGATTTTCTATATTTTTGATATGCTGGTTTCAAAGTCGTCTGCTGCATATTTGTTTTATGTGGGAAAGGGTTAATAGAATACCAAAGTTCAGATCAGTTTGTCTTGGAGTAGGCTCATGGTTTTGGTTCAAACATCTGCAGCCTACTTCTTTGAGGAGACTTCCAGGCTAAAATATAGAAAATCTGAACAAATGAAATTATAAATATACAATTAAGTTGAAAACATTGAGGCAACGTGTTAAATTGCTCATTATAAAATATATCCCCTTTTGCCACAATGTTTTCAAAAGTCATCGGATTCAAACTGGATTTATATTTAGGGATATAGATAGGGATATAGATAGTTCATTTTTAGACCTAAAAGGGCAAATTTATCTTTTAAAAGGTTAAAAGATTTTGCAAATGTAATCTCGCCTACAAGTATTTAAAGTTCTTTAAGCATTTTTAGTATTAAGACCTAAAATTATTAGACAGTGACTTTCTGATGTATATAAAACAAATCTGCAGGAAGTGTCTTTGAAAACATCTATGCAAATATACGGAAAATAACTAAAAATAATAGTTATTAATGGGAAAAGGTTAATCTGGCATGTAGGAGATAATTATATCAAACCCCGATTCTAAGTATTGTAATTACAATAATTTATTACAGGAAGCCAAGTGGAAATGTTGAAACAGACTTAAGGGCACATATCTTGCCACTAAAACGAGATAAACTGAAGGCCCTTGAAAAATTGCTTCATGATTTGGAGGCACAAAACAAAATGTTGCGCAATACTGCAGAAAAGAAAGAAAACCGTCTGATACAAACCAAAGAAGAAATTGCACATGTAGTAAATAGTTTAGCTCAGGTAATTTATACTTTCCCATTTGAAGGCACATTTTAAAGCATCAACAGCAATAACTTTTGAAAACATTGTGGAAAAAGGACTTCTGGTGGTTAATCTTTATCCAGTTGAATTTATACAATTACCATCTATGACCTTTTATACATATTAACGAGAACCTTAATCTTGTTATTTTTAGCTCACCTGTCATGTAGTGACAAGGTGAGCTTTTGTGATCGCCCTTCATCCAATGTCTGTCCACAATTTCTTGTGAACACGATAAAGTCTTCATTTATTATCCGATGTTTACCAAACTTATTCAGTAGCTAGATATCCTGAGAGCTTGGTTCCTTTAAAAAAACAGCCAGTTGACCTTGTGAATAAGTTAGTCATCATTTATTATCCAATGCTAGATATACATGAGAGCTCGGTTCGTATTGAATACCAGCCAGATTCATCCATGCATGACTGGATTATGGCCCTTTAAAATGGCAAAATAGTTATAATTGACCTCAGAGGTGTAGAAATGAGTTGAAGACGCAGGGTAAATTCTTAAAGTAGCCGGGTGTTAAAGGGTCTAACCAAATAGGTAACAAGGGGCAAACCGAAAAAGTTGCCGGGTGAGGATGCTTAAGTACCAGGGGGATTTTACCGCCTCCCTCCCCATTTCTACACCCCTGGACCTTGTGAACACGATAAAAACTTATACAGTAGCTAGATATACATGAGAGCTTGGTTCCTTTCGAAAACCCTCTGTGCATGACTGAATTATGGCCCTTTAAAATTGGCAAAATTGTTATAATTGACTTTGTGAACAGGATAAAAACTTCATTTATTTGTCACATGTCCTTTACATTGATTTATAAATCTTCTTTAAAAAAACCCATAAGGCTTAGAGCTTAGAGATATTTGGTATGTAACATTGTCTAGTGGTCCTCTACCAAGATTGTTCAAATTATGCCCCTGGGGTCAAAACTGACCACGCCCTGGTACTCACCTGTAATTATTTTATAACATCGAATTTATAATGACACAACACTGTATTAAAAACCATTTATTCCCCTTAAAATAAGGGTTGCTATTTTTCAACATAATAACGTTATATCAATAGTGGATATATTATGGCCGCGAGAAAACAGATCAGCAGGGATTGCTTAAGGCATCAAGCATGTCTGTTTTAATTCATCCAGGCAAGAGAAGGTCAAGCATGTTTAATCCTATGCATTCAGAGCAAAGTACCCAAGCAAAAACGCAACCATTTCTGCTACTATAATTTCTGCAAAATACGATGAAAGAGCAAAGCCACGCGATCATGGCTGCAAGCATGCAAAGTAACGCCACGCGATCATGGCTGCAAACATGCAAAATTATGCCACGCGATCATGGCTGCAAACATGCAAAGTAATGCCACGCAATCATGGCTACAAACATGCAAAGACACGCTATCACTGTTTTAACTGCAACTGCAAAATGCAAAGCTAGGAATTACCAAAACACAAGAGCAAAACCTAGTCGGACTATATGTGCAAAGCTAGATACCGCAACCCATATTATATAATGTTTAGCCCAATGATTGTGGTTTGCCGTTCACTGAGGGTCTGAAGCCGTAGCAACAACGACATGTGACGGTTGGCCACAACCATTAACCCGAAAGTACGAATGCAATGTAAGGTTTATCCTTACTTTCCCCATGCTTGACCAACCCTCACCTGGAAGAACTTTTTCGCTTATACACTTGAAAACTCGCGACAAAAAAAAAAAAAACAAAAAAAAAAAAAAAAAAAGATGAACTAAAACAATTTACAAAGATTCTCCTGCAATATGAATTATAACACAAACTTTTTGTTCCCATGTTAAACAGTTTCTTATTCACAATATAATTAACCGCACTGGTTTTGAATATGTTGATCGTTTTAACACATCCTGTACTTGTACAAGTAACAGCTCTCCTTAAGGCGCTGGTTGGCACCTCTTTCTGGCGAAGTGGTAATTAGATTGTAAGTCCAATGTAAGTCCAACAATAGGCAATGAGCCAAGACGAGCACTGGTTGGATGTATACAGCATTGTAGTGGTGGTAAATCCTTTCCATAGCAACCCTGTGACCATCGAACTGTTTATGTTGGTTGAGAATGTGTATCTTGAACTTCTGAAACATATATAAAACAAAAAGAGCAGCAATCTTTCCCGATTAAAAATGCAGTAACTGGTGTCAGGAACAATACCATTGTTAAACAACTACATAATTCACAGCTATAATGCAAATTAATTCAAACTTTAACTTGGAGTATTTTTAACAACCTGTAGCACTTTTGATTACGAATTGAAACTGTGCAATACCTCATTTCCGGGTGGGTGGGCGGGATTAAAATTAACAGGTGTGTCTTGAGAAAGATTACAGGAAAAGGAAGTAGGATTTGTCATTGGTTCCCATTTCTAGTGTTTCCCAATAATTACAACTGAGAGGGGTACCAGCCCTTGCTAGATTAAAGGTGAACCAAATGATTGGTTACCTGTAAACAAACTGAGAAAATTCTTGTAAAAATAAATGTCATTATTTTAAGTGTAACATAATGAGTATTATTTTATAACATCGAATTTATAATGACACAACACTGTATTAAAAACCATTTATTCCCCTTAAAATAAGGGTTGCTATTTTTCAACATAATAACGTTATATCAATAGTGGATATATTATGGCCGCGAGAAAACAGATCAGCAGGGATTGCTTAAGGCATCAAGCATGTCTGTTTTAATTCATCCAGGCAAGAGAAGGTCAAGCATGTTTAATCCTATGCATTCAGAGCAAAGTACCCAAGCAAAAACGCAACCATTTCTGCTACTATAATTTCTGCAAAATACGATGAAAGAGCAAAGCCACGCGATCATGGCTGCAAGCATGCAAAGTAACGCCACGCGATCATGGCTGCAAACATGCAAAATTATGCCACGCGATCATGGCTGCAAACATGCAAAGTAATGCCACGCAATCATGGCTACAAACATGCAAAGACACGCTATCACTGTTTTAACTGCAACTGCAAAATGCAAAGCTAGGAATTACCAAAACACAAGAGCAAAACCTAGTCGGACTATATGTGCAAAGCTAGATACCGCAACCCATATTATATAATGTTTAGCCCAATGATTGTGGTTTGCCGTTCACTGAGGGTCTGAAGCCGTAGCAACAACGACATGTGACGGTTGGCCACAACCATTAACCCGAAAGTACGAATGCAATGTAAGGTTTATCCTTACTTTCCCCATGCTTGACCAACCCTCACCTGGAAGAACTTTTTCGCCACAGAACTTAGAAAGGGTTAATGCTCCTTGAAGAAGTTCCCCCAAAAATTTCTACCAGATCTATATCTTTAATTGACCAGAGAAGCATTTAAAAGGATATCACGCAGCGAATCCAGATTAAATTATAGTCCCACTTGATCCAAATGAACCCCATCAATCCTAAAGAAGCCTTCATTTGCCTTAATATCAATAGACAACGACTCCTGAGGCCCAGTGTTTTTACCAATTGCCTCCCAAGTCTATTGATTTGATGTCTCTTCCTATCGATGGCTTGCCATGACTCTCCGCCTTGCCACACGCTACGTGGTAAAATGTCAACCCAGATAAACTTGCTGTTTGGAAAAGCTTCCCTAAGATATCTTATCCCTGTTTATGACATTGTGTTTTGGTTACAAAAAGGATGATCTGTAGGTTTGTAGGGGGCAGGGGATGAACTTTGAGGTGATATGACGGGCAATCCAAGATTGTTGCTGAAGCAATTTTGTCCTGGGTGAGCATCTCCACATTTTGAGCATGCATGAGCAAACTTACAATTTGACCACTTGCACACACCAGTATTGAAGTCCCTACAAGTATATTGGAACTGATGGAATTGCGATTTACCTGGTGTATTCTCACTCGGGTTTTTAACCTGCATACACCTCCACCACAAATCGTTATTAATTTGTGACCAAGGTGTAGGGTTCAAGGCCTGGCGTAGCCTAAACTGCTCGTCGTAAACCCTCCAGGATTCCCCCCCCTGATTTTGTGCACATTCACGAATATTGTACATGTAATGCAGCATCTCATTCGTTTTCCCAGGATTAGCGGTCAAGTAAATTGAAGTATAAATAACAAAAGCATCTGTCCACTTTTCAATGGTTGTTATTTTTTCTTTGCACTCCCGCTGGCGTGCTTCGATTTGGCCATCAACCGATAATTTAAGGATACTGCCGCTGCAAAATTCTTTAATTTCAATCGCCCCCTTCAACAATAAAGCAAGATTTATGTATTCTCCCCGACAGATTTGACGCTTAAGGGATGTTGGAATATGTGCTGCCAGGTCATCATTAGCTAGTCTTATAGCTGATATTTGGCCATTTGCCCGGGTCAGGCTTGTTTGGTTTGCTGGCAATAGACTTGTTAACTGCGAACTTTGCGAATATTCATGTTGGTTGCAAGGTTCATTCAAATGTGCCACATTATTTACCAATTCAGAACCGCCACCACACCCGGTACTTGGGACAATATTAGAAGCTCTAATTATCTCCTCAAAATCAATAACATTTGAAGAAGTGATTTTGCCCTCACCTGGCCCTGTTTGTTGAGGATTTTCCAATTCTGCATCAACCTCTGCCAACCTCCTGCGCTTTGTACCTCTTCTAGGCATGTTAAGGTACTGTATTGATGAACCTCAAAACTTAAAAGGCTTTAAAAACTTCAAGATAATTAAGATGCACAAACTCCAATTAAAATTAACAGGTGTGTCTTGAGAAAGATTACAGGAAAAGGAAGTAGGATTTGTCATTGGTTCCCATTTCTAGTGTTTCCCAATAATTACAACTGAGAGGGGTACCAGCCCTTGCTAGATTAAAGGTGAACCAAATGATTGGTTACCTGTAAACAAACTGAGAAAATTCTTGTAAAAATAAATGTCATTATTTTAAGTGTAACATAATGAGTACTGTTTAACATAGAAAAATATAAGGAAATCTTTGAAAATCTTCTTGTCCAAAACCCACAAGACTAGACCCTTGATATTTGGTATATAGCATCATATGATGGTCATCTACGCAGATTGTTCAAGTTATGTCCGTGGGGTCAAAACTGGCCACGCCCTGGGGGTCACCAGTTTCATTTTGACTTATATAGGTAAATCTTTGAAAATGTTATTGTCTGCAAGTTAGACAAAAACCCTTGATATTTTATCTGTATTATCATATTGTGGTCCTCTAATAATATTGTTCAAAGTATGCCCCTGGGGTCAAAACTGGCCACTCCCTGTGGGTCACAATTATCCTATAGACTTACATAGGGAAATCTTTGAAAATCATCTTGTCTGAAACCACAAGGCCCAAACTCTTGATATTTTATATGTAACATCATAGTGGTCCTCTTCCAAGTTTGTTCAAATAACCCCTGCGTCACAAACGGCCCCACCCCAGGGGTCACAAGTATCTTATAGTCATAATAGACTTATATTGGGAAATCTTTAAAAATCATCTTGTCTGAAACCGCTAGGCCTACACCCTTCATATTTTGTATGTAGCAGCATAAAGAAATCCTATACCAAGTTTTTTTCAAATCGTGCCCCTTTGTGAGTCAGGACCCTAAAACACTTACTCAGGTGAGCGATATAGGGCTATCAAGGCCCTCTTGTTATATTAAGTGTCATTTAATTAATGTGGTTTATGCAATTATACAGCAGAATAAAGGTTTATACTCTAATTCTTGAATGTAATATATGTGCAGGAAACTGAACTAGTTTTCCTAATATGTATAGAGTAAAAACATGTAAATCAACTTTTCCAAAAGTACTGGCCAGATTTGAATATTCAGCATAATGGTCCTTTGGTGGCATGCTACTGATATTGAAAAACATGGCTGACAGAGGTTGGACGGGTCTTCAGTAAGAAGTGAAAAGTTGAAAAAGTGTCTTAACCCTTTCCCACATACAACAAATCTTCAGCAGATGACATTGAAAACATCTCAACAATAAAGTGGAAAATCGCCCTAAATGAAGACTTACTTATTGAATAGAGTTGAAAACATTGTGTCAAAAAGAGAAATTGTTCGTTTTGAGCAATTTCTTCTTTTGCCACAAAGTTTTCAAGAGGCGTCAGAAAGCGTCTACAAGAGGTAAAGGGTTAAAAAAAATTGCCTGATTTGAAAATAAATGTGTTGTATGTCAAAAAGGATTAAGTGGTTTGATAATAGGGTGACCGATTTAGGGCCTTCGTGGCCCTCTTGTTTTCTAAACTATGTCTGCTAGAAATGAATGAATTTATGGAATATCAGAGCTCTAGATTAGGCTAATTTTGAGTACCCACAACTTAGGAAGTAGAAATTAAATGGAATTGAATTTTATGATGTACATGTAATTAGAAGTTAAAATGGATGTATAAAATGGAAGACAAAATTCAGATGTAAATATATATGAGTGGTACTCTTCGAAACCCAACCTTAAATTTATCATTATATGTGTAGAATAAGACATGCTTGTGCATCCATGATAAAGGTCAAATGGAAAACCGTCTCTTGAAACCTTCTTTAGATAATTGACAAACCGCAGATGTAATGGTTTATCTCGATTTACAATGTTCACAAATGCCTTCCTGTTGGTCTTTGCAGAGCTCAGCTCATAGGTTGACGACAGCTAAGAACTTTTATTCATCATGCAAAAGCAATTTCTGTATCAGGCATTTTGTTTTCATTACAGATAACAGATACAGAACTTAAAGCGGTAGATAGTTTGGACTAGACATTGCCGATTGCGGGTGAGGAAGAAAGCTGTAAACTGGATTTGTAAATGAACCATTTCGCAGGAGGATCGATATTAGACCATTTGGAATTAATTTCAATTAAGATCTGTTGTTATATATTTGATTTGTTTTCATATATATCCATCCTCACACAGCTGGCCTGACTAAGTTAACCTCATACGACAATTCTGCAGCAGACGACTTTGAACATATTTTGTCAAAAAATAGAAAATCTCGATAATTGAATGGACAACCTATGACTTAAAGTGGAAAACATTGTGGCAAAAGAAGAAATTGTTTTCAAAAAGCTGTCTGCTGCAGAGTTGTCAGAAAGCGTTTATATGAGGGAAAGGGTTAAAGTCACTTTATACTGGGGGCAGTTCCAACAGTCAAAGGGTAAATAAGCAAATTATTACAATTATGTGTCATGATGTTGGTAGTCATAGGTTTGAAACTTGGATTACTTAAACATTGGCACAAGATGCTTCCGGAATGCAAGAGCCATGACTCCAGTTGATCTACTTGTATTTCCTAAAGTATTGACCTATTGACCTTTACTATCGATCCCTCACAACAAGGTTGTCGGAAGGTATATAGGGATGCACCAGCATGTATGTACATGTCCTAACGAAATCATCACTGTTGTACGTGTTTGAATTTCACCGACATAGGTCATTGTGACTGTATACCAGTAGTATATACTGAACATAATAAGTGTCTGATCGACTTCATCACTCCAGTGATTGTCTCCTGTTAGCATTTTAAAGACTAACATGTAAGTCACAGTGACTATAATATGTCTGTATGAAATGATGTCATCTCTCTAACACCTTCATTTGTAGACGGAATTTCTTCATACTTGATACCCAGACTCAGTGTCCATGGAAAGGGAAATAACCCTTTTTGAAATCTTATTTAGTTTTAAACAAGTTATCCCCCCTTAAAGCCTTACCTTATGGACACTCTTGAAAAATCATTAGAACATTCACCTCTCTCAAGCTCAAAAATGGGTCATGTGGGGTAAAGAACTAGGTCACCATGTCAAGTTTCAGAAAATGGTTTAACAATCCATTGGCCTTATTTGTCATCAATGAAAGTTCATCTTTTTTAGGTCCACTGAGTCGGGCTTATGTCATGGCGAATTGTCTGTTGTGCGTGCGTCAACTTTTTGCTTCAAACAACTTCTCCCTAACCACTTGGCCAATAGGGATGAACATTTATAGGAAGCATCCTCTTAATGTCCTCTCCTAAATTCCTTCAAATTTGTTGGATCCATGCACAATTCTGGTTTCCATGGCAACTGAAAGAAAAAACATGTGAAAACATAAAAAATCTTCTCCACCAAAAGTGTCTGGCTGATTTTCAAAATATTTTGTAGAAATGTTCCTTGGATGACCCTCCATCAGATTCCTTCAGGCCATGTTGATTGGTAGAAAAACATGGGGCAGGGCTATTTTACCTTATTTGGCTAAAGTGAAAACTTAAAAAAATCTTCAGCTCCGAAACTGTTGGGCTGATTTCAAATAATTTTTGTAGAAATATTCCGTGGGTGACCCTCTATCAGATTCCTTCCAGCCATATAGATTGGTTGAAAAACCTGGCGGGGGCTATTTTCCACAAATGGCTTTAGTGAAAACTTAAAAAATCTTCTCCAAAAGTGTCAGGCCAATTTTCAAATATTTTTGTAGAAATGATCCTAGGGTGACCCTCTATCAGACTCCTTCAAGCCATGATTATTGGTCGAAAAACATGGCCCCAAGAGGGCAGGGCTATTTTGCCTTATATGGCTATAGTGAAAGTTTAAACCATCTTCTCCTCCGAAAGTGTCTGAACGATTTTCAAATAATTTTGTAGAAATTTTCCTAGCGTGACCCTCTATCAGATTCCTTCAAGCCATGTTGATAGTCAAAAACTATGGCTGCCAGGGGCAGGGCTATTTTGCCTTATATGGCTATATAATAAAACCTTAAACAATCTTCTCGGAAAGTGTGAGGCTATTTTCAAATAATTTTGTAGAAATGTTCCTTGGGTGATCCTCTATCAGATTCCTTCAAGCCATGCTGATTGGTTGAAAAACATGGCCGCCAGGGGGCAGGGCTGTTGGCCTTAAATAGCTTTAGTGAAAACTTTAAAAATCTTCTCCTCCCGAACTATTTGGCAAATTTTCAATAATATTGCAGAAATGTTTCTTGGGTGACACTCTTCGACATTCCTTCAAGCCACTGTGATTGGTTACAAAACATGGCCAGCAGGTCAATATACTGGCCCTCTTGGGCCTTTTGTTAAAACATTCTGAAACAAGGTGAAATTACTCTTAAGAAACAATATCTTCTCTTGCCACAATATTCTCAACCATATTATTTAACCATTACACATTGTTCACATTTTTGCATAGATGATTTCAAAGTTGACTGCTACCTGTAGATATTTTATTGGAAGTGTTAAACAAAACAAGGTAAAGGTGTTTAGTGAAAATTCAAAGTAAAACAAACGACTTTTAAGTATATATATGAGCCGTCTTGCGAGAAAACCAACATTGTGGACTTTGCGTAAAGTATCGATCCGGATCAGACTAAGCATGTCGGACAGGCTTACCTGCATAGACATTTTTCGCCTCCTCTGGATTTTCTGTTTGAGGAATCATTACTCTATACCCCCTGAGACGGAATGTATCGGCCAGGATCAGTCTGCGTGGACTGCACAGGCTAATCTGGGTCAATACATTACGCAGATGCCATAATGTGGGTTTTTTTACACGGGACCGCTGATATGTAGCATAATTATGTTACTTAGAACTTGAACACAGGAGCTGCATGTCATGAAAAACCAACAGTGAACTTTATGACTTTTGCAACCAGTGAAGACCAGAATCTTCTTTAATCACTAATTTGTCATGGAAACCTTTGATAAAATGTGTTAATTTGGATCAGATAGCTTGGAGAACTTTTTAAGTACATTTGTCACAAACACCATATGGCTGGTTTTCTTGGAGCATGGACAATGTGTCTAATTAAAAAGGTTCAAATATTTTGGGTAAATTAGCAATTTCCTCTTTTTTTAAAAAAATGTGTGTTTTCCTTGAAATGATTGGAGCTATTTTAGATTTTGAGGCGTTATGTTATTCTTTTTCTGTTTAAAATACTTTATGCTTGGCTTTATTGATTCATATTCAGCAACAATGTGACATTGAAAAGTTCATTTAGTAACCAAATGACTGACAAAATAAGATACCAGTATATGGACGGTGTATTAAATCTTGATTGCGAAATTCGTCTTCCACCAATGGGCTAAGTCTATGTGGAAAAGCAGCCAGTTGCTTGGGAAGATTGTTGTGTGGAGGTCTGGTTTGAGAAAACCAGGAAACACATGAGTAGGTGAACTGGCCGCCGTGATATGACTGAGAAATTGTTAAAAACGACGTTAAACCCATTCAATCAATCAATTAAATCTTGTAACTTAACCCTTTACCACATATAGACGCTTTTTGATGCATCTGCAGCAGACAACTTTTGAAAACATTGAGACAAATAGAAAAATTGCTCAAAAGTAGCAATTTTCCCCTTTTGACACAATGTTTTCAACTTTTTGTTTGTAATTATACATGTATGTATACACTGTTCACAGTTTGGCGTATGGAAACTGGAAGAAGCGAATTTTGTTAATGTTAAAACCATTCTAATAAATTGTTATGACTAAGCTTTATTAGTCTGGTCACCTTTTCTTCGGCATATGCTTTTCCCTTCCCTTCCGCATGAACACTTCTTTGTCCGGAGCATTATTTCTAGAGTATCAAACCTATTTCAAGGAAACTTCATGGAGTTTAAAGGTCAATGATGGGAAGTGAACATTCAAAGAAATATAACTCGAGCTACCTTAATTACTGAGTTATCTCGCCTCTTTTTATCAGGAATTGCTTGTTAACAGTATGACCTCTAATGTACTGTGTGTATTCAGGAATACGCTATGGCCAAGTCGTAGGTGTTGGGGATTTGGAACCGGGCCTCCCTGGTTTGATCTCCAGTCGAGGCGCAATGATTAATGTGGATTGCCCTTTGGCCAGGACATTTCCTAGCCTTGTACTTGTTTGTTTACCCTGGGATCATGAATAAGCTAACTGTTGCCGTGATATATCTGAAATAAGGTTAAAAGCGGTGAAAAAGCCCAATTTAACAAAACTGTTCAAATGATAGTTGGAGAAACCAATGAGACGATTGCTAAATTGTCCCTGTATGGTTATGTATATCAAACATTTCATGTCGGGAACATGGCTGTTGAGGTTGAGTAGATATTAAATGAAATGCTTTGGAAAAGCTGCGATAGCTCTGTCCGACAAAGGGTCTTGAGTTTGAACCTTGGCTCAGCCATTGATAACCTTTGATGAACGTTTGGTGTTTTACGCCGCTTTCAAAAATGTTTGAGCTATATCACACATTTCCTGGTTAAGTTACTAGTACTACTGGTCCATTTATCCTGACACCAGCCTCGTAATGCCAACCCCGAATCTGTAAGCGCCAAGGAAGGCAGCTATTACTTTCATTTTTAGCTGGACTATTCGGAGAATATGAGAGCTACATGTACTCTACTCACCGTGGCATCGACGACCACGTCACACCTTGGTTAAAGTTTTGCATGCAAGTACATATATTTCACCATAGCTCAGTAACTTTTAGATGTATTGCATTGAAACTTTCTACAACCCTTCACACCCCGATATGCACAATCAAGAAAGATAACTCTATCCTGCATTTAATGCAAGCTGGGACAACTAATACTTATTAGGTGTCCCAGATGCATGTTATGGCTCTTTATTTACTTAGAAAATGTGGTTAAAGTTTTGCATGCAACTACATTAAGAGTCCATATCTCGGTATTTACTCAATGCTTTGCATTGAAACATATCTCAGAAACTTTTAGATATATTGTATTAGAACTTTATACAACCCTTCCCAACTTCACACACCTATATACACAGTCAAGTAAGATAACTCTATCCTGCAAGTTATGGCTCTTTTTTTACTTAGAAATTATGGTTAAAGTTTTGGGTGCAACTACATTGAGTCTATATCTTAGTAACTACTTGATGCATTGCATTGACACTTACTACGTAAATAATCAAGTTAGATAACTCTATCCTGCATATAATTCAAATTATCACTCTTTCAAGAAATTCTGGTTAATGTGATGCTACGTTAGATTCTATATATCAGTAACTAATAAGCGGTGGAATAGTCGAGCGGTCTGTCTTACGGAGTGCTCTTGTTTAAAGTCTGGTATGACCCGGCCGGGGATCGCACACGAGGCGGACACTACACCACCAAGGTGGTTTTGATGATTGACGAAACTCATTTATCTTTCACCATTGACTTGGTGTAGGGAGCCAGTTACCCGGGACGAATGCTTCGATTGCAGACTCAGAACAACCAGGAAAACACGCAATAGGCTAACTGGCTGCCGTGGCATTTTCAGTGAGTCATACTGCTGCACCATCATTATTATTCTGCGTATGTACATGGTCAAGTGCAATAGCGGAGAATGAACGTTGAGTTTTGTGAACAACCAACCTACCCTATGAAAACTGATGAACTGTTTTAGAACAACCATATCACTTGTAGGCACATGCAACAAACATGCATAATTTGGATTGCCAGATGGCCAAGAGCAAACAAACAGAGGTCAAAATACACAAGAGCTTGCTTGTACAAAATGTGATCACCAAGCAATGTCTTCACACACAGCATAACTTCAAACTTCAACGTGATCGAACAAAACAGGAAAAGAGAAACATTTTCCTTTTGAGATACAGAAGACAGTCCAGGGCACATGCTGTTACCTGATGTGCAGAGAAAGCTTTGCCAACATGCGATGTCTTAAGAAGGCAGTCTACAGTACCTGCTTTTCTAGAGCATGTGTCAACCAAGATTTTAAATCCATGAAATTATGATGACAGGTACAATAAATAATGAACTTGCCCTTCATAAAGTACTTCAAATAAAACGATCCCATAATTTACGGAACTCCATTTGTGACAAATCAAACTAACCTTTCCTATAATTTCTGTCGATTTCATTTTGGTTATTTATTCATCATTTGCGTTACACTAATGGAATGACGTCATGTTACAGGAATTTGGATTTGTAACTTCCTGAAAGTCAGAAAACCCCTATGAGTTTTTATTTGAACTCGTTTTAGAAATAGTCGACGAGTGTTATTAAACGCAAATTATCACACATAAAATTACTTGTGCTGGTTCCTTTATCGAGTACGTATTATCATGTTTAATTATTTCCTCTAGAAGTTTTTGTTTCGATATTTTCTTTTCATCCAATCAAAACGTAGCTGAATCGTGACAATTTTTGGAAAGACGGTATAGCAAAGTTTTTTAAAATTCATACACATTACCTATTGACGAAAAACATCGCCGTCGATTTGTTTACCCGTATTAATATAACAAATCATTCTGCTGTAAATAAATAGCGATTATTTACGACGTCTTTTCTATAATTGCTTTTGTGTTCATTGAGATTCTATTTTGAAGTTTGTTTCTTGTTTAAATTTGAAATTATTTGCTACTTTCATTTCAGGCTGGCTTCAACGTATACACATCAAGGCTGGTATGTGTGGACTAGGGTTTTACCGTATAGTACCATTGCTGAGGCGCGAGGCCACGTTGATGGCGCTGTCATTGAGAAGCGGTGACCTCCAACGTGACTGTCGAGGGGTAACGCGGCGTCTAGAGGAACGTCTTCAGCTAAATTGGGACCGTTATATGGAAAAAGAAATGTCAACGGCAGCGTTTCTGCGAGGTTGCGGATCCATGTATGGTGTTCGCTCAACTGTACAGGGGCCTGAGATGACTTAGTTAAAACATTTAAAAGAACATTATGAGTTAAATTAATTCGACTCTATTTCCCACAATTATTTCAAAATTCAATGCTTTCTATTCATATATTCATTTGTGTTCGAAAAAATGAAAAAATAAATGACATCCAAATAATATTGTGTGATTAAAATTCTATGTATTCTATCAAACTTATTTTTCTTAATTAAACAATGTGTGATTTAAATTCAATTGTTATTTGATATATTGATGTATTCTATAAAACTTATTTTTCTTAAATAAACAATGATAATCGTGTTTTCATTTTCTTTTTCATTTCCCCTTTTCACTTGTTTTTAATGACAAATGGTAAAATTACGACGAACATAAAAGTGGGCAATATTTATCTATCACTGCACTATAAAATGCAGAAAAGGCCGAGTTGACCAAAGGCCAAGTTGACTCATGGCCGAGTTTGTTACAGGCCGAGTTGACCCGTGACCTATTATTTGATTGTTTTTGTTATAATTTTAAAATATATACACTATAGAAAATATATCCAGGTTTTGGTTTAAATTGATTTGTGGTTTTTTGGCCGGATTGCTTAAGCAATTCCGGTCTATAGATTGGCGATGTCCGTCTGTCCGTCAACATTTTGGTTAAAGTTTTAGGTTAGGCAAAATGGTTAAAGTTTCTGGTTAAGCAAAATCTCAGCACAAGAAAGGGTTCTATTGATTTCTATTGTTACTTTGACCTTGACCTTAGTTTGTCGATTTTCAAGGTCAAATTGCCGACAATCCGGCCTTACCGTCTTCAGCGGTTTCTTGTTTTATAACGTATATCAAATATATCTTTGGTCCCACTTACGTTAACATAAGTATAGACTAAGCCAAAATATAGATTTTTTTTTTTTTTTTTTTTTTTTAAATACCCAAAACCAGGGACACTATATTGTCCCTGGCTGATGTAACCGCGCGCGTTTGATATCCCTGTAAATAAGTGTCCCTGCCAAAACATAGGATTTGGAGGTCAAATATGGATTTCAGAATATGCAAAACGCCCCTTACCTAGACCATCCTCAAAACACAATTACTTCAGAGTCTATTTAAACCGAAACTCGGATATAATGTTATTTAACAATTCCCGACATCTAATGTAATGCAAAATGTGAAATAAATCATACTTATATTTTTTTAATATAATACTTTAAATATATGCCCCATATAATTTTTATCTAAGTTTTTGTTTGAAATGAATTTGTCATAATTAATTAGACAAACTAAATAGATAGTCACTTTTTATGATCCCTGGCCATATGTCCCTATTTCAAAAGAGAATGGTTAAATCAATGGGGCGGGCACAGTTGTGACATGTATGTTAGATTCTTATTAACACTTTCCCATAGTATACAACAATACAAACATTGACAATGTCGTTGATTTTTTTTATTGGTGTTTTCAGGGACGTAGATCTTATCTATGTCCCTGGTGTTTTACGCCGCTGTCAACATTATTTCAGTTATATCACGGCGACAGTTCACTTATTCATGATCCCTGGGTAAACAAACCAGTGCTAGGCTAGAAAATGTGCCTAGTCCAAGGGCACTCCACTATGACCGTAGTGCCGCGACTGGGGATCGAACCCGGGACACCCGGTTTCAAATCCCCGGCGCTAACCACTCGACGACGGCGGATTCCTGAAAATGTCGGTGAACACTCTCATAAAAGTATGCTAATTGAATAAAGTTGAAAACACTGTGCTAAAAGAAGAAATTGTTCATTACTACTACTACTACTTCGATTCTACTCTTCTACTAATACAACTACTGCTGCTACCTCAATTGCTTCATCACCTTATACTGCTGCTACAGCTAAAAATGCTAGTGGTTCTACATATTACGAGTAAATATCGATAACGACAAAACCATCATCATCAACATCATCAAAAATACAATCAACAATAGCTACAAAAACAACACTATCTACTTCTCATTTTACTGCTCATATGTTAGTCCATTCCGGTATGCCCTAGCCTCCATATATGCCCATTCCGGTATTTCCATGCTCGCCAAATAGTTAATTCTGCACGGCGAGAGTAAACAAAAACAAATAATGAATAAATGTCAATTTCAGTCCATTCCGGTATTTACCCGTCTCCATTTTAGTCTATTCCGGTGTTACCATAAGTCCATTCCTGTATTTCCATTGTCCATTCCGGTCCATTACTCTAAAGAGTCTATTCCGGTGAGGGAATGTTGGTGAATTGCGCACGTGCAGTCCCTTTCAAACTTCCGGTATGAAAAGTGGGGCGTTTTAAACTTTTTTTTTGACAGCGACGGTAGACGTTGTACGATTTTTAGATAGACCTAGCATGAACTCTTAGCGTTGTCAAAGGTGAGTAAACATTTCTATCGTTTCTGGTTTTTGTGGCGATTGGATCGTTGAGGTCATGTTTCTTTGTAACAAGGCAAGAAAGTATCCTGTTGTGTCCTAGTTTCGTGACCTTAAGCATCGATTTCCGCGCATGCGCATTTCGAAATGAAAAAGCGAGTGGTCAAAATACTATTTTATTTTAGATAAGTACAAGAGAAAGTTGATGCAACGCATCAATGTCGCCGGATATCCATAGTGCAGTTATGCATAACACTAACATTATAGTAGTTAAATAAACAGTTATCAACTGAGGGGCATATTGGAACATCAGGGGTGAGGTCAAGTGAAAATGTATCATAACTTGCATTTTTTTGTCAACGAAGTGAATGATAATTGAAGCCTTTCATTGTTTATGATCAATCTCCATTCCAAAGTAGCTAGGTTGACCATACACACAACCAACTAATTATTGATCATAAACAGTAATGGAAATGAGAAATCTTGCCAATCATTAGTCTTAGTATGTATACAGTGCTTTTTCATTAAGGAATTATTATAAGATTTGTGAATTCCACATACACTTTTAAAGATGTTTGTCAGAATATTTGAATTTTATTATTTTTTTCAATACAACAAAACAGACAATTTAGGATTTGCATGCAATAGCACGTCATTTTACCTTTCCTCTATTAAAGTCAACAGTGGCCATCTTTGCAGCAATCTACTTTTAAAACAATGAGTTAAGGGTTAAATCGCTGAAGACACGAGTTTTCTCTTTTTCTCAAAATGATATTAGCTTGGCATCCTAATTATATCATACTTTAACAAATGTTGAAATGTAGTCCAATATTTATAAATTAGACCACCTTCGAAATATAATATCAACTAAACAGTTAAATCTCATTGAAATTGTTGTATAATTTAAACTTAATTTCGAACATAAACTGAGCCCTACAACATGTTAATTTATTTTAATTATTTCCTTCCTTTTTTATAATGAAAATAACAAACTACTCATGTTTTAGAATTATATTATGATGAGCGCCCTTGTGTCAATGATGCATAACAATATGCAGATCGGAAGCAACATGCCTTTAGGGAATTAAATGACACATTTAAAATTGTCAAGGACGAAATAATTTTGTACGAAAGACCCGATTCTTTCTTATTCGCAGAGGTGTTGTTCTTGAAACTCTCTTTATAGGCAGAGAGTGTTCGTTCAAAGTAATTTTTCTATTAAAACTAGTTTTATCTCGGTTTGTTCATTTCTTCATTTGTTTCGAACGAAATAAACATTTTAAATCACCTACGATTTACTATTTGTAAGTGAGTGTAAAGAAACGGCTCTTTGCAAAGGAGATTGATCTACGCAGTTGGTATTCGCGAGTCACGCTTCAAGCAGGTGCGCGTATGTAAACAAATTAGACTGCGACGTAAATTTTTGTAGTTATCGCCTTTTGAGTACATGTAGTATATAGTGTAAAATAAAGTATTTCAGTCTAGCTAATAGGGACTGTTTTGTCTTCGTAAATAAAACAAAAAAACATAAATGAGAGTCAAAATAAAGAAACTGAAAATACCTAAAATATCGGAATATTTATTTCATTTTAGATGTGTCATTACTTAGTGTTTTTAAACAAACACAATTGTAATATGTTCAAGACATCTAAATGTGTTTCTTTCTAATAATAATCCCCCCTCCCATGTGATTTCCGAAAACCTATTAAAAATAGAAGTCGCGGGATTCTGCCCGGCGACTAATGAACATAAACTTACGGTGTTCCGTTAGGGCCATCGTGCTATCGCGCATACGCGATGCCACGATGGTGATGGCACGATGAAGCGATGTAATATCGCGTCATCGTAGCATCGCTCCATCACCATCGTGTCATCGTGCCATCACCATCGTGTCATTGTGCTATCGTGGCATCACGTGTGCTTGTTCACAGCGTGATAGCACGATGGCCCTAATGGTACACCGTATAAACTGGTTACATAAACATACGATAGCACGATGGTGATGGCACGATGACGATGACGCGATGTAATATCGCGTTATCGTCATCGTGCCATCATAGCATCGCTTCATCACCATCGCTCCATCGTGCTATCGTGTCATCACCATCGTGTCATTGTACCATCACCATCGTGTCATCACAATCGTGCTATCGTGGCATCGCAAAAATAAATATTTTGAAAATATGTCTCAAATATACGCCTGTTTATTTATCGGGAACGTCAAAACGCTTTCTCCTCAGTTTGTGACCTATTTTCATAATGCCGAAATATAAAGGAAAGTAACCGGAAGTAAAATATAAACTTAGAAAAACGCTTCCATGACATTGACAAGTTATGCAGACAAAAAATATCGCTCGATAAATTGATTTCTTATATGTCACGAAACGAGTGCAAGGGCCGAATATAGGAGAGAGAAGGATACTAGGCCTCCATTTAGTCCAAATTATTTAGACTTTCATCTGTCATGTATTGGTCAACAGTTTGCAGGATATTAAATAACAAAATGAAAAATGAGCATATGCGATGTTTTTTTTTGAAGGACTAGGCCTCTATTAAGAGTAGGATACCTAACCAGTCTTGAAAAGGTCATATTTCTGTAAGACAGCCTGGAGCCAAAGGAGTCCTTTTAGGCAATGACTCAGGATATTTATAACCCTGTTGTACATGTAAACACTTCAAGTTTAGTTAAGTTTAATGTTAAAACTTCTCCAAGTTTAGAAACTGTTAATTGTTATAGCTCAGATAATGTGGGTAGATATATCGTGGAGGTCTCGAGGTAACGTGTTAACTCGGCCTTTAACCACAGGGGAGAGGCTCATATTTTGTTTCACTTTTACTATTATACTATATAGTATAATAGTAAAAGTGAAAAAAAATATGAGCCTCTCCCCTGTGCCTTTAACCAATTCATGTGAATCATTGTTTAATTTAGAAAAAATATGAATGGTAGAATAACCAATCAAACAACAATTGAATTTAAATCACACAATATTATTTGATGATTTTTTTTACCTCTTTCTCAAATACAAAAGAGAAATAAATAACATGATTTTATGACGAAAAAGGAAAATATGTAGGCGGAAATGAGCACAAAAATAATATTATATGAATAGAAAGCATTGAACGTGTCGCCACACTGCTTGGTTCCATCTGCCATTTACCACACCAGTCACATTCAACAGCTTGTTGTCTCTTACTAAGCACACGCGAAAATGAAATGCACAATTCCATCACGCGCAAACAAACGACAATGCACACGACCCAGAATCGTTCTCGAACTGTACCTATTCTCATACGTATAGTATAAGGGCAGGGCTGTTCAAATCCCATAGCCCAACGTACGGGACAAGTCTTAAATCGCATCGAGCAAGTCACTAATTGCAAAATCTAAGTCCAGGACAAGTGGCATTTTCTGAAAATCCACGTTCCATTATTATGACCCATTTACTTAACAGTGCATGATAACACTCAGCATAACATCCTGCAGATAATTTGACGCGTCGCAGGGGGTAATCCTTGACACGCGCCAGTGTTGATTACACAGTAGCGTATGACCTAAGTAGAACCAGAGGCTGAGCACACAGCCCGGCTTAATTACTTACACACATGCCATGTATAAACAGTGTGATTTGACTGTATGTCACTCGCTGTGACCATAAAAGATCAATAACAGTAAGCGGAGTTTACCCACCTGTCAGATCGAGTGGTTTCAGCCAACCGAATCGCATCAGTAATAGTCAATTAACGTGATTTATATACCCAATAAGTCGGTCCAATCATTAGTGACAATTGTTCCCTGGGGCTATGTGTCAATCCATGAATACAAGCTAAATTACCAGTGGATTTGTCTCGTTAAAATGTTCCTTTTAAAGTATTTTGATCAATATTTCTACTTTTGGTATGCGATGTTTGCAAACTGGTTCAGAAATATTTGGAAGAAAATTTTCACCATGCAGAAGCTAATAAAATAATTCCGATCCAAATTAAAGACAATAAGACGACATCTAGATATGTCTTGATGATGCTGCCATTGGCGCTTAAAGAGTTAAGTAACATATTTGAGTACATAACTTTTTTAAAGAATTATTGCCCTTTTTCGATTTAGAATTTTGGTTGAGTTATTCATACCAAATCAATTTTTTTTCAAAACAATTAGAGATATAGCTTAAACACTTACAATATCTTTTTACCATCAATACCGCCACCAACAGCCAAGAGTGCATAATTCAGTGAACGTTTTCGTAAGAATTAGGACCCTTTAATGACTTACAAAGTACTTTGCTTATAAATAGTATGATTAAGTAATTGCTTATGTTTTCTATACCACCCAAATTAATTTTATTTCTTTGGAAAGCACGAAAAAGTCGAGCATGCTGTCATCTGACAGCTCTTGTATCTTTCCATATTGAGATTTAAATAATTTATTGTGTTTTTATACGCCCGTTTTACCTGCGCCGTACGGGCGGGCGGCCAGGCGGTGCCCAGTATGTTGTCAGTTAATAACTTGAGAAGCCTTTGTCCCATCATCATCAAATTTCGTCAGAATGTGTATTGGCATAATATCTTAGCCATATCGCTTTAGTCAATCAAGAGTTATCGCCCTTTAATTATAGAAATTATCTAAAAGTGGTCTTGTCAGCTAAATAACTTTAGAAGTTGTCTAATCATCACCAAATGTTGTCAGAATGTGTATGGGCATTATATCTTGGACAAGTTCGATAACTAGCCATATCGCTTTAGTCAATCAATAGTAATCGCCCTTTAATTATAGAAATTACCTAGAATTGGTCTTGTCAGCTAAACAACTTTAGAAGCCTTTGTCCCATCATCACCAAGTTTGGACAGAATGTATATTGGCATAATATCTTTGACAAGTTCGATAACTAGCTATATAGCTTTAGTCAATCAAGAGTTATTGCCTTTTAGTTATAGATGATGATTGGATAAAAGCATCAATAACTTTTGAAGCTTTTATCCAATCATGACCAAATTTAGTCAGAATGTGTATGGGCATAATATCTCGGACAAGTGCTATAATCAGCCATATCACTTGAGTCATTATATTTGATCATCACAAATTTAGACAATATGTTGATGGGGAGAATATCTTGGTCAGGTTTGATAACAAACCACGTTATCTTAGTCACTCCACACTTATATCCCTCGAAATGGCCAAAACTATATCAACAGTGTCCGCTCTCTAAATTTCCCTGACATACAACCTATTATCACTATACTTGGTCTCAAAAAAATAGGATGGACGTATTTTGTGACATTTGGCGCTCTTGTTAGCAATCTGCTCAATGTCATCAGTCGTATCCTGGCCGGATTTATATGGTTCTTCTATAAGGAAAGTGAATAGAAAAATCTGGACATTTTGGTACGTCTCAAACATACTAAATTTCACTCAAAGTACATGTAAAATTCACCAAAATAATTGATTATTTTTAGCATTGACGTCGCCGCAATCTTGTTTCATTTTGTGTATACGCAGGTAACACGCCTGTCGCCTCGCGTATACAAAAAATCAGGACATCATTCAATAATGTAGCGTAAATGTTTATAGGACTAAAAGAAGGCCAGACACTTCCAGGTAAAATGATAATCAGCGATATTTCTCCTTCTTTAGATGGTATCACTAAACAGACCCATTCACAATTACAAACAGTTCTTCTCAATTTTCATACAGCGTGCTATTCACAATTCTGGCCATGTAGCATTTATCATTTTAATTTTTTATCTTGATTTTCTGACTAAAATATAAAATACTCGACCAGTCGCCGTTGTTTACATTCTTAAACCATTTTAAAGCTAACCAGAATGGTTGATATACTTCAGGTATGAATAATAACAGACAGGTTACTTGTTGCGTCGTATATGTGCTATACCATACGGTATATCGATACGTTGTTTTGAAGCCAATAAAAGTGCTGCAAATTATTAACTGTGATTTTTAAGCACACTATTCACGTCAGTGCAAGCGTCTATTAATAGATACTGGATTTTCCATAAATTGCAAATGGCTGTATGGCTGAGTACGAGGATAAACAAACTCAGAGAAAATACAAACTCATAAATGAACTATAAATCTATGAAATCGGGTTTTAATTATACATCACTTATGTTTTATTTATTTGTTGCATATTTACAACGCTTTTTCTGTGGCTGTAAAAAAACCTATCAAGTTTTCTTGTTTCTTTTTTTTCGCCCTCCATTGGATCGCAAAACATCAAAACATCCCCCGAGGGGGTTGCGACTTATGACGTCACGTATCAAGCTAATGCCGTATTGTATTGGGAACGCTGGGAAACCAAAATCCAGTTCAACAACAACAATATTTTGGGTTTTCAACGGATGTAAACATGAACTCGTGACAAAAATCAACAGATATTATTTTCGTTGCTGTCGGGAAATTAGCCGGGTGAAGATGCTTAAGTAAACGGGTGATTTTACCAGCTTTGGCCCATTTCTACACCCCTGGTTTTACGGAACTTTACTTTCACTTTCGTAATTATATGCACTCACCGTTTATACATGTTTGTTGATTTAAAAAAAATGAACAAACCGGTCGTCAAGGTAATGTCTGTTTACAGATGTTAAAACGTACGTGTGACAATTATCAATGTTATAATTGTTACTTAAGGTTTGACATACGTTGTAAAAGCACAACAAATGACACATACACACTACTCTTTACCACTTCACCCTTAATCATGCCCTTTATTACTTTTTCTTGTCCGGAGAATTACTTAATAACTAATTTATGGAATCTAATAAAACTGCATACAATGGTAGAGCACAATGAGAGGAAGTGCAGTGTACAAGAACCATGACTCTAATTTACATAATTACAGAGTTATTTTCCTTTGTTACTTTTTGTTGAGCGTAGAATAATTTCAAAACTACTGAATAGAATTTAATAAATCTTCATACTATGATGCAACACATTGAGAGGAAGTGCAGTGAACAAGAACCATAACTCTATTTTAGCCAATTACAGAGTTGTTGCCCTTTGTTACATTTTCTTGTTCGTAGAATAATTTTCATAGTCCTTTCTTACTTTTTTCTTGTCCCGAGATTATCTTTAAAACTACAAGTTGGAATTTAAGGTGGGTTTTTAGATCACCTAGAGCCAAAGGCTCAAGGTGAGCTATTCTGATCACTTTGTGTCCGTCGTCCGTCGTTAACTTTTAGCTTTAAACATCATCTCCTCCTGAACCACAAAACCAATTTCATCCAAACTTCCCAGGAATGTTCCTTTGGTGGCCCTCTATCAAAATTGTTCAAAGATTTAAATTCTATTTAGAACTTTGGTTGCTGCGGCATCAGAAAGGGGGCAAAATGTCCAAACTTTAAAAATCTTCTCCTCTGAATCTGCATGTCAAATTCCAATATATTTTGGTAGAAATGTTCCTTGGGTGACCCTCTACAAGGATTGTTCAAGGCATACTGTTTGGTTGAAAACATGGCAGTCAGGAGGCATCAGAAAAGGGGCAAAATCGTCCGTTGTTAACTTTTAGCTGAAAACATCATCTCCTCCTAAACCAAAATACTAATTTCAACCAAACTTCACAGGAATGTTCCTTCGGTGGCTCTCTTTCAAAACTGTTCAAAGATTAAAATTCCATGGAGAACTTTGGTTACTGCGGCATCAGAATGTCCAAACTTTAAAAATCTTCTCCTCTGAATCTGCATGTCAGATTCCAATATAGTTTAGTAGAAATGTTCCTTTGGTGACCCTCTACAAAGATTGTTCAAGGCATACTGTTTGGTTGAAAAACATGGCAGTCAGGAGGCATCAGAAAAGGGGCAAAATGACAACATTTGGAAATTCCATTTTTCCTAAGTCCTTGTCTGATATTGAAAAGGAATCTTACTTCAGTGATCATCTACTTAATTTGTTCAAGCCGTATTGATTGGTTACACAATCATAGCAACCTCACATCATCACAAAAGGGGTAAATTGAACTTTTAGCTACAATTGACAACTCCTACCATTCCACTTGACCAATTTCAACGTTACTTCACAGGAATGTTCCTTTGATGGTCCTCTTTCAAAATTGTTCAAAGACTTACATTCTGTGTAGAACTTTTGTTGCTGCGGCATCAGAAATTGAAAAAAATACCCAAACTTGAAAAACCTCCATCTCCATAATCCATTTGTCAGATTCCAAGATAATTTGGCAGAAATATTCTTTGAGTGACTCTACAAAAACTGTTCAAGCCATATTGATTTCGTTGACAAACAGGGCAGCCAAACATTTCTTGTTAGTTTCAAGATACAAATGGCTTTTAATGATAAGCTATTTCTTTAACTGAGTGTCCACTCCTTGCAGTTTCATTTGAACTCTTGATCAAATTTTCACAGATATTATCAGTTAAATATTTGCTTCTAATTTACTATCATTCAGGTGATCAATTTAGGGCCATCTTGGCCCTCTTGTTTTAATATTCCACTACCTTTCCTATCAGGGCGACGTTCGGGGGTTTTGATCACATTCAGGAATAGTCTTGGATTGATTAAAAAATGCTTGCGTGACTTTTGAAATCTGCATGAAACACGCACACAATTATGAATGTGAATGGGAACACTGCTGACACATAATCTTTAAGGGACTTAAGTCCTCTTACATAATTGAAGGCATACATATTTTAATCGGTGTTGTCGTGCCTTTGTTGCCTTCTTCACCTGTTTCTGTGGGGGTTCACTACGGTCACATCGCAGAACATCAGCTGCCACCGAACTTGTAAGCGTCTTTCCCAATACACAAACATCTTTTTTAAGGAATTAACATGTAATTAATGGGTAATTATTGACTGATCACTAAGATGACTGTAAATGAAACTGTTTGCAAATTTGCCATTATAGTTACAAATAAAAGAGAATTGATGTACTATATTTAAATTTACATTTTAGCCTTATAAGAGTATATACAAGAGAAAGTTGATGCAAGGCATCAATGTCGCCGGAAAAGACTGCATTGATTTATTTATGTATTCTTGACTTTCCTTAGTCTATTCAAACATTAGGAACGTTGATATGAAAACATTTGCTTATAAATTTTATATACATACCTATACATTAGGGTATCTATAAAAAATTAACGAAATGTTATTTATCTTGGCTTAAATTTAATTTTGCTGTTGTTACTTATTTAAATAATAGTATTCATTCATATAATTTCAATGTGTGTCAATCTTATTCGAATCACAAGGTAAATATCCTGGTATTGCTTTAAAGGGAGGTAATTTGAAGAAAACAAAAGTCTTCAAAAGGAGAAATATATCAGCATTACCGTCTACAGTTTAAATTGTTCTATTGTTTGTGGATTTAAAAATGTTCTTTTTTTCTTATTTCTACATGTACAACGAAATATTGCGGCTTCTCTTTGACGCTTTGCGTCAAACATTCGTCTTGTACTTGTCTAAAATAAAATAATATCACTCGCTTTTTCATATCGAAATGCGCATGCGCGAAAATCGATGTTAGAGGTCACGAAACTACACAACAGAATAGGGTCTATATTTAGCTTAGAAACAGTTCCTACTTTAGATATTCATGGATTAACATTATTAAATGAATTCTACACAAATCAAGACATCTCTTTGAACATGAAAACAACATTTAGTAAGTTAAAATTGCTATTAAAAGGAGAATCCGAAATTGACCTCAATGATGACACATAAGAGTCTGCATTAGGGGGTGTTGGTTCACGTCTTGAAGGGACCACTTTTGTCTTCGTAAATAAGACAAAAAACTTAAATGCGAGTGAAATAAAAAAAACTGCAAACATTAAAAAATCGGAATATTTATTTCATTTTAGATGTGTCATTTATTAGTGTTCGTAAACAACCACAATTGTAATATGTTCAAATCATCTAGATTTGTTTCTTTCTAATAATAAGCCGCCCTCCCATGTGATTTCCGAAAAGCTATTAAAAATAGAAGTCGCGGGCTTCTGCCCGGCGACTAATGATCTTAGACTGAATACCCTGCCAATACTATTGAGGGGATTCTGAATACCCATCGAGGGGATTCTGACTACCCTACTATTTTGGCCGAGGGGATTCTGACTACCCTATCAATTATGTCTGTAAACATGCCTTCACACTGAGGTGATTTTGAGGTACACTCATAATTTTTGTTCTTTTTTTTTATTTCTTAAAAAAAACCGTAAACTGAAAACGAATATAATCAGTATTCGAATATTGTTCCGTTTTTCAAATATTTGTTCCCATCTCTAATTTAATCCCATTACCTTGATTTAAGCTCACCTGTGCTCAAATGGGTCAAAAACTAGATCATAAGGTCAAATTGAAGAAAATTTATTGGCTTGATAATTAATATGTAGGCCAATTTTAAATATGGGTCATGTCCAGTAAAAATCAAGGTCACAAGGCCAAATTGTTTGAAAATCTTGTAAAAACTCTAGAGGCTGCACTTTTTAGATCACCTAGAGCCAAATGCTCAAGGTGAGCTATTCTGATCACTCTGTGTACGTCGTCCGTCGTTAACTTTTAGCTTTAAACATCATCTCCTCCTGAACCGCAAGAACGTTTTCCACCAAACATCACAGGAATGTTCCTTTGGTGGTCCTCTTTCAAAATTGTTCAAAGATTAAAATTCCAATGAGAACTTTGTTTGCTGCATCATCAGAAAGGGGACAAAATGTCCAAACTTTAAAAATCTTCTCCTCCGAATCTGCCTGTCAGATTCAAATATAATTTGGTAGAAATGTTCCTTGGGTGACCCTCTATAACAATTGTTCAAGCCATACTGATTGGTCGAAAAACATGGCAGTCAGGCGGCATCAGAAAAGGGGCAAAATGACAAAATTTGAAAATTCAATTTTTATGAAAGTGTTTTGTCTGATTTTAAGAAAATATAATACGAATCTTACTGTAATGATCCTCTATTTAATTTGTTTAAGCCGTTTTGATTGGTTACACAATCATATCAACCAGGCGTCATCACAAAAAGGGTAAATTGAACTTTTAGCTACAAATGACAACCAACTCCTACCATTCCAATAGACCAATTTCCACAAAACATCACAAGAATGTTCCTTTGGTGGTTCTCTTTCAAAATTGTTCAAAGATTTAAATTCCATTGAGAACTTTGGTTGCTGCGGCATCAGAAAGTGAGAAAAATACCCAAATTTTAAAAATCCTTTTCCTCCATAATCTACTTATGCGATTGCAAGATAATTTGGTAGAAATGTTCCTTAAGTGACCCTCTAAATAAACTGTTGAAGCAATATTGATTTCGTTGAAAAACAGGGCAGCAAGGCGGCATCAGGAAAGGTGCAAAATGACAAAAACTTTATAATTCCATTCTTATTAAAGTTCTTGTTAGATTTCAAGATATAAATGGCCTTTACTGATAAGCTGTTTCTTGAGAAGTGTCCACTCCTTGCAGTTTCATTTGCACTCCCTGATAACATTTTCCCAGATATTTGCAGTTAAATATTTGCTACTAATTTACTATCAATTAGGTGATCGATTTAGGGCCATCTTGGCCCTCTTGTTTCTTTAGCAGCTTGACATTGTTAGCTCACCTGAGCACGAAGTGCTCTAGGTGAGTTATTGTGATCGGCTTTTGTTCGTCATCCGTCAACATCTTCTCCTCAGTAACCAGTGGGTCAATTGAGATGACACTTCACAGAAAGCACCCTCTCAATGACCTCACCAGAATTCCTTCAAATTTTTGGAATCCATGCAGAATTCATGGCAAAATGTTCCTTGGATGAGCGACCCTTTATCTTATTTCAATTTGGGTCATTCACTTTGCTGTACACAGAGGTTTGAATCACAATGCTGTTCCCCACAGACATGTTCTCAGACTAACACTAGTCTATCAATAATTTGTTAGGGAACAGCATTGCGACTCAAACCCCTGTGTCGCCGTACAAAAAGCATAAGTCTTTAGGTGCAGGTACATTAGAAAATATTTCCCATCTGGTTTCAAATCGGTTGCAGATATATCCATATTTTTTTATCAAAGTTCTAGATAAGAGGCGCTTTGCATGTTCTAAGATCCTTATTGGACCCTCTAACCCTATGTTGTTGGTTACTCATTGAGACAATTCTTTTGAGTACCCACATCATAGGGTTTGGTTGGACTTTATGAGCGATATTTTGAGTAAAAGATATGTATACTGGTCCTTATCTGTAGCTTTGTTTTATCATCTAATTTCAGCCTTGGGGACAATTTGTCACAGGTCACATCTGTGTCAATGTTTTTGGAATGCAAAAAGAAAAGGGGATCAAATTTTGTCTTCGAAAAGATATTGTATATTAAAGAGGGACAGACAGTGATCCAGTTTGTCAATCAGTATGGTGAGGTTGTAATCCCTGAATTAGATAAAGATGAAGATCCAACATCATCACATAAATTAAGGAAACTGATGGACAGCCTCAGACCGTTGAGGGAGATGAGACGAAGTGGAGGAGGAGAAAATCAGGAATGGACACTTCCCAGACATGGTAGGACTCGGGTCTTTTTCCATAGATCCCACAAGTCCAATTATCGGACCCATTCCCAATGCCAAATATACATCTTTTTCCCAATTTTAATAAAATGATTCTCAATCAAAAGTACCTACTAAAATTCTTCAACTTAATTTGACTGCATTTCTATCACGGAAAGGGATTCACGGTCGGACACCGGAACCATGTTACGTTATTCAGCTTGTAACAATTTGTTCAGTGACCATAAGTAATTGAATGATTCTTGACATCAATCCTTCATGTCGCTTACAACTAAAAAGTAGTTGTAAACCAGGGACCGTATTCACAAAGCTCCTTAAGAAAAAAAAAATCCTTAAATACAGAGATTTCCCTTAATTTTCACCATTTTCGCCTTATCTTTAAGGAATTTCCTAAGACACTTTTCACAAGACTCCTTAGGTAAATATATTCCTTAAATCGGTCCATTTTCCCTTAAAAGTTAAGGAGCACTGTACCATGCTATAACTTTTCTTTAAAGTTGAGGAAAATCTTAAATGTCATATTCTCGAAATCAAATGGCAGCTGTCCTGTCTCTGAAAATAATCAAAACGTTTTTACAGACTTTTATATGGATAACTTTTGAAATGGCCGCCTTCTATAACCAACATCTCTGTCACTGGTATTGTTCTAAGTTAATTATGTCTCCCCCATTACATGGGGGTGACATATTGTTTTTGCCCGTTCCGTCCGTCCTTCCATCCTTCCGTCTGTCACACTTGTTTCCGCTCAATAACTGAAGAACGCTTGGGCGTAAGAACTTCATACTTAGTATGCAGGTTGGTCATGACCAGTAGCTGACTCCTATTGATTTTGATAACAGAAGGTCAAAGGTCAAGGTCATGGTGACCTTGTGAGGTAAGAAATGGTTTCCGCTCAATAACTGAAGAACGCTATGGCTGAGGAAATCCATACTTGGTATGCAGGTTGGCCATGCCTAGTAGAAGACCCCTATTGATTTTGAGGTCAGTACGTCTAAATTCAAGGTCACATTGACCATGAGCTTGAAAGGTCACAGTGACAATGAGCTGATAAATATTTTTTGCTTGGGCCCAGGAACTTCATACTTGATGTGCAGGTTGGTCACCACCAGCAAATGACCCCTATTAATTTTAAGGTCACTAGGTCAAAGGTCAAGGTCACATCCGTCACACTTGTTTCCGCTCAATAACTGAAGAACACTTGGGCATAGGATCTTCATACTTGGTATGCAGGTTGGTCATGACCAGTAGATGACTCCTATTGATTTTGATGTCAGAAGGTCAAAAGGTCAAGGTCATGGTGACCTTGTGAGGTAAAAAATGGTTTCTGCTCAATAACTGAAGAACGCTTGGGCCGAGGAACTCCATACTTGTTATGCAGGTTGGCCATGCCCAGTAGAAGACCCTATTAATTTTGAGGTCAAAGTCATGGTCACAGTGACAATGAGCTGAAACATTGTTTTTGCTTATAAACTGTAGAATGCTTTGGCCCTGGAAGTTAATACTTGGTGTGCAGGTTGGTCACCACCAGTAGATGACCCCTATTGATTTTGAGGTCACTAGCTTAAAGGTCAAGGTCATGGTAACCTTCAGCTGAATTTTTTTTTTCTCTCAATAACTAAAGAATGCTTATGTTGAGGAACTTCATACCTGGTGTGCAGGTTGGTCCTAACCAGTAAATGACCTTTATTGAATTTGTTTGATTTTGAGGTCACAAGGTCAAATGTCGTAGGTCACGGTAACCTTCAGCTGAAAAATGTGTTTTACTCAATAACTCGAGAACGCTTATACCCAGGAACTTCATACTTGGTGTGAAGCTTGGTCCTAACCTGTAGATGACCCCTATTGATTTTGATGTCAGTAGGTCAAAGGTCAAGGTCGCGGTGACCTTTGGCTGAAAAATGGTTACCGCTCAATAACTGAAGATTGCTTGGGCCCAGGAACTTTATACTTGGTGTGCAGGTTGGTCACCAGCAGCAAATGACCCCTATTGATTTTGAGGTCACTAGGCCAAAGACCAAGGTCATGGTAACCCTCAGCTGAAAAATGGTTTCCGCTCAATAACTGAGGATTGTCACTGTTGCTTAATCTCCAGTCCAAAACTAAATAACTCATCTCCATCATTTCTTTTCCTCCCCTACGACTACACAAATGGGGAGACAAGCGCTTTTTCAAAAAAGCAATCTCTAGTTACTCCTAGGTTTTGACTGACCAATATACATACATGTACATTACTTTGGTATCTTGATTGAATTTATTCGTTAATATGAGAAGCACTTTGAATATTCAAGCATTCTATCTGACAACAGATGTTGTTTGTCAAAGCCATACTTTAACAACTTCCAGGATGCTTCCATGACTATGGAAGATCCAGATCAGACCCTAAGTAGGTGCAGGCTGATCTGGATCTTCACTTGTGGCAAGTTTCAAAGGTTGATGTTCAGGTTATGAGTACCTGTAAGTGTAATATTCCTTTTCATAGTGCAAGAAATCCTGGTTAAAACGTGGAAACCTTTTATGAATAAAAGTATAATTATTGGAAAGATTTGAAAATATTATGAGTAATTTTTGTCTCGCTGCGACGAAGTTGCGAAAGCGAGACTAAGGTGTTGCTTTCTGGCCACGGCGTCAACTATTTGCGTTTAGCTCAACGTTAAAGTTACGTTTTTTTAACTTTTCTGAATAAGTACTGGTACTAGGGCTTTCATATTTGGAATAAAGTTACATCTAATACCCTTCTTCACATTGTATGCTAAAGATACTGAGTGTGACCTAATTTTTGGGGTAAAAAACATGATTTTGGTGGTTTTTGGTTGACTTTGAGATTTGGTCATAGCTTCCTAATTTTGTGTTGGATTGATTTCAAAATTGTGCACACATATTTCATAAATGAAGTACTTCAACATATCAAACGTGTTTTTGGGTCAAACATTTGGATTTTTTTCTTTTTCATTTCTTGTATTTTTAGCTCACCTGAGCTTTGCTCAAGGTGAGTTGTTGTGATCGCCTTTTGTCCGTCGTCCGTCAACTTCTTCTCCTCAGTAACCAATGGGTCAAATGGGATTAAACTTCACAGAAAGCATCCTCTCAATGACCACACCGGATTTCCTTCAAATTGTTGGGATCCATGCAGAATTCTGGTTTCCATGGCAACGAAATGAAAAAAACTTCAAAATTCTTCTTTTCCCAAACTGGTTGGCAGATTTTTAAATAATTTTGTACAATTGTTCCTTGGATGACCCTCTATCAGATTCCTTCAAGCCATGTTGATTGGTCGAAAAAACATGGCCGCCAGGGGGGGGCGGGGCTATTTTGCCTTATATGGCTATAGTGAAAACTTAAAAAATCTTCTCCTCCGAAAGTGTCTGGCCTATTTTCAAATAATTTTGTAGAAATGTTCCTTGGATGACCCATCATCAGATTCCTTCAAGCCATGTTGATTGGTCGAAAAACATGGCCGCCAGAGGGGGGGGGGGGGCTATTTTGCCTTATATGGCTATAGTGAAAACTTAAAAAATCTTCTCCTCCGAAAGTGTCAGGCCGATTTTCAAATAATTTTGTAGAAATGTTCCTTTAGTGACCAACTATCAGATTCCTTCAAGCCATGTTGATTGTTCGAAAAGCATGGCCGCCAGTGGGCAGGGCTATTTTGCCTTATATGGCTATAGTGAAAACTTAAAAAATCTTTTTCTCCCAAACTGGTTGGCAGATTTTCAAATAATTTTGTAGAAATATTCCTTCGATGACCCTCTATCAGATTCCTACAAGCCAAGTTGATTGGTCGGAAACTATGGCCGCCAGGGGGCGAAGCTTATATAGCTAAAGTGAAAAAAATATAATCAGGTGAGCGATTCCAGGGCCATCATGGCCCTCTTGTTATGTCTCCCCTTCTCCGAAAGGGGGGACATGCTGTATTTGTAGTTATTCTTATTCTTATTCTTATTCTTATTCTTCTTCTTCTTCTTAACTTTTGTTTGTCCAGAGCAGAACTCGGAAACTACTTGAAGTAATTGATTGAAACTTGGAACATAGATAGATGGCAATGTGAAGTTGTGCACCTTGCAAGAATTATAACTCTGGGCCACTTTGTTGCAAAGTTATCTGCCCTTGTTCAATATTTTAATAGTGTAAACTTTGTCCAGAGCAGAACTCAGAAACTACTTGAAGGAATTTATTGAAACTTGGAACATAGATAGATGGCAATGTGAAGTTGTGCACCTTGTCATAATTATGAGTTATCTCCCCCTTGTTCAATATTTTAATAGTGTAAACTTTGTTCAGAGCAGAACTCAGAAACTACTTGAAGGAATTTATTGAAACTTGGAACATAGATAGATGGCAATGTGAAGTTGTGCACCTTGCAAGAATTATAACTCTGGGCCACTTTGTTGCAAAGTTATCTGCCCTTGTTCAATATTTTAATAGTGTAAACTTTGTCCAGAGCAGAACTCAGAAACTACTTGAAGGAATTTATTGAAACTTGGAACATAGATAGATGGCAATGTGAAGTTGTGCACCTTGTCATAATTATGAGTTATCTCCCCCTTGTTCAATATTTTAATAGTGTAAACTTTGTTCAGAGCAGAACTCAGAAACTACTTGAAGGAATTTATTGAAACTTGGAATATAGTTAGATGGCGATGTGAAGGTGTGCACCTTGCAAGAATTATGAGTTATCTCCCCCTTGTTCAATATTTTAATAGTGTAAACTTTGTCCAGAGCAGATCTCAGAAACTACTTGAAGGAATTTATTGAAACTTGGAACATAGATAGATGGCAATGTGAAGTTGTGCACCTTGTAATAATTATGAGTTATCTCCCCCTTGTTCAATATTTTAATAGTGTAAACTTTGTCCAGAGCAGAACTCAGAAACTACTTGAAGGAATTTATTGAAACTTGGAACATAGATAGATGGCAATGTGAAGTTGTGCACCTTGCAATAATTATGAGTTATCTCCCCTTGTTCAATATTTTAATAGTGTAAACTTTCTCCAGAGCAGAACTAAGAAAGTACTTAAAGGAATTTATTGAAACTTGGAATATAGACAGATGGCAATGTGAAGTTGTGCACCTTGCAAGAATTATAACTCTGGGCTACTTCGTTGCAAAGTTATCTCCCCTTGTTCAATATTGTAATAGTCATTGACAAACTGCAATGGGGAGACATATGTTTTTTCATAAAAACAACCTTTCTAGTTTAATTTTGCGTTTAACCGACCGTTAAAGCTTCGATTTTTAGCTTGACTATTCGAAGAATAAGGGGAGCTATTGTAGTCACCCCGGCGTCAGCGTTGGTTGACTTGGTGATGCCTAGAGAGTTTGGAGTCAATAGGTCAAAGGTCAAGTTCACTGTGACCTTCAATACAGAAACATTCCTTGCTTTAAAACTACTGATTGCTTAGGCCTATGACCCTGAAACTTAGTTTGGGTAATGGTCATGATCAGCACTTGACTCAAACTTAATGAACACTATTTTTTGCAATAACTTTGAACTAGATGCATATGGTGCATATTGTTGCCCTATGGTTAAAGGTTTGCTTGCAACTACATTAAGAGTCCATATCTTAGTAACTACTTGATGCATTCCATTGAAACGTTATACAACCCTTCCCAACCATCACACCTATGAACATAATCAAGTTAAATAACTCTATCCTGCATATAATGCAAATTATCACCCTTTAAGACATTGTGGTTAATGTTTAGCATGCAACTACATTAGAGTCCATTATCTCAGTAATCAAAATCAAATAAGCGGTGGAATAGTCGAGCTTGCTGTCCTCCGACAGCTCTTGTTTTTATTTTTCTCAATAAGTACTGGTACTAGGGCTTTCATATTTGGGATATAGTTACATCTAATACCCTTCTGCACATTGTACGCTGAAGATGAGTGTGACCTTTTTTGGGGGTAAAACACTTGATTTTTGGTGGATTTTGAGAATTGGACATAGCTTCTTCATATTTTGTTTAATTTCAAATTGTGAACTGTTCACATTTCATAAATAAAGTACTTCAACATATCAAACAGGTTTCGGGGTAAAACGTTTGTGTTTTGGTAATTTTTTTTTATTTCTTGTATTTTTGAACTTTGCGCATTTGTATTTTTATTTATTTTGAATTTTTTCTTGTATTGTTAGTTCACCTTTACACAAAGTGCAAGGTGAGCTTTTGTGATCGCTCACCGTCCGTCGTCGTCGTCGTCCGTCTGTTCACATTTTCCTACAAACAAATTTCTCCTAAACCAATTAACCAAATTCAAAATAATTTTAAAGGAATGTTCCTTGGGTGGATCTCTTTCAAACTCATTCAAAGAATTCTATTCCATGCAGAACTTTGGTTGCCACGGCAAAAAAAAAGGGGGAAATAAACCAAAACTTAAAAAATCTTCTTGTCTGAAAGTAGAAGGCCCATGCCTTTGATATTTGGTATGTAGCATCGTCTAGTGAACCTTTACCAAGCTTGTTCAAATTATAGCCCTGGGGTCAAAAAGGACCCCTCTCCGGGGATCACTTGTTTTACCTAAACTCGTATACGGAAAAAACTTTAAAAATCTTCTTGTCTAAAAGTAGAAGGCCCAGGCCTTTGATATTTGGTATGCAGCATCATTGTGCACCTACCAAGATTGTTCAAATTATAGCCCTGGGGCTCACTTCTTTTCCAAAGACTCGTAGAGATTTTTAAAAAGGAATCTTCTCGTCTAAAAGAAGAAGGCCCTTGCCTTTGATATTTGGTATGTAGCATCATCTAGTGGACCTCTACCAAGATTGTTCAATTTATACCCATTGGGTCAAAAATGACCCCATCCTGGGGGTCCCTTGTTTTACATAGACTTGTATAGGGGAAAAACTAAAATCTTCTTGTCTAAAAGTAGAGGGCTAAGGCCTTTGATATTTGGTATGTAGCGTCATCTAGTGGAGTCTCTACCAAGATTGTTCAAATTATAGCCCTTGGGTAAAATATTACCCGGCCCCGGGGTTCACTTGTTTTACATCTATAGACTCATAAAGGGAATAAATTAAAAAATTATCTTGTCTAAAAGTAGAAGGCCCAGGCCTTTGATATTTGGTATGTAGCTTCATCTAGTGGACCCCTACCAAGATTGTCCAAATTATAGTCCTAGGGTAAAAAAAATAGCCCCACCCGGGTCACTTGTTTTACATATACTTGTATAGGGAAAAACTTTAAAAATCTTGTCTAAAAGTTTAATATTTGAAATCTAACTTCATCTAGTGGACTTCTACCAAGATTGGTCAAATTATTAAAGCCCTGGTGTCAAACATGACTCCACCCTGGGAATCACTTGTTTAACATAGACTTGTTAAGGTAAACACTTCAAATATATTCTTGTCCATTTGCCATGAATGTTCTTTGGGTGCCCCTCTACTAAGACTTCAAATTATTTTGATAGGATAATAAACATAGCCACCAGAGGGTGTTGCTTGTTTTCCGTATATATGTATAGACAAAGAACAATGAAAACATTTTAAGTTTGATTAAATCAGGTGAGCGATATAGGACCATCATGTTCCTCTTCTTTGAATTTTGCATTTAGCTCATTTTTTTATTTTTTATTTTTATTATTTCTTGAAATTCTAATCATTGCGTTTAGATCAATTTTTTAAATTTCTTGTATTTTTTTTTTTTTTTTAATTTCATGTTTAAAAACAAATGTGTTTAGCTCAATGTTAAAGTTTTGTTATTTTACTTTTTGTCTTTTACACTTGCATTGATAGTCAAAGAAGGGGACAGCGAGACATTTAATTACGCGTAATTGTTGTTCCTTAAACCAAAAGTCATCTGCTGCAGAGGCATCAGAAAGCATCTGTAAAAGGGTAAGGGATATGTGGTTAGATAATTAAATAAAGATTTTTCCAAATAAAAAGCACGCTCCTTATTTAGGTTTCTTTCATAGTCTAGTGACTAGTAGTCACATACTTTCACATTCTTAGAAAAATGCTTTTTACATTGGAATTTGAAATGTAAATTCATTTGTATCCCAACAATAGCAAAATCATATATGAAAATGTATTATTTATATTTATATATTATACAACAAGCAAACATGTATTTTTAGATCACGAAGTGCTCAAGGTGAGTTATTGTGATCTCCTTTTGTCTATCGTGCGTCGTTTGTGCTCAAGGTGAGTTATTGTAATCACCTTTTGTTCATCGTGCGTCTTTTGTCAACATCTTCTCCTCTGTACCCAGTGGGTAAATTGTGACGAAACTTCACAGAAAGCATGTGTCAATGTCCCCACCAGAATTCCTTAACCACAATGTTTTGGAATCCTTGCAGAATTCTGGTTTTCATGGCAACCAAACCAAAAAAACTTCTCCCAAACTGGTTGGCCGATTTTCAAATAATTTTGTAGAAATGTTCCTTGGGTGACCCTTTATTGGTCGCCAAGGCCGACTGCTAATTTTACTCCGTGGGCTTGATTTCCTTGTATTAATATATAGTGAAAACTTTAAAAGACTTCTTTTCAGAAGTATGGGACTGATTTTGAAATAACTTGGCACAAGTTTTCCTTGGGTGACCATTTACTGAGTTATATTAAATCAGGTGATCGATCCAGGGCCATTTTGGCCCTCTTGTTGTGTTATGATGCCATATAAACATAAGAATTGGGATGTTTAAAATGGTGTAATCGAATAAATTCTAGAACACTGGTGTTTATTAAACATCAAAATTGTGATGTATACATGTATTACATAAATTTCCAAAAAGCCTAGTTTTGCTGACTGTGTAACATGAAATGTAATAGTATATGATTGTCATAAACTCTGAACGTTCTAGTTTAATGCATTCTACTTTTCTCTGTACTTCCAGAATTATCAGGAAAAAGGATATGAAAAAACTTGGCGATTGCATTTCTCTTCAACATGACCGACACAGAAGGTAAATCTGCCATGTCGAGACTTTTGCAACGCCTAGTAGTTAAAGTCTGCACTCTGATGTGGTATCGACTGGAAATGCGGGTACCACTCGTTTTGCAAGTCGCATGCAGATTGTAACAGACGATGACTCCTCCTCAGGATCTACAATTGATACGAGCCCCAGTCATTGCTCAGAAGGCTCATCAGATTCGAATTATCAATGCCCCATAGAGGAGGTCAGCAGAGCATCACCGAGAAAAGTCTTGAAAAGACATGTTTAATCTGCAGAAAAAAACCTCTAGTTCAACCCCTGACTGCCCGGTAAATTTAACATTAAAAACGCCAGATATCCTCATTTTCAAACAAACACACTTAGAAAAAGCTCCAGCTTCTCAAACTTCTCATTTCTATTAAATCTGGTATGAATTGTAATGAGAAACAACTTTTAATGGAAATGCTTTCTAGGGTTCCAAATCAAAGCATTATTTGGGGCTTAGAAATTAATTCTGTTGAAGGTCATATTTATCAAATATTGGAAAACACTAAGGATGAATTCAGGCCAAATTTATTAGGAAAAAAACGTACCATTTTTGTATTGTAAGTCAACTTCCAGCACAATTTGATGCTGATTCATTTCTACTCATGTTTGGAGACATCACAAAAATACTGGAAAGCCAAAAAGAATAGTCAGGGGTTGACACTAACCTTTTTTTCTGGGATTCAAAATATGTTCAAGGTCGTCTGCTGCAGAATTGTCGTATAAGGGAAAGGGTTAACAAAAGTGAAACAAAGGGTTAAAGTGGCATTAATTTCAAATGAATGTAAATGTTGTTATTGCCTTGATACCTGTAAGACAACAAAAATTAAAGTAATTATTTTGTTTCAAAATAAATTCAATTTTGTTGAAAATGTTCTCCTAATATTTTTGACAGTGTAATTATATTGTGAAGATAATATTGAGCATGTCTTGGATTATTGTTTCCTTGACAAAAGGTATTTTAACCCTGCTCCTGCTTAAGATGACTATTTTGCCTTATATGGCTTTAGTGGAAAAAAATCTTCCGAAAGTGTCAGGCTGATTTTCAAATTATTTTGTAGAAATGTTTCTTAGGTGACCCACTATCAGATTCCTGGGCGCCGAACACAAAAGGAGGGATCCCAGACGAAATAGTTCAAACATGTATTATTTCATTATTTTTAAATTAATTTTTAGCTTACCTGAGCTTTGCTCAAGGTGAGTTATTGTGATTGCCTTTTGTTCGATGTGCGTCAACTTCTCCTCCTCAGTAACCGATGGGTCAATTGGGATGGAACTTCACAAAATGCATCCTCTCAATGACCTCACCAGAATTCCTTCAAATTTTTGGGATCCATGCAGAATTCTGGTTTCCATGGCAGCGAAATTAAAAAAAACTTCACTTCTCCTCAGTAACCAGTGGGTCAATTGGGATGAAACTTCACAGAATGCATCCTCTCAATGACCTCACCAGAATTCCTTTAAATTGTTGGGGTCTATCAGTTTCCTTCAAGCCATGTTGATTGGTCGAAAAACATGGCCGCAAGAGGGGCGGGGCTATTTTGCCTTATATGGCTATAGTGAAAATTTCTCCTCCGAAAGTGTTGGGCAGATTTTCAAATAATTTTGTAGAAATGTTCTCTAAGTGACCCACTATTAGATTCCTTCAAGCTATGTTGATTGGTCGAAAACATGGCCCCCCAGTGGGCAGGGCTATTTTGCCTTATATGGCTATAGTGAAAACTTAAAAAATCTTCTTCTCCGAAAGTGTCAGCCCGATTTTCAAATAATTTTGTAGAAATGTTCCTTAAGTGACCCACTTTCAGATTCCTTCAAGCCATGTTGATTGGTCGGAATACATGGCCGCCAGTGGGCAGGGCTACTTTGCATTATATGGCTATAGTGAAAACTTAAAAAATCTTCTCCTCCAAAAGTGTCGGGCTGATTTTCAAATAATTTTGTAGAAATGTTACTAGGGTGACCCTCTATCAGATTCCTTCAAGCCAAGTTGATTGGTCGGAAACTATGGCCGCCAGGGGGCGGGTCTTATATAGCTAAAGTGAAGAAAAAAATCAGGTGAGCGATCAAGGGCCATCATGGCATGGGCGGTCGGCGTCCAGTATGTTGTGCGCCCAATAACTTAAGAAGCCTTTGTCCAATCATCACGACATTTGTAATTTCTTGGACAAGTTTGATATCTAGCAATATCGCTTTAGTCACTCGACAGTTATCGCCCTTTAATTATAGAAATGGCCTATAATTGTTCTTGTCTGCTCAAAAACTTAAGAAGCCTTTGTCCCAACGCGTCGATAAGCACTGAAACTGAAAAAAGTAATCAAAATTCAGCCGATCAAGACCAAATGCCCCATTCCTCAACAAGAACAGTACCTGATTTGCCTGTAAAATCGTCTAGAGCCTTTCAAAATTTGTGGACGAGCAGTTTTCAATGACTACGCTTCGATGCAGAAAAACAGCTAATGTACTGCATTTTCTGTACCAAACATAACAAAAACAAATGCATTGACGGAAGGGACTTCTGATTTTCAGACCAGTACATTAACGAGGCATGCAGACAGCAAAGACCATGAGGCCTCTGTGATTGGTGAAAATCTGCAGCCGAACTTTGAATGAGTTGTCAAAAAAGAAAAGGCCATTACAGTAGCACCAAAACTGATTATTGGCTAGCATAAGAGAATCGCCCCGCTTCATACACATACAAGCCTTCTTGAATGTTCAAACAATTTAGGCTGATCACACCTTTCACATGGTGGAAATGCTTGATTTTTCTCAGAAACCACAGACAACTATATGACTTTTTTCTGCCCCCTTGTTTAAATTTAATAAAGTGAAAATAACAATAATAGTTAAATGATGTTTGATGGCTTTTAACTCAATCAAGGAAGAGAATTCTTCTCAGTAAAGTTTAATTTTAAGGTAAATAGGTTTGTCAAATATTGTCCCCTTAACAATGTCCCCACTTTTGTAGCTAGTGGGGACACATGTCCCCCCTGAATTTGTATCTGGAATGAACCCTGCGCTTTAGTCACTCGAGAGTTATCGCCCTTTAATTATAGAAATTACCTATAATGGGTCTTGTCTGCTCAATATATTAAGAAGCCTTTGTCCAATCACCACCAAATGCGTCTTGGCATAATGTCTCGGACAAGTTCGATAACCAACCATATTGTTTGAGTCAATCTAGAGTTATCGCCCTTTAATGACAGAAATTATCTAAAAATCGATCTTGTCCGCTCAATAACTTGTGTCCTTCGAAATGGCCAAAACTGTATTACAGTGTCCGCTCTTTAAATTTGTCCGACGTACAACCAATTATCACTATACTTGGTCTCAAAAAACAGGACTGTCATATGTTGTGACAGTTGGCGCTCTTGTTGATGATAAGGATATGTGTTCGACCCCTGCTCGAGTTCATTTCAACATTGAAACGAGAGTAGTACGATATTACACAAGTTGAGGCTACATCTTCACGATAATCTTCTTTTTATCACGAGTTGAAGCAACATCTTCATGATCTGTTACGACATTTTTTAAACAATCGAAGACTTTTCTATGAGAACATTCAAGTTTACGCGAGACTAGTCGAGTTCCGGTTACATGTGCTCGAGTGACGAGTAAGCTACGAGAACTGTACAAGTGATGGCGACATATGGTTTCTTTTCGATCGTGTTGCTTGTTCTTGTTGATGCAGACTACACATTTCTCTTGGTAGATGTTGAAGCTAATGGGTCAGCATCAGATGCCCAAGTGTTCAATTCTTGTCAGTTGAAGAGGCAATCGACAGTGGGAATATTAACTTTCCCGACACATGATACCGAAGAGATGCCCTACTTTATTGTAGGTGATGATGCATTTGCTTTAAAGACATGAATGATGAAGAACCTATCACCTGAAGAACAAGCTACAGGCTGTCGAGGTCTAGAAGAGTGGTGGAGAATGCTTTTGGGATTTTAGCCAACCGCTTCCAGTGCTTACTCACTACAATGCGCCAACAGCCAGAGACAGTTCAACACATCGTACTAGCATGTTGTTGTCTACACAACCTGATGAGAATGCGATATCCAACTGCACAGAATGATGTCATTAACCAGGCTGACAACATCATCCCTGGTGAATGGAGAAATGGTCTCGTCGAGTGGTGACTGGGGCTCAACTTCTAGATCCACGGACACCTTCCTTTTTACTGGCATTTTACCTTTCCTTTTTAGGGGCATGATTGTGGAGTGACATAAGTCTACAGGAGAACTGGTGAAAATATGCGCACCCAAAATAAACACAACTTGCCAGAACTCTCAGAAATGTTGAGTTAATGTCGTATATATGTTGAAGAGAAGTCGTCCAAACTCGCTATGTGTCGAGAACATGTCTTTCTAACCCGCAGCTAAACTCGTAGCATGTCGAATGACTATTAACGCTGCGAGAAGTGACGACATGTCCTCGATATGTGTACGAGATTGGACGACATCCCATCACAATATCTTTAACATCTGTACGAGATGAAAACTCGCACGACAACATAAACCGTTTAAAATACTCGCCACTTTTTACCGAGTACTGGCGACCTGAGGAGAAACAAATATACATCTACTAGACATGTACAGATATGTGTTCGAGTTCTACACGACAACTGAAGAGTTATAACTCGTGGTAACTTGTAGACACAGGATCAACACAATTTCTGCTCTCTTTAAAATTGTTTGTCAATTTTTTCACAGTAAATATTTTAATCTGGTTAAATTTGAGCCAACAAGAAATTTGTTTGAGGGGGGTCAATTTGGCCTACTTCTTATTGACACTTACTATGTAAATAATCAAGTAAGATAACTCTATCCTGCATTTAAGGCAAGTTATGGCTCTTTTTTTACTTAGACATTATGGTTAAAGTTTTGGGTGCAATTACATTAAGAGTCCATATCTTGGTAACTACTTGATGAATTGCATTGACACTTACTATGTAAATAATCAAGTTAGATAACTCTTATCCTGCATATAATTCAAATCATCACTCTTTAAGAAATTCTGATTAATGTGTTGCATGCAACTACGTTAGAGTCTATATCTCAGTAACTAATAAGCGGTGGAATAGTCGAGCGGTCTGTCTTACGGAGAGCTCTTGTTTAAAGTCTGGTATGACCCGGCCGGGGATCGCACACGAGGCGGACACTACACCACCAAGGTGGTTTTGATGATTGACGAAACTCATTTATCTTTCACCATTGATTTGGTGTAGGTAGCCAGTTACCCGGGACGAATGCTTCGATTGCAGGCTCAAGAACAACTAGGAAAAACACACAATAGGCTAACTGGCTGCCGTGGCATTTTCAGTGAGTCATACTGCTGCACCATCATTATTATTCTGCGTATGTACATGGCCGAGTGCAATAGCGGAGAATGAACGTTGAGTTTTGTGAACAACCAACCTACCCTTTTAAAACTGATGAACTGTTTTAGAACAACCATATCACTTGTAGGCACATGCAACAAACAAGCATATAATTTGGATTGCCAGATGGCCAAGAGCAAACAAACAGAGGTCAAAATACACAAGAGCTTGCTGGTACAAAATGTGATCACCAAGTAATGCCTTCACACACAGCATAACTTCAAACTTCAACGTGATCGACAAAAAGAGAAACATTTTTTCTTTTTGAAGACAGTTCAATGCACATGCTGTTACATGATGTGCAGAGAAAGCTTAGCCAACATGTGATGTCTTAAGAATGCAGTCCGTAGTATCGGCTGTTCTAGAGCATTTGTCAACCACTGTTTTCAACTAATTGCCAAGAGCTTTAATACCTACAATTTCAATGTGCAGCCCCAAAAATAACATTAAAGCAATATCCACTGAATTTGTTTTGCAATTCGATTAGGATATCGATCTCATGCAATAGTAGGTGTTCTATCAATATTTAGAAAATCAGTTGTTTTCTAACAAAATTCATTGATTATCGAATCCTTGCTGAGGAGGGCGCTTATATCCAATCTCAAGCTGGCTTGAAAAGTATGCTGCCCATGCACATTAAAAAAAAGTCTGCTTCAGAGTCTAGACTTTCTCTATTATGTTTAAACCACCTCGAGATATGGGTTATTTGTTTTAGGCCGTGGAAAAACACATTTTCTCTCCTAATGTTAGACCGCATCGGCGGTGAAGTGGAAGAGCTTCGGCCTTGGGTGCGGGTGATCGTGGATTCCCTCCCCGACCGGGTCATACCAAATACTTTAAAAATGGTAGTAAGGGCATCTGACAAAAAACTTATTTATAACAAGGGGAGATAACCGATTTGATTCGAATATATTCAAAGTATCCATTATATATTGTAACTTGATCTGAGTGAATACTTGTTTGGAAGAGAATTTTATTTGTGATGAAATATTAGGTTAGGGGAGTTTAACCCTTTCCCATATACAACAAATGCGCAGCAGGCGACTTTGAAAACGTCTAAGCAAAAACACAGAAAAATAATCCCTTAAAAGGATAGAACAATTATTGAAAACATTGGAGAAAAAGGAGAAATTGCTCGTCTGCTGCAGAGGCGTCAGAAAGCGTGTATCTGAGGTAAAGGGTTAAAACAAATATCGAGCAAACGTATATGGCGGCCATATTTTGATGGTTCGGCCATCTTGGGATTTTCAGCGCGGGTCTTGGGCTTAACGATTTTGGTTAGCCCTGAAGATAATGTGTTCGAGATTTTGTTATTAAGCTAAATTTGTGATCGTTCTTGTATCCGTCCGTTATATGTTTTTATAATCTTTCAAAATATTGGGGGAAATTAACTTAATTTGTTTTAAATTGATTTATTAAGATGCAAAACATCTTTCATATGCGACAACTTATAATCTGTTATTAACAATGTCTAAGATTTACTGGGACAGCCCTGGTATAAAGTAGCATCGCTTCATGTGCTAACTTGAGTTCGTGGATTAGTGTCGAGCCCCGCTAGCGACACGGGCTTTCAATCCAGGGGGTTGTGAGTTCGACCCCCAGCTCGGCGAACATTCTTTTCGACGTTTGACAAAACCACTGTGACAAGGGTCATTCGTCCACCACCAATGGTCTAACTGGAAAATCAGTCAGGTGCTTGGAACGACTGTTGTGTGGAGTACTGATGTTTGAAAGACGGGAAACACGTGGTAAGGTGAGTTGAACGCCGTGATATGACTAAACAATTATTGAAAACGGCATTCAATCAATCTAGGGTGCGTACTTCCCTACTTCCTGTTTATGTGTCAGTGCAATTACAGGCTGGAATTCAATACAACTTTATAGAAAACTTCACTTCCAAAATGAAATGTGCATATTATTGGCTCCTTCGGATGCACATGCTCACCGAACCATTCTCAGCAACTACAGACTGGAATCTGTAAGGTTTACATGAAAATATAAAGTTTGAAAGTTTTGATCCAACAAGATAACTCACTGTAGAGCGATTCGGTTCATTATGGTTCTCTGTTTTTAATACATATGTTGATACTAACGCAATACAGGAAAAATAAGACCTACATTTTTAATACCGAGTCGAAAACATTGCGGGAAAAGGAGCCATCGCTGGTATCGATCAATCCCCCCCTTCTCCCCCCCCCCCCCCCCCCCCTTTTTCCACAAAGGCGTCAATTTGTCTAAGGGTTATATTCTGCATGCGAGTAAAGTTCTGGCAGTCATGGTAAGTGTTGTTAGAAAGAATTGTTGAAATCGTAAAAATATACTTCTAAACTAGCTTCTTATTGTTTTGGGATTCAGTAAACATGATACAATACGTTTAAAGAGATTTTATCTATTATTGAAGCAAAGCAATCACTTCATTTAATGTAGTATAGGAAGCAGACCCTTTGTCTGACAACATTTAATTATCTAGGCTATTTATTTCTAGCCTATAAACCGCGTCATGTTAAAATCGAAGGGTTCGAAATTATTATCAACTACGTTAAAACTTCTTATTTGTGCAGTCGGTCTTTTGTCAAAACCTTTTCTTTTTTATTTGTTGTGGCATACATGGGCAGTGATTTTATGGATTCAACATTTCCCCACATACACCAAATATGCAGCAGACGACTTTGAAAACATTTCAAAAATATTGAAAATCTCTATAAATGATTTTTTTATTTTTTTTATTTTTTTGAAAATATTGCAACAGAAGTGGACATTGCTCTTTGTGAGAAACTTCTCCTTTTGCCCCAATAATTTCAAAAGTCGCCTGCGGTAAAGGCGTTAACATGCGTCTTCATGTTGGACGGGTTAGCATTGCATTTTACGACAAACCTTATTCAAAATCTCGTCATTTTTCAGTACCGCTTTAGAAGGCATTTTTATACATGCATTTATAAAAATGTATCCATTACTACAAGTCTATGCACGCAGCCAGTGTTAACTTAAGTACCCTCAGTCCCTAAAAATGAACGCTCTTACTAAATATCAGTCGATGTATATGAAAAACATTTTCGCCTGTCATGTTCAACACAAATAGGACCTGACTCCTGCACGCTCTGTTATTTTCGTAAGAATGAGAAAAAATAAGAATTATGAACAATACGATATGGTTTATGGTTTTCATTGAGGCACGAATCAATAAATGGCTGTAGGATGAATACAAGTTACAACGCCTGGAAACTAATGCGGAAATGAGAAGAAAGTGGAGTCGTTATACATAACGGATACGTAGGATGTAAACAACTTATTGTGAATACTGACTATATACAATACTCGTGTGGCGCTCTAGGAAAACCTACCGTAAGACATTTGCGACCAATGTAGATATAGATCAGCCCGCGCATCCGCGTAGTCTGATCTGGCTCTACACTGTTCGACAATTAACTATAAAAGGTTTCAAGACACGTATATGAGTATCATCTTTTAGGTTTCTATTGTGCTGTCAAGTCATTTTACACATGTATGATACTGACGTTGAGGTTGATTTCTTCCATGTAAGATGATGTAGTGTTTAACCTTTTCCCACTGATGCCTCTGCAGCAGTCCACTTTTGAAACAATTGCGGCAAAATGATAAAATGCTCATGATAAGCAAATGCTCCTTTTGCCACAATGTTTTCTACTATATTTTATTATTACACGTTCATTTACATAGATATTTCACGTTTTGTCTAGGTGTTTTTAAAGTCGTATGCTGCATATTTTGATATATGGGAAAGGGTTAATTCAAAAGATCGTATTATCGTTGATATGGTTTTCTGTGTATACAGTTTAACGGAGAGCTGGATGGATAACATTCGATGACACTATGTATATTACGTGAGCATTGATCAAGAACATTGAAAAACTAAATGGTTGTGATTTGTATAAGAATACATTAGAGTAAATTTAAACATTTTAGACTAATGCATTCAACACGGCCAAAAAGACAACACGTAATCAAGTGTGCAATGTGTATGAAGACTTTTACCACTGGCGAAGTTAAATGCCGACAAGACATGTTTCTACAGACGGTACTGCTACTTGGACTTATACATACATCGTCCGGTAAGGTTTCAACACTCAGATTATTTTGTACATGTACATTGTCCTCTTATAAATCGTCCGTCTAGGCATTGTCATTGTGTTTATGTATTTATTTATAACTTGAGCATCTCTACGTACTTTGTCAGAGGAATCTGTGTTGCTTAACCCTTTCCCTCATACGACAATGCTGCAGCAGACGACTTTGAACATATTTTGTCAAAAATAGAAAATCTCTATAATTGAATGGATAACCTATGACAAAAAGTGGAAACATTGTGGCAAAAGGAGAAATTGCTCGTTTTGAGCAATTTTTTCTTTTGTCACTATGTTTTCAAAAAGCCGTCTGCTGCAGAGACGTCAGAAAACGTCTATATGAGGGAAAGGCTTAACATTTATATCTATAGTCTCAAGCGTGTATCCATAAGTATATTTTCAACTTTGTCAAGCAGATGTTTTAAGTGACTCACTTAACCCTTTCACACGTACACCAAATATGCAGCAGGCGATTTAGAAAACATCTAGACACACATAATAAAACTATCTATAAATGAAGGTATACTTACTGCAAAAGGTTGAAAACATTGAGGCAAAAGGAGAGATTGATCGTTTTGAGCAATTTCATCTTTTGTCACGATGTATTCAAAAGTCGTCTGCTGCAGAGGCATCAGAACGAAAGCATCTGTATGAGGGAAAGAGATATTGTAACTTGCATGTATCAACTTAGTTAAGATATTGTAACTTGCATGTATCAACTTAGTTAAGATATTGTAACTTGCATGTATCAACTTAGTTAAAATATTGTTGAACTTGCATGTATGCCAAAGTTCGTTGTTCTGTTTCCCAGCATGAATATGCATCTGTGGCAGACGACTTTTTAAATAATTGTGACAAAAGTGATAAATGCTCACTCAGGGTAATTTGACCTCAATTCTTTGATTTATAGAGATTTGCCATATTGGTGCATTGTGTTGCAAATTTAGTTTTGGTAAAGGTAAAGCCGAGCCCCGGTAGCTCAGTCGGTAGCGACGCGGGCTGTCAATCCAGGGGTTGTGAGTTCGAATCCCGGCTCGGCCAACTTTCTAGCCGAGGATTGACAAAAGTCAATGCGACATGCGTCATTCGTCTTTCACCAATGGGCTAAGTCTATGTGGAAAAGCAGCCAGTTGCTTGGGAAGATTATTGTGTGGAGTACTGGTGTGAGAAAACCAGGAAACGCATGAGTAGGTGAACTGGCCGCCGTGATATAACTGAGAAATTGTTAAAAAAAACCAATAAATCAATCAATCAATCATGGTAAAAGTAAAACAGTACAGTGTGTGTTTATCATATTATTATATTGAAGGGGACAACCATCCCTGACTTATGGCAAACCTTAACCCCTTCTCTCATACGACCATTCTGCAGCAGACGACTTTGAACATATTTTGTCAACAAATAGAAAAATCTCTATAACTGAATGGATAACCTATGACTAAAAGTGGAAAACATTGTGGCAAAAGGAGAAATTGCTCGTTTTGAGCAATTTCTTCTTTTGACACTATGTTTTTTTAAAAAGCCTTTCTCTCATACGACCATTCTGCAGCAGACGACTTTGAACATATTTTGTCAACAAATAGAAAATCTCTTTAATTTTTTGAATCGATAACGTATGACTAAAGGTGGAAAACATTGTGACAAAAGGAGAAAGCGTCAGAAAGCGTCTATATGAGGGAAGAGGTTAACACACTTATTTTACGAATCCTATCTTGTTTGCCAGGAACCGGGCCCTTATAATAGGTATTTAGATATTTCCGATGATAAGTGTAGACATGATTCGTCAGTAAGCCACAGTAGACATATGTGCAGTGGTAGAGCTTCGGCCTCTCGCCTCAAAGAACCTGGGCTCGAATCCGATGATGAGCAGGTTCAGAATTTTGAGTTTTTTCACACAAAAGGCGCGAATGCTGGTTATGTCTCAAGGAAGTAGACATCGTGCGTGATTAATATAAGCTAAAAGCTTGTTTCGCAATCTATGCAAAATAAATAAGTTTAAACTTACACTTGAATTGACTTTTATATTGTCATCCAATAGAGACTTGAAATGCAGACAATACACTGCATGCGCAGTCATGCAATCTGATCCAAAATTAGACAGTGGTTAACGGAAGTGTATTGATACCTTCTGTGACTGTTTGCCGAACAGTTCAGCGTCAGATTCCCCCCATTTAACAATTCTGCAGCAGACGACATTCTCGATATTTGACAATTCTGCAGCAGACGACATTCTCGACATTTAACATTTTTTTTACATGAATAAGAACTAGTCTTTGCTAACTATCGATAATTCAGTAACGATTAAATGCGCGAATGAGTAGACTGATCACGATATATGGTGTTCGCTATTATAGTTTAAAGTGGTGCATAACTTACTATGCAAATCCGTTCGTACCCCCTGGATATGGCGTAATGTGAAAGTAATTGTTTAGGTAGAAAATAGACACTGCGGTATTAATTTTTATTGATTTATAGATTTTATTTAATATGCAATATGGACTACTTTTAACTTTGATTGATATTGTGAATACTGATGATGTACAGGATGAATTAGTAGTAATCATACGTCTATTTCTAGCCTAAATAAATCATCGAGTATACATCGTTTATAGAGGTGATCGTTATATTTGGGAAAAGAATAATTAAAAGGAATATTGTTTTCATCATAAAGAAGCCCCTTGTCCTGAGGAAGAACTGTAAAATGTTTCATGCACATTTCGGGTGACATACACAGTAAACAAAACTCATCGTTAGATAATTTATTTAATTTCATTTAGGTTGCAAGGTATACATGTACGGTTGCAATTCTGAACAAAACGGTTCGGATGACAACACTACGGAATTGAAATAAAGAATCTTTAAGAGATCATAGTAAACAATTAAAGCTTAACCTTTCCCTCATACGACAATTCTGCAGCAGACGACTTTGAACATATTTTGTCAAAAAATAGAAAATCTCTTTAATTGAATGGAAAACCTATGACTAAAAGTGGAAAACATTGTGGCAAAAGGAGAAATTGCTCGTTTTGAGCAATTTTTTATTTTGTCACTATGTTTTCAAAAAGGGCGTCAGAAAGCGTCTATATGAGGGAAAGGGTTAAACCGAAAATTTCAAACCCATTCCCATTACATGAAAAAGGGAATTAGTGGGAATTAATATCATGATCTAATCAACTTTCAGTATGAATAAGATCAAATGCGAATTGGAATATAATATTCACAAAGGGCACATCAGGATCTCAATAAATTGGCACACAAATATCCCAGGCTACGAAATCAATTAACCCTTTCCCGCAAACAAGAAATATGCAATAGACGACTCTGTAAGCACTTAAATACTACAATAGTTATAAGCGAGAGTAAAACTATTGAATAGAGTTGAAAGTATTTTTGTTCGATAGGAAAATGTATTCATTATGAGCAATATCACCTTTTGCCTCATTGTTATTGATGTATTCTTCTGAAAACAGAGCTCTAGATCAGAAGAGTATTTCAGATCCTCAAATCCTTATATGACCCTCAAACCCTAAGTCGTTTCTCGGGGAGTACCCATTACATAGGGCTTAGGTCAGTCAAGAGATATTGATGGGAAAATACCAGTTTACTCCTCCGTATCTAGTCCTCTGTGAAAATAAGTCAAAATGCTTCTTATGGGGAAAGGGGTAAAAGAAATCCAGTCATGCTATCTGTTTGTCTGGCCCAATCAAGTCAGGAGTTATTACCATTTATAGAAGTGAGTCTCGTTTACATTGACAGACCGTCGGTTCTTTATTCGTTCTACAGGACATTTGTGAGTTACATGGCGATGTATTTGTCTTACAAAACAGTGTAATTGTGTCTTTGTATATCATATATCAGTAGAGGTCGTTAATGTCTTTGTATGTATTGAAGATTGGCAATTACAGAAAGCTCTGATGTATTTTCTTGTTTATATATACGGTGTACTCGCGAAAACTCGAACTTGAAAAGGACCCACTTTCGAGTCACCGAGGTGTACAGAGGGATAACTCGAACTTCAAAAGGACCCACCTTCGAGTAAACGAGGTGTTCAGAGCGATAACTCGAACTTAAAAAGGACCCACCTTCGAGTAATCGAGGTGTTCAGAGTGATAACTCGAACTTAAAAAGCACGCACCTATGAGTCACCGAGGTGTTCAGAGTGATAAATCGAACTCAACCACCTTCGAGTAAACGAGGTGTTCAGAGTGATAACTCGAACTTAAAAAGGACCTACCTTCAAGTAACCGATGTTTTCAGATTGACAACTCGATTCATGCTCTAATTTCGTGTATTTTTTGTATTGAAACATTCTTTGACGGAATGGTATACACTGCATGGAGAAGTCAATTAGTACGGATGTGCAGGCTGATCTTGATCTTCACCATTGGCAATTCCCTCCATGGTTGGTATTCGGAGAGCACGGCTCCTCCTTGGTGGTATATATACGAGTGTAAATACCTGACAAATGAGGTATTTTAAACTCTTTTAGCGCCAAAGGCAATATTAAGGTTTTTGCAAACACTACAGATTCAGCCCGTAACGAGCTGTCTCACCTGAAATCAGCATTGATTGCCTTTTAGTTATACAAATATTCTCAATTCTTATCACATGAAAAATAGAATCGGCCGATTTTGAACATGGAAGATTCTACTTTAAATAATTCGGCGCTGAAAGAGTTAAAATGACTATCTCACGTTTGCTGGTCATAGAACCGTTGTATATTCTGAAGATAATACATGTACAATGTAATTGTAAAAGTGCTTGAATGATGTTTTACGCCGTTTTCAACATTATTTCAGTCATATCACGGCGTTTTCTTGGGAATTTCATCAGTATTACCGATATACCTTACTGTTTATGTATAGCGTGGCAGCAAGCTCCCTCTTTGTGACAGATCCATCAGTAACAATCCAAAGCTTGTCGTCAGCCCTATGAAGCGCGATAGACTGATTGTTAATTAAATGGGTCTGAGCTTTAGACAACTTTTCAATAAGTTCATCTGACCACACTATACGTTCATTGGATAGGCGGGCCGAAACCAAGGTTGAGAACTGTTCGGCTACACCATTGAAAGCATTTTGTATGCTCCAAGGAACGATCGAAGGCCCTTCACAGTTTCGGGACGGGAACATTGGGACAAAGTGGCAACGCGATGCGGGGAATCGGATAGACTTCCGTTTGACCAAATCCAACCGAGAAATTGTCGTGCGTGAGGGACAAATGACAGTCTTATGAACTAACAAACGGATATTACTCTTGTACACAAGGTCAAGGACGCGTTCCCAATTGCTGGTAACCTCCTCGATAGAGTTACCTCCACAGTATAAATCGTCGGCTAACTTGACAACAATGCCATCTTTTGAACAATCACCTAAAACGCGACACATTAAGTCCTCCAATGCAGTTTCTGATCCAGGCATGCCCATTGCACTTTTAGCGTAGACGCGTACTCCGCGATACGGTGTAACAACGCCGCAATATTTCATGGAGGCTTTGCTGAGAGGTATTTGATAAAAAGCACTTGTAAGGTCAGATGTTATAATGTACTTCCATTGTGCTATATTCCTAAGGGTTGAATCTACATCGGGCATTAATGAGGGCTTGGGTTTACTATAGCGGCCCACATCCGCGAATGCGGTGACGAGTCTAAAGCCTCCATTTGACTTCTTTACAAGAAAGGACGGATTAAGATACTCAACATTGACGCCTAGCTCCTCTGGTCTTTTGAAAACACCAACTTTTTCCAGTTCGTTGAACTTGTCTTGGAGCTGAACAAGTTTACCTTTGGCATAAAGCGGTAAGCGACTCTTCCTTTGAGGGGGCTGGGTTGGACCCATGTTAACAACAGCTTAGAAATGCCCAAAGTAACCATTATAACCAGTAATGTTAGGGTCAAAAACAGAGTCATATTTCTCTAACAGGGATGAATCAGCAGGCAGGATATTCTCAGGGTCTACACTAACAGCTGCTGAAAATGGGGAAGGTTACTTGACATGGCATTCCTCAAAAGTGTTCGTTATTTTTTATATATACTATCAATGTCCCTTTTCCATAATTCCAGCGCTTAACTGACTTATTGATACTGTTCAGGTGAAGGAGAATATTGTTAATTGATATTTTGGTGTTTTACGGTGTTATATCACGGCATTTCCATGGAAAGTTACCAGTAATACAGTACCATTTATCATGACACCAGCCAGTCAGTCGTTATGGTAACCCTGACCGCAAAAGATGGCAGCCATTACTTTCATTTTTAAAGTATTTGGTATGACCCCGTCGGGGATCTAACCCGCACCTGAGGCGGACGCTTGACGACTACACAACGAGGCGGTACGAGAAGCAGAATAACACGCGCGTAGTTAAAAGAAAAGGATCAACGGCTCTATATTTTTGAAGAATCAGTTGCATTGAATCAAGTCCAATAACTTTACAATACACGGATTTAAACATGCGTATATCCTTTTCTCTTGTCCATCAGGAAGGAACCCAGCAATCATCAACACCAAACCACACCAGGACGGTTTTATTATAACGTATTCCGAAATTGATTTGTTCCAACTTGAAGTTATATGAACAACAAATTATATTAGACGAAAGAAATGTTATATTATAGAATTTAATAGAAAAATAATAAGATTTAACATCAATTCAATGTTTCTAGGCGTTGATATTTTAAGATTATGGTAACCGACAGATTAACCTCCAAGTGTAAAGTGTGAACACAAATAATATCGAAGAATGAGCTTGATTCCTGAAAGAAGTATATCTATCGCACCCAAAACGTCCTCCGAGACTTTGCGATCAGTGACTATTGGAACCAGACTTCCTCCGACGTAGTCTGACCAGAATCTCCCCTTTTAGAAATTGAGTTGCATACCGATCCTGAAACTTTTTGGAGAGCGGTTTTGACGACAGACACAACAAGTTTGCCACCTGATCGCCATTGTCATCGAATTCAAAATCACAATTACCCTCTTCCATATACAACAGCAGACACCTTTTTAAACATATTGGTAAACGTATGCTACGGACATCGGCTCGGCAAACGTTTTTTTACGATGATTGACAAAAGTCATTGAGATTGAAATTATACTTCCTCCATCAGGGAATAGAAATTATATACATTAATGTTGACCGTTGCCTATGAAACGTGTGTGTAAAGAACTGGTGCAACTGTTAAATGACAGTTTAACTGTTGAATAGAGATTAAAACATTGTGGCAACAGGACTAATTCCCGTTGTTAGCAATTTCTCCTGTTGAATGTTTTCAAAAGTTTTCTGCTGCAGAGGCGTCAGTAAGCGTCTCTTTGTGGAAAAGGGTTCAACATGTCGTAGTTGACTTTTTCGATCAAGGCGTTTAATGGTCATACACCATGCTGATACCATTATAAAACAATATCCGTCGATTGTCTAGATTAACTCACCATTTGTCATATGACAATAAATTGTAATATCACAAAACCATATATGCCGAAAATCATTCCAATTAAATCTAATATTTACATCAGATTTGTTCATTATCGTCACAAAAATGACCATTTAACCCTTTCGCTACGAAAGGCAATTAAAGGCTTTTGCAAAAAATGCTGCTTCAGGTCAGACAGCTCATAACGAGTCAGTACATTTTCCAAATTTCCTGTTGTTCGGAAAATGGATTGGTCCAATTTTCAACATGGAAGAGTCGACTTTGTGAAATTCGGCGGTGAAAAAGTTAATATATTACCCGACAATTCAGGTCATGTAACTCACTCATACATTGTTCCATTTGTGTATCTGGGTTGAACCAGTCACGTCAGGGTCTAAAGTTGTAGTGTCACCCAGACCACTTTTCATATCGAGCAGTCCAAATGACTGAAACATAAAATACAGCATATCTGCAGCAACCAACGGAATCATAACATCTGTAGCGAAAATACTAAATAAGTAGAAACCGTTCAGAGCCTGGGTTTGTCTGGATTAAACCAATCAACCCGCGTTGATGTTCGACAAACGATTAATCAGATCAGGGTCTTAAATGTCTTCAACTTGGTTCCCATTAATCGATTGTTTTTAGTAAAAAGGGTTATTTGTATATAATCTGTTGTAGATGTATATAGTGTGGAAGACAGTCGTGTAGAGGTAGAGGTTATGACTTTTGGAATCTTTCCACACAAAACGTAGCGAGTACTGATTAAGTCTCCATGAAGCCGACATCGAGCGTGATAAACATATTCTGAAAGCTTGTTTCGCAAGTGATGTAAAATAAATAAGTTTAAACTAAAACTTTTTAACTCTTTCAGCGCCGAATTGTGTAAAGTAGACTCTTCCATGTTCACAATCGGGCGTCTCCATTTCGCATATACATTGTAATTCAATTTTGGACTACTTTGATAACTAAAAGGCAAACAATGCTGATTTCAGGTGAGACAGCTCGCAAAACCCTGAATATTGCCTTTGGCGCTGAAAGAGTTAAGTGTTAACACGACAACTTTTCTCAGAGAACAGACCAACATAAATGTTAACATCTACACCAGATTCTATACGAATAACCTTTGTTAGTAAAACAATCGATTGATGGGAACCGCTGGCATCATTTATTTGTCTGGGTTGAATGAATCAAGTTACTGCCATTTATAGAAGTGAATTTCATTCCTCTTGGCATACTGTCGGTATTAATTGGCTGTACAGGCCATTTGTAAAGATACAAGGCAATGAGTTTGTCTGATGCGGTATTCTACAGGACATTTGTAAGATACAAGGCAATGAGTTTGTCTGATGCGGTATTCTACAGGACATTTGTAAGATACAAGGCAATGAGTTTGTCTGATGCGGTATTCTACAGGCCATTTGTAAGATACAAGGCAACGAGTTTGTCTGATGCGGTATTCTACAGGACATTTGTAAGATACAGGGCATTAAGTTTGTCTGATGCGGTATTCTACAGGCCATTTGTAAGATACAGGGCAATGAGTTTGTCTGATGCGGTATTCTACAGGACATTTGTAAGATACAGGGCAATGAGTTTGTCTGATGCGGTATTATACAGGACATTTGTAAGATACAAGGCAATGAGTTTGTCTGATGCGGTATTCTACAGGACATTTGTAAGATACAGGGCAATGAGTTTGTCTGATGCGGTATTTTACAGGACATTTGTAAGATACAGGGCAATGAGTTTGTCTGATGCGGTATTCTACAGGAGATTTGTAAGATACAGGGCAATGAGTTTGTCTGATGCGGTATTCTACAGGCCATTTGTAAGATAAGGGGCAATGAGTTTGTCTGATGCGGTATTCTACAGGACATTTGTAAGATACGGGGCAATGAGTTTGTCTGATGCGGTATTATACAGGACATTTGTAAGATACAAGGCAATGAGTTTGTCTGATGCGGTATTCTACAGGACATTTGTAAGATACAAGGCAATGAGTTTGTCTGATGCGGTATTCTACAGGACATTTGTAAGATACAAGGCAATGAATTTGTCTGATGCGGTATTCTACAGGACATTTGTAAGATACAAGGCAATGAGTTTGTCTGATGCGGTATTCTACAGGACATTTGTAAGATACAAGGCAATGAGTTTGTCTGATGCGGTATTCTACAGGACATTTGTAAGATACAGGGCAATGAGTTTGTCTGATGCGGTATTCTACAGGAAATTTGTAAGATACGGGGCAATGAGTTTGTCTGATGCGGTATTCTACAGGCCATTTGTAAGATACGGGGCAATGAGTTTGTCTGATGCGGTATTCTACAGGACATTTGTAAGATACAAGGCAATGAGTTTGTCTGATGCGGTATTTTACAGGACATTTGTAAGATACAAGGCTATGAGTTTGTCTGATGCGGTATTATACAGGACATTTGTCAGATACAAGGCAATGAGTTTGTCTGATGCGGTATTCTACAGGACATTTGTAAGATACAAGGCAATGAGTTTGTCTGATGCGGTATTATACAGGACATTTGTAAGATACAAGGCAATGAATTTGTCTGATGCAGTATTCTACAGGCCATTTGTGTGATACAAGGCAACGAGTTTGTCTGATGCGGTATTCTACAGGACATTTGTAAGATACGGGGCAATGAGTTTGTCTGATGCGGTATTATACAGAACATTTGTAAGATACAGGGCAATGAGTTTGTCTGATGCGGTATTATACAGGACATTTGTAAGATACAAGACAACGAGTTTGTCTGATGCGGTATTCTAGAGGAAATTTATAAGATACAAGGCAACGAGTTTGTCTGATGCGGTATTCTACAGGACATTTGTAAGATACAAGGCAACGAGTTTGTCTGATGCGGTATTCTACAGGACATTTGTAAGATACAGGGCAATGAGTTGGTCTGATGCGGTATTCTACAGGACATTTGTAAGATACAAGGCAACGAGTTTGTCTGATGCGGTATTCTACAGGACATTTGTAAGAAACAATGCGATACAAGTTCAATTGTCATACCGACTAGGGTATTTCTGTCATTTGAGTCAGGTGTGACGGTCGTTGTTTAACCTTTCCCATAGTTATACAACACATATGTCTGTATGGTGTTTAACGCCTTTAACAATATTACAATATATATCACGGCGATTCCTCGATAATCTACCATTACTCCTGGTCAAGTTATCCTGATACCAGTGAGTCAGTCGTCATACGAACCATATTTATCTGACCAAGCAGGCAATGTCATTACTGTCATTGTTAACGTATTTGGTATGACTCCACTGGTCGGATCGAAACAGCGACCTCTCGCACCGAGGTGGACGCTTTCCCACTGCACCACTGAGGCAGTTACGAAATATCTGTGTTAAACAAAGGGCATTGCATACATAAATATAGCAGACTTGTTGAATAGAATTGAAAACAATGTGGCATAAGTTGAAATTGCTCATCATGCGTGGTGCATATGCGTCAAAATGTGTCTACAAGTTGGACGATGCTGTGTTATTGTCTTGTTTTTTAAGGCCCCACAGACTTATCTTTACACTCGGATCTCGTTATTATGATCTCGAGTTTTATTACCCTAAAAGCCGCTCTTATCATTCATTAGACAACCAAGTATCCTGGGTTCAATACAGCCCTTAGGCACCACTATCGATCTTTACCGATAGTTTACGCAAATGTCCGTTTATTCATCCTCGGTACCCAGGCTATTCATAAAATATATGATACCCTGGGCAAATTGGCTGTAAAGATCTCGTACTCATGAATAATTTATGAGGTGAAATGCAGCTGCTCGATTGGCCGCCTGACACAAACCTCAGGCGATACAAAAATTACCTTGTAGATACGGAGGAAATCGTGGTGCATGCTTTACGAAGTTTCGCTAGCCAATTTGCCCAGGGTATCATATATTTTATGAATAGCCTGGGTACCGAGGATGCCGTTTATTGTGCCGGAAGATAACACGAGCAGATAACAGTCAGATAAGTCAATACTTAGTACGGCTTAACTAGCGGTATATAATTGTCTCCCCTGTTTATCGCATGAGAAACATTGTGTCATATGAGCCTCAATAATCCTAGACTCTAGAACGTCAATCAAAATCCGTCAACATCAGATTCTGCAACTGGAATGGTTTTATTCTCAGATGACAGTTTAAATATATCAATATCTACATCTGAAGAAATAATAATACAACAATCATTTGATGGAAACCGCTTTGTTTAGTTAATCCAATCAGGTCAGGAATTATTGCCATTTATAGTTTCGTTCGTGACAGATTGTCGGTGTTTAATTCGTTTTACAATACACTTGTCTCACTGGCTAGCGTAAATATATGCAGAGGATTAGATAAGGGTGACCGAACTGGATGTTGTTATGTTGTTTACGACGCATTCAACAATTGTTCAGTTATATCATGGCGTTTCCTGGGTAATTTACCTGTACTACTGGTCCATTTATCCTGGCACTAGCGAGTCAATCGTATCCTCACACTCCTGAGCACCTGGGAGGGACATTTATTCCTACCATCTTTAGTATGAACCGGCCGGGAATTGAACCCGCGATCTCAAGCACTCGATGCAGACGTTCTTCAACTACATCACCGGGGCGGCTCGGGAGTTCGAGACCGGTGTGTATCAACAACAGATTTGCGATGTTTACGTCTCAACAAAACCAATTTGTCCCCAAACAACAGTGTAAATAAATGCAATGTCTACATCTGAAGATTCTCGACAATCAACAAAGAAATAGCATGTGTTGGTTGATACAACAGTTAATTGATGTATGCCACTTTGTTTCAGTAATTTAAACAAGTCAGGAATTAAAGCCATTCATGGTTGCGTTTTGTAGAATAATTAGTCTTTCCCGTACTATGATTATCATCTAGCATCCGTATTAATTAATAAAGAAACTAGAATGTCGTTTGTACCCCCGACATTCCGGAGTATACGACCAGTTTTCATCAACATATGAGCCGTGCCGCGAGAAAACCAACATCATAGCCTCTGCGTAATGTATCGATCCAGATCAGCCGGGTTAGCCTGCGCGGCATGCTTAGGTGATTCGGGTCGATACTTTACGCAGAGTCCACACTAATGGTTTTCTCGCGAGACGACTCATATTATGCAATGTCAAAAGGGCCACTTTCCCCAGAGGATAGTTTTAAATATAATATATATGCATCTATAAAGTATAAGCTATCAAGGTACATGGTTAACCTGTGTAACTAGACAAATTAATTGATTGAAGTCGATCATACTATCTTGTTTGTCTGGATTGATTCAATCACGTCATGGGTTAGTACCAATTACAGAATGGCGTTTCAATCATCGTCGGTATTTATTTGTAACATGCAATGTGATACATGTGTCTTACAGACTAGGGTGATTCTATACACTATTTGTGACATGTTTCAAAACCTTCGAGCACTGGATACATTTTTACCGGACTCGTAAGACATTCTTTAGATTCCTCAGAAACATGCCAATGTCATAAATCATCGTACAACAAAGGTTTAACTGAAACCTATTTAGACCAGTTCATAAAAAGCTTATGTAGTTTTTTGGATTGATCATATAATGTATCCGACATGTGACAAAACGTGGCATTTTCCCAGTTCACTAGGACAGGTGCTAAGACCAGTTTCCAAGGGCAGTATCCCATCATTCAAAACTAACAGTGGAAACTGCAATACTTGTATACAATTATATGAGGGGTTAACTTGTGGCAGGATAAATGGACCAGTAGTACTGGAAACTTACACAGAAATTGCTGTAATATAACTGAAAAAATATATATGCTGAAAGCGGTATAAAACACCATATTATTTATCAAACAAAACTTGCATTATAAAGTAAAAGAATCATTACAAGTATAGAGTCTGATAGAAAAAGACAGATACGAGTACAGAACCACTCTGTGAACGCTATATTTAAAAAGTGTGTGAAGTTGGCAGAGCATTAGACATGAGACATTAGACATTTACAAATTCGGCGTAGTTTTTATTGCTTTGATAGGAATACGCTATGGCTGAGCAGTAAGCGTCCGGGATTTGGAACCGGACGTCCCGGGTTCGATACTCGGTCATGGTAGATTGCCGTTGGGAAAATCACAAAACCTTTCCTAGTCCTGGTATGGTTGCCAAGTGATCATAAGTAAACGGACTGAGGCAGAGGTATAAATGAAATAATGTTGAATACGGCGCAAATGACCAATAAAATAAATAAACTTTGATAGTTACCATAGTACCAATGTCACAGGAAATGTTGACACGACATTTTGACAGGTGCGTTTATTATTTTGGTATAGTCTTTGCTAAATGATAGTAATTATTGATAAATGAGTAGCGAACAAAGTTTATACGACTATACTAACATGGAAGATGATCTAGGATAACATTGTGTTACTTTTCTTTCCTATGGTCACTTTACTTGATGTATTTGTTTATCTATATGATACGTTTCCCGTACTTCTGTTAGGAAATTGAACCACATGTTAATTTTTATTATAAATTAATTTAACTTACAGGGTTCTGACTCGAACTTTTTAAAAACACATGGTGACCAATTAGAAAAGTTGTGTATTATTAAAAAAACACCGTTTAACCCTTTCCCAATTGGAGACGCATTTCGACACATCTGCAGAAAACGACTTTTGAAAACACTGGCAAATGGAGAAATTGCTCAAAACGAGCAATTTCTCCATTCGCCACAATGTTTTAAACTCTATCCAAAGATTATACTTTCATTTGTAGATATTTTCCATATTTTTGTCTAAGAATTTTTAAAGTCGTCTACTGTAGATGTGTTGTATCGGGAAAGGGATTAACAAAACAAAATGTTCAAAACATGATACGGAAATATTAAAGTTACCTACGCCTATAAACATGATACGGAATGCGTACAGCAGAACAACGGTTCATCATAATTGCAGTCAGCGTAAAGCCGACGATCAAAGGCTATGTCAACAATTGTAGTTACGATCGAATCGCGTACTTTTATGGTCTGATTATAGTCATAACGTTTATCAGAGGCATCAATACATCTTGTACGATCTTAGGGCGAACAGAAAATAGTCAAATAAAGCAGCATTGATGCTAGGCTGATTTGGGTCTCTACTGGTCAGAAAGCCCCGAAGGTCGTGACTCACATGATTTGGATCTCTACTGGTCAGAAAGCCCCGAAGATTACTATTCGTGAGTCGTGACTCACATGATTTGGATCTCTACTGGTTAGAAATCCGCGAAGATTACTTTTCGTGAGTCGTGACTCACATGATTTGGATCACTACTGGTCAGAAAGCCCCGAAGATTACTATTCGTGAGTCGTGACTCACATGATTTGGATCTCTACTGGTCAGAAATGCCCGAAGATTACTATTCGTGAGTCGTGACTCACATGATTTGGATCTCTACTGGTCAGAAATGCCCGAAGATTACTATTCGTGAGTCGTGACTCACATGATTTGGACCTCTACTGGTCAGAAAGCCCCGAAGATAACTATTCGTGAGTCGTGACTCACATGATTTGGATCTGTACTGGTTAGACAGCCCCGAAGATTACTATTCGAGAGTCGTGACTCACATGATTAAACATTAACAAACATCTGTTTGTGGACACACGCGGTCAATGTCTGTTTCCCTTGTTTACTGTATACACGTTCTCATATATAGCCCACGCCTATTCACTTAACGGACACGTGGCTTAGTAAATTACTAAAACCGACAACGCATGTGTCGGCTTTGTACTTGTAGATACAGCTGCCTACCTTTTAGTGGAAGGGGATAACGACGAGATGGTCATACATGCATCTTTGAAACGTCTGCACTGTTTGACCACTACTCAAAGACGGTTTAAAGCAGGTTCCGTGATGACCTTTTAGCATCTATTAACAGGCAGGTTCTTTTTCTAAACTTGTATTAATAACGTTAAGGTTGGTTTTCTTGGTGCAGCGCTCATTTCTGCATGTTTTCATCAGAGCTCTAGATAAAATGAATTTGTCATGTTCCAAAATTCTTATTTGACATTCAAACCCTATGTTGTGAGTACTCAAAACAATCGTCTCGATGAGAAGTTTCTTTTGAATACCCACATAAAAGGGTTTAGTTGGGTTTTTTCGTTATACGTGTGAAAGCTCGAGCCGAAGGCTCGAGCGAAGCACGCCTATAGGTTACACGTACGAACACATCATACGAGATCAAAACAACGAGAATTCAGTACAATCTTACTGTTTTCCACATATCAAATCTCAACCCCATAGCACTTTTTTTTGGCCATTTTGCTTCCGGTCTTACTGAACGGACAAATTATCGTAACCTATTCATTTCGTAACCGGTAAAACCCACAAACACGATATTCGCATGTTTTGACAAATCAAAAAATACTTAGAACTAGACAGAAAAATTAAATTAAATTCCTTCTCGATAAAGGAATGAAAACAAGGAATCTGATATGTGATAATTTGCGTGTAATTGCACTCGTTTTCTATTTTTAAAATAATATTTTCTCAACCGGAAGTAAACACATCCAAATGTGACGTCATTGCAACGAAAAGTAAAGTCATTGTAAGGCAAGTAATAAATAAATAACAAAAGGAAAACGACAGGAATGGTAGGAAAAGATAGTTTGACTCGTCACAAATGTATTTCATTCACTGGAAGGACTTTATGAAGGCAAAGTCGACTATTCTTTTGTACCTGTCATTATTATTTCATGGATTTTATATCTTTGCAATATAGAGAAGCAATAAACACTTGAAAATGATTGTAAATATTTCAACGGAAGTTATCGTTCGTTACACTGGCCTCGGATATTATTTTAATTGAAAAGGACGAACAATTCTGTTTCTGTATCGGCATAGCTTCATTTCAAGGTAAGCTATTTATCATATCAATAATTTGCTTAAAAATATAACTTCATTTCTAAATTATGTGTTAGTATCTGTTGGGAACGTTCCACGATGCTTTCGTCACATCGCGTGACGTCACATGTTGTGTATCGTTTTTGACTGTATCTGTCATTTGAAGCCGAAGCCGTCTTGTCAAATGTTGACTCCACTCAAGAAAATAGCTAAACTATCATATCTTCGACTGTCTAGTTGTATTGACTTTAAGACGTTTATCTATTTATTGCAGTAAATGTAGCAAACAAACAAAACTACAGTCGATTTCAAATTATTTGCCTTCAATTTACATTATTTTTTTACATTGTACAGTTTAACAGTTTATGTCTATGACCTAGTCTGTCAAATCATGAAAGTATGACCAGAATCAGTTCACCCTGGTTTTGGGGTATACATAGTAAATGTCTTAAGCCATATATCCTCCAACCTGAAAGAGAAGAAAACACTTTCATGCCTTCAAATGAGTCTATTGTTTTAAAGAAATGATGTTATATGTGGACTATCAGTAAAACACATAACTTTTCTTTCAATAGGCTGAATATTTAGTAGTTTCAACTTTTTTTTTTATCCAAAATGTGTTTATTGATCAAACTGAAATGAGTCCATTGTTTTAAAGGAATGATGTCATATGTGAGCTATCAATAAAACACATTACTTTTCTTTCAACAGGCTGAATTTCTTGTAGATTTAAAAAAAAAAAAATCCAAAATGTGTTTATTGATCAAACTCAAATTAGTCCATTGTTTTAAAGAAATGATGTCATATATATGTGGACTATCAGTAAAACACATTACTTGTCTTTCAACAGGCTGCATTTCTAGTAGATTCATCTTTTTTTAACCAAAATGTGTTTATTGATCAAACTCAAATGAGTCATGATTGATTAAAAGAAATGATGTCATATGGGGGCTATCAGTAAAACACATTACTTTTCTTTCAACAGGCTGAATTTCTAGTAGTTTCCTTTTTCTTTTTTTTTTTATCCAAAATGTGTTTATTGATCAGATTGGACAAACTTGGTACTAAGAATTTAAACTTTATTTTCACTAGGTTATTTTAAATATATAACTCTGCATGTATGTATTCAAACAACATTTAAAAAAGATTCAACATCTATTGACAGCACTTTTTTCATACTTGAGAGCACAACAACCAATGATGTCATAGAACTCTTCAAATTGAAGAGCAAATGCAAAATAAAAGCCTTTAACGGTCACCGATTTAGGTCCGTCTATGAAACAGGGCAATGTACACTAACTATATCAAACTCAAATAAGGTAAAAACAAACTGAGCATTGAAATCTGTAGATAAAGAGGATCAATCTCTTTTTAAATTCAACAAACACTCAAAATACTTTTTATTCAAATAAATTTGTATAAACATTTTGGTTGAAAAATAAAGAAAACTTAATCTGTTTTTCAACAGAAAAAGGCTATAAGGCAGTTCATAATTAATGTCAGTTATATTAGTCACCAAGTGACATCACATAAGTGTTCTGTCCTCTGATATAACTGAAATACCACAGAAATGTATCTATGAAAATTTTCTATGTAATTTATTGTGAAATCCATTTTTCTGTGTGAAATTGTATAATCTAATTATACAATAGAAATGGTAAAATTTAAATTGGTATACATTCATTGTAACAAAAAAATTCTTATACTTAAAATTACACATATTTTCATGAACTGCTGCTCAAAATAAAAACCTATACTGTAGTTTAATGGTAAAACACCTGGTCTAACAAGAGTTCTAAGATCGAATCTCAGCAGGTACATGTTTTGAAAGAAGCAACTAAACTTAACAATGCATACATGAAACAATTCTGTTGTGGGGAGTTGTCTTACTTAAACACTTATTACATTTTTATCCAGGCTTCTAGTGAAAATAGTTTACTCCCTGTACCCTTTTCAAAAGCTTTTATAATTGAGCAATAACAATTAAAAAAAGGAATGGTAATCAACATTGATAATTCTGAGAATCTGTACATGTTCAAGGTTTGATCCAGCTTTGATAACCGTTCTAATATCAAAGTTTTAACGAAATTTATACATCATATTTTTATAATAGAGCAATTTTAACATGATCACTGACAATATTAAATTATTGCAAATTCTTCTGGAAAATCCATTTCTCTGTTTGTACTTTTTATAATTTCTTTATTTGCTATAAACATACTGTTTATTGTTTTATGCAATAAAATGTATATTGAATATATTGATCAGATCTTTCATTATCCATTTTTTTTTCAAACAACATATTTCAGATACATGTATATATAATCAGTAACTGTTGTTGACACTAAGTCTGGTACTTATTGACAAATAATCTGATGCTGTTTTCATGTTTTACAAATTAAAAACCAGAAAAGGAGATAGGTGTTCAAAGTGAAAATGTTGTTGAATAGGAACATATTGTTCATTTTGGATATGTTCATTTTGGATCAATTACACCATTCCGACAATGTATTCGGATTAGTCACAGAAGCTAAACTTTACCCTTTCCAACATACATCATTATAAATGGGACTTTTGAAAATATTTGTCAAAAATTACAGTTTTCTCAGTCTGTATGCATAGTGTTTTCATCTTAAATTGTCTCAAGATTATACATTCAGCCAGATCATGCAAAGTTAGCCATCTGCCTTGGAAGATTGTTGTGTGGAGTAATGTTAAGCGCAATTCATTCAATCAACCATGGTAAGAGTCAGTTTCCAATTATATGTATTACTAGTTTACATATAACTGGCATTTGTAAAAATAAATCAGAACATTCTTCAATGCCTTCTAGTGTTGTTTTCCATCAACATCCTTGGAAATCTTACAGTCTGTTAAAATCCTGACCTAATAAAAAATAAAACAGATATATATGTACAAATTAAACTTAAATGCATGCTAAGTTTCGGTTTTTTCAATATGTTTTTCAAATTCTGTTTTTGTAACTTTCTACAATTTGCCTATTAATTTGTTTCTTGTTGGGGGACAGACAGTGCTTAATTAATTTGTTCTTGCTTTCACACGATCTAGGCTTTGCCTATTAACATATTAGGTAACAGGTGTGAGAATTTTTTTATTTTTTTTTAATAACCCATGAAGCATTCTGAAATGAAACTGGCCAAATCCATGGGGGCCGCCATTTTGGGTATGTATAAAATGAGACGAGAAACACGGATTGAAAAAAAAATATTGTCTCCTTTTTAATATATTTTTTTTAAATGGATATTTTGGGTATGTATAAAATGACACGAAAAACACGAATTTTTTGAATTATTGTCGTCTTTTTAATCTTTTTTTTTTTAAATCGATATTTAAGATCATTAAAGTGCTGTGTATTGTGGGAATTAACATTTGTACGCAAAGTTAAACATAAATGGAACTCTGTAAGAAATATGTTTTCCCGTTCGTCAAAAAAACGACAGCATTATACTTTTACGCCCGAACCTAAATGTTGACTGTATCGTAGCCATGACGTCATTTCCGTAACACTTCATCTTGGCGTAACGTCAATGGAGCGACGTCGTTTCCCGCAAAAAAGTGGTATCAACATGAAATACCCCAAATGCCTATACATGAGCTATTTATCAAACATTGTGGCAAAAGGATAACTTTTTCATAAGGAGCAATTGTTCTTTTAGCGACAATCTTTCCCTAAATCGTCTGTTGCAAAGGCCTCAGAAACCGTCTCTAATAGGGAAAGGGTTTAGCAGAAATGTGACCCCTTACATCATTTGTTGAAAAAGGCAGTCGCCAGGTGGCATCAGCAAAGGGCTGATCTCTTTGCTTCTTTACCATAATGCAGGTGATCGATTAAGGATCATCTTGGCCATCATGTTTTAACCTCGTTCATTATAAATGTATTCCTTGATTTTCTGAAAATCTTTACTTTATTATTTTCTGTTCGTAATAATAGACGACAGCAATACGAATTCCAAATATTTTATGATAATGCACGAAACATGACATTAACATTATTATTGACTGCTTGAAAAAGGCAGTCGCCAGGTGGCATCAGAAAAGGGCTGATCTATTTGCTTCTTTACCATAATGCAGGTGATCGATTAAGGATCATCTTGGCCCTCATGTTTTAACCTCGTTCATTATAAATGTATTCCTTGATTTTCTGAAAGTCTTTACTTTATTATTTTCTGTTCGTAATAATAGACGACAGCAATACGAATTGCAAATATGTTTTGATAATGCAAAACACATGACATTAACATTATTATTGTCTAGTCAATTACTTATAAATCATTTTTTTATGGCCAAAGTATGCTCTTTAATTTTTGTTTATAATTATCTTTCGTAAATAGGTAGCACCTATAGATATATTACGAAAAAAAAACATAAATGGTTTTTTTCGCTTATAGGTAACAGGTGTTGGATTTTTTTTTTTTTTTCAATAACCCATGAAGCTTTCTGAAATGAAACTGGAAAAATCCATGGGGGCCGCCATTTTTGATATGTATAAAAAGCAGGCGTAAAACACAGATTGAAAAATATTGTCGGCATTTTGGGTATGAATAAAATGAGCAGAAAAACACGGATTGAAAATTATTGTCGTCTTTTTAATCAAATTTTTTAAATCAATATTTAAGATCATTTAAGTGCTGTGTTATGTGGGAATTAACATTTGTACCAAAAGTTAAAAATAAATGGAAGTCTGTAAGAAATATGTTTTCCCGTTCGTCAAAAAAACGACAGCATTAACATTATTATTGTCTAGTCAATTACTTATAAATCCTTTTTTATGGTCAAAGTATGCTCTTTAATTTTTGTTTATAATTATCTTGCGTTTTTTTTTTGTAAATAGGTAACACCTATAGATATATTAAGGGAGATATTGTGGGGAAAAGACCAGTTTAATCGTCCTTATCTAGTCCTCTGTTTCATTCATTCAGCTTTTCAAAATGCAAAGTCGCTTAATGTTTAAAGTAACGCTAAGGAACAGGCTACATCTGAGGAATTGAAAGAAAAAAAAATTGACACAGAATAATTGGTAAAAGGAAAAATGGGTCATTTTGAGGTATTTCATTTTTTTCTAGTAGCATTTTCAAAGTCATCTGTTTAAGTGAAAGGATTGGTTAATTTATGTATCTCTCATAACCGAGGTTTACGATCATACAAACCGATCTAAAGCAGCGTTTTACGCAACTGTAGTACAAATACTCCCATTACGCATATATATATATATATATATATATATGTATATGACATATATATGTATGGACATTTTGATCCTGTACAATTTCCGACATTCAGACGCTTTCCGGTGCCTCTTTTACAAACGACTTTAGAAAACGTTATCACATAAGGAGAAAATTCCCAAAACGTACAACTTTCCCTTGCTACATTGTTTTCAACATTGTTATCATATATAGCGATTTGCCATATTTATGCCGAGATGTTTCCAAAGTTGTCTGCTGCAGATCTGTTGAATGGAGAAAGGGCTAATATGATGTTGTTATTTATAACCTTCACTTGGAAAGTGGTATTCAAGAAAGACAATCATTGTAAGAATAAACGAAGTTACGATTGGTTATGTTTCCCTGATCGAAATACGTCAACAATGTATCTCATGGTGTTTCATCGGAGATCGGCTGCCTCGGTGGTGTAGTGGAAGAGCATCCGCCTCGGGTGCGGGAGGTTGTGGGTTCGATCCCCGGCCGAGTCATACCAAAGAATTTAAAAACGGTACTAAATTGTATTAAATTTGTTTATGATTTTATGCATTTAATAAGCGCAACACTGAGATTTTTCAAAATAAATTAAGATGTCGGTATTTTCATAAGAAAACAAGTTGTTGACATTGAAGTTTTAGGAACTTAACAAAAAACATTGTTTATGGTATAATTTGCCGTGGGTTATGTTTATGTTATGTAACTAAACCTTACTATGACAATTTGTGCCTCTGTCAGCTGCAGAAGAAAGGAAAAGATCTAAAATCCCACTCAAAAGGTAGCTTTGAGTAAGATGGTTATTCAAAGATTGCAACAAACATTCCTGTCTTTCTAGCCATCAACCAGTTTTCTCTGATTTTGGATCCGAGTAGAAAAGAGGAAGGTTTTAAGCAACACTGAGCAAGAAAATTCAGCACCAGAGCTCTTGACACATGTTTACTAACATTAAGCTTGAGTAGACAAGGAAAAGGGCAGCTAGCGCTGAGGGTGCGCCAAATCAGATTAAGGTTGCTCTAAAATAAGAATAGCAAGCAGAGTAGCCCAACAGTGTTTCTTATGCTAAGAAGCTCAAACATCCGAACTTAGACAAGCTATGACAAAGAAGCTTGGAAAAAGGCTTTAAATAGATCTGCACAGGAGCTGAAATATCATATATCATGTATCTGTACAATAAGGAAAGGGCGCATCTTTCGACAATGAAAAGCAAAAATGGAAAAATGTCATTCACGAGAAAGTGAAATATGCCCACTCATTGTCAGAGCTTCTTGCCTATATTGTCGAAACAAAACAAAACACTGTTAGTCCTGTAATAGTTCGGCTTGAAGGTCTTGCTATACTGTACGAACAACGTCTTGAACAATTCGAGATAAGTATATCTGACTTGGATGTTCACTCGATAAGACTAAAACTTGTTGGCAGATATTTTGTTGTTTGAAGCTCATACAAGTTTAATACATGTAGATGTCCTGCTGGCCTTAACGACATACGTTGGATGTGCTCTATCAAAGGCAGATATTGCTAAGGTACGTGATTGACTATGATTCAATTCGCCCAGCTCTTGTTGAGTTTGAGTGAACATGGTATTCTGCAGTTTTACTGCCATGCACGATAAAGAGAAAGGGCATTAACTTTGAGGCATTCAAAAGGACGAGAGACCCCTCTTGTCTTGTTGGGTCTGTTTGTATATGCCAATACTCGAAACAAGATTATTGTAAAACTGCTCACAGACCATGGTATCAACATTCCACATGCCAGAGTACTAGATAACTCCACAGAATTAGGAGACACAGCCGTTGAAAGGTAAGTCGATGAAGGAGAAAAGGACTCCTCACCTCAGCGGCAATAGATAACAAATACCATAATCCAATGGCCCATCCACTACTTTTTTCATGGAGTAATTATAGTACGCATTCAGTACCCAACCCCAAGCAATGAAGGTGAAAGGCATGAGCCACCTTTAATCAGAGATCGCAGTGTGCAGAGAGTCCCGGAACCGTCTGAATAGTTCACAAACACCCATTCTTCTGTCTTCACAAGCAAGAACCTGCTCCAAAGGTGGACTGCCGAACACATTTTGATACTGAATATGAAATTCTACAACTTAAAAATGAATGGCTAGAGAAGGGTTGTCATACTCAAACCCGTGATGCAAATGTCAACATAACATAGCATGCTTCAAAGAATAGAGGTTTGCATCACTTTTGAATCGTCTTCATGAATCCCCCCTATTTAGTGGATACACTAATGCGACGTGTGAGGGAAAAGTTCAATGACACAGTTGTATAATTTAACTCTGACTACATTCCTGTAGTCGATTCTGATCAGCCAATATACGCATTGGCAAAGCATAAACAGTCGCATTGAACTGAGCAGTTTAGTAAAACATATTTGTCTGCACATGGCAATTACTAGAATACGACACATACATCATATCACAGCAAACAGTCTGTATGAACTCACGAAAGACACATTTAACTGTTACCTCACAGAAGTAACAAACGTAAGTTGCCCTTAATTTGAGAAATGATGCGAGAAGCAAATAAGGGATTTACTGGCATCTAGTTTTGTCAATGAAACTGACAATTTTAATTTTGGTCCGAGCATTCAGATAGGCAAATATCTTACATCGCCAAGCGCACCAGAACAAACATCACAAGTTCATAGACAGTCTTTGTAAAAGTCATCAAAGAAATGGGCATTCCTTTCCAGGAAGAGACTGCAGAGCTACTTTCTTTAAAGACAAAGATAATTGCCAGAGTAGGTAAGGTTAAGATGGTTACTATTTACTATAAAAATGGCAAGATTCGCTTCAATGAATGGATGAAATGCATGGAAAAAGAAGAAGCGTGTTCATTTTACGCACCAATCGAGAACAATAAGAGGTTCTGCGATGCTATTCCTCTACCTCGAGCAGATCTCCAAAAATGTAGTCGAACATGCTAAGCGTGCTACATTCCAAGAAGGTTGCATTAATGGGCCAAACGAAAATACATTAAACGGAAGTTGAAAGCAAAGCGACACACGGCAACATATTTGGACAACATGTCCATCGGTTGCAGATAGCTATAACGAGCTATTCATTTGTGGATGTACGACTGAATGCAGTGGAAGGTGCAAGTGTTATTTAGGGTATACCATGTACAAATTGATGCAGCTGCAAGTGTGAATATCAGTATTCTAAGACACCAACTATTTGACGCACTAACAGCAACAACAGCACATACATGTTATTTTCGGAAAAGGCACTGTAAATATAGATAAAACCTATGCTTTGTAACCAAACGGAGACCATAATGACATTAAATTAGATACCAATCAGTCAACTGTTCATAAATGTGGCTTGCTTGTACTTCAAAACATATAATATGACACCAAATAGGTTAAGATCGTTCAGCTCTGTCCGGTATTATTAAGGATGTTGTTTTTAAGAACTGGAAATGGTGGCCATCTTGAAACAGGGCCACCATTTTGAATTTTCGCATGGCTAACGTGTTTTTTCATAAAAGTAGGATCAGTCGAGTGTACATACCAAATGTTGTGTTGCATCACAAAGGGCATGTTTATTTACTATTTGACATAAATACTTTTTTGATGAATAAGCATGGTTCCAATATAGAACTATAATACAATAAATAATATATTTTCACGAAATTTAATTGTTGCACTTTATCTTGGTGTTAATAAGAAATTATTTTAAACATTTTGTGGACTATAAGAAAGCATTTGACGCTGGCATACATTATTGTCGCATGATATTAATGGCAAATGTATGAAGTTTTATGTACCATGTATGGCAAAGTCAAGTCATGTGTTAAATAAGTAATCACTTTTCTAAGTTCTTCAGTAGTCACACAGGTGTACGTCAGGTAAAAAACTTGTCACATATTCTTTTATGATTTATTGCAGTATATACCAACACAGTTCAAAGGTTTAACAACTATGTCCATTGTTACCTTTAATTGTCTAAGTAATGATGCTTATGATGTGTACTTACGAATTGTTTTCCTGTTATATGCAGATGATAAAGTAGTATTAGCTGAAAGGCAAGTTACAGTACAACGAGCACTAGCTACATTGCATGATTAAAGTTGTATGTGGGATGTAAACGTTAATAAAGCTGAATTAAAATGTGTTATATTTTTTCTCAAGGTAAACCTAATCATGATGTAATACTTTCTATTAACCAACACAAGAAATTGGAAATTGTTAATGATTTATCATACCCTGTCGTGAAATGGTACCTTTTTTGCTAAAAAATAAAGCGTTTTTTAAAATGCGTCAGATAGTGGTTTGATTGAATATTTAGTTAATCGAAGTGTATACAACATTAATCATTTTAAAACTATAGTTAAATAAGTCTGCATGATCAATTTTGTAAGGTTTGGGAAAGCACTTTTAGTATTTCTCGAAAATGACTAGCATATATCGTTTATATAAAACTATATTCTGTTTCAAACAGTATTTAGATATATTGCCTTAACAATCGAAATGTTAATGATTGAACAACTTGTTGTCACATGCATAATATATGTCTTGATATTAATGAACGTTCACTGTTATACCATTTACAACAACCTGCCGGAAATTGATTCTGTTATCTATATTTGAGTATTGAGTATAGTTCGACACCTACATAGAGTTTATGAGTTCAACTTAAATGTTCCGTTGTTTGTCCATCAAAACATTATATTCAAAAGTACATTACTACTAACCCAGAATGCAATTTCCATAAAACGGAAATTACATAAATACTCGTTTGATGGATGCCATATGTTTTCTCAGACCTTCTATACATTTGATAATTTGCATCACTACGGGAAATTATCCTTTAATAACTAGCTCCCGATTTTTATAAAACATTTTCTTATCAGTGCAGTCATTAAAGTAAAGTATTTATCTGTCGTAACCAACTTTCTCCCAAAAAATATCTTTCTTTTCAATATATTTACTTTCCCTGGTACAAATTGGTACAATACAATCCACTACAATATGCTTTAATTGTAATATAAGGCCCCCGGCCCAAAATACACAACAATTCTTAATACGGACAATAAATGTAGATATGTAAATAGTTATTTACCAAGAATCATACTTTATTAATGATATTCGTTTCATATAATTTCACTTACTTCACCATAATTAATGCAATTTAATATTTTCTATTTAATTATTTGTTCTGTTGAAGTATTCTAATATATATCAGTTATAAGAAGATGTTTTCAAATGCCAATATCAGATATCTAGTCAGGATATGAATTAAAGTTTGGTTTTGACATTGCATTATCGTATTAAACAGATGTTTTGTTGGTAAATTAGTATTCCATATTTGTGGAAAGTAACGTTTTCTTAGGTTATGGATGCCAGATGTTTCCTTAGACCTTCTATACATTTGATAATTTGCGTCACAACAATTTTGGAGAATTATCCTTTAACCCTTTACTTCATACGGCAATTCTGCAGCAGACGACTTTGAACATATTTTGTCAAAAAATTGAAAAGCTCTATAATTGAATGGATAACCTATGACTAAAAGTGGAAAACATTGTGGCAAAAGGAGAAATTGCTCGTTTTGAACAATTTCTTCTTTTCTCACTATGTTTTCACAAAGCCGTCTGCTGCAGAGGCGTCAGAAAGCGTCTATATGTGGGAAAGGGTTAATAACTAGATCGCGATTTTTATAGAACATTTTCGTTTCAGGTAAGTCATTAAACTTAAATATTTTATCTGTCGTAACCAATTTTCTCCCAAAAATATCTTTATTTGCAATATATTTACTTTTCCTGGTACAGATGGGTATACAGCAAACAGCATTTGAAAACAGAGTGATGAGGGGAGAAACAACTGACATTATGGGATACCTTCTCCTTCCTTTAATACCTTTATTTATTCATAATGAGCGGCTTCTCAGGAAAACCAACGAAATTGTAATCACAAGTGTAGATAAAGATATATTTTTCACATTCATGTGACATCTGAAAGGACAATGTCCGTCATCATTTTTTTTAAACCCTCCGTAACTAACTGGCGAACTGTAAAGAGCCGAATCAAAATATTCACATGCGCAATTTGATCTATGTCTATTCGGATTTCGAGGAACAGGGTTCTTATTTTACTTTAAACATAATAAATTGAGCCGTTCCATGAGAAAACCAACATTATGGACTCTGCGTAAAGTATCGACCAAGATCTGCCTGGGCAGTCCGCGCAGACTAATGCGGGCCGACACCTTCCGTCTCATGGGGAAAGAGGTATAGAGTAATGCTTATTGATACAGAACGTCCACAGGAGGCGAAAAGTGTATGCCTGGATTAGGCTTCGCGGCATAGACTGATCCAGGTCGATACTTTACACAGAGTCCACAATGTTGGTTTTCTCGTAGAACTGCTCATATTGTATTGTCAATATACAATGTACATGTATAAATGATGAACATACTCATGTATACAATAACAGAATGTTTAGGCAAAAGGGTCTTACCTTAACCCTTTCCCTGATACGTCAATTCTGCAGCAGACGACTTTGAACGTATTTTGTCAAAAAGTAGAAAATCTCCACAATTGAATGGATAACCTATGACAAAAAGTGGAAAACATTGTGGCAAAAGGAGAAATTGCACGTTTTGTCACTATGTTTTCAAAAAGCCGTCTGCTGCAGAGGCGTCAGAAAGCGTATATATGAGGGAAAGGGTTAAGTTTTTTGAACTTAGACCATGCCATTCCTTTTTACAATATTTTGCGTACATTAAATGCCATTTACTTATTTTCTTTAGAGTATATAATCTTGATATAGGCAGTTCTTTAAGTCACAACGTCAGACCAAGTTTTAAAAATATAATACAAGTTTCTCATATTCAGAGCAGTCTAACACCAGCATTTCAGGCAATAGGATATCAACCTCGGGACGAATAAATCAAAAGAGTAAATACTTCGGACCGTGTGAAAACATTACATATTTCGTGACATGAAGGCAAATATTCTTCTGACACTTGTTGATTTGGTTCTGATTTGATTTGCAAAGATCCATCGATTTCCACCAGCAGTCTACAAATGGCGAATTTCCTCGCAGTTTTACGTGACGCCTGAAGCATTAATATACATACGATTAATTGAACTGTGATGGTGCTATGTGAGAAATACACAGGATACTCTCAAGTGACTGGTAAAAATGGAAACTTTGGTTAAATCACGTCACAAGATTGTTTGGTGTTTTACGCCGCTTTCAACAATTGTTCAGATATATAAGGACGTTTCCTTGGTAAGTTACCAGTATTACTGGTCCATTTATTCTGACACCAGCCAATCAGTCGTAATGCTAACCCCGCAACCCTGAGCGCCAAGGAGAGCAGCCATTAAAACCATTTTTAAAGTCTCACGTCACAAGAAAATCGACCTTTGGAGGTTTTCAAATAACGATTACGATAACACTGCAAAGTACATTGTGGCTATATCCGTTCTCTAGGGATGCTTCCTGTATGATCTGATGATGAACTAACGAAGAGTACCTGAAACCACTGCGTTAAGATGCAGGCTGATCTGGGTGTACACTTTGTCAAAACAAAAATACACCCTGATGTCGATTTTGAGTTGGATGGCTCACATGCTGTAAATTCACAAGGTGAATCAATTATATTTTAAATACCTGTATTACGACGATTCACTATGTTAGTAGTGTTAGAGTATGTTAGTTTAATTGTTGAAATGCGTGCACTTTGACCATCACTGCATAATTTTAACATCTGATGGACAGTGATACAAGTGTATATTGATTCGGTTCCATAAATATCTTTGCACATGCACGAAAGGTCACCATATTTCTTATACAAATCAGGTTCCAGCTGGCATACTCAATGGTGAAAGTTCATACAGAAAGGAGCGTTATTCTTTAAAGGACCTCTTATATGGTTAATGTCCACTGGGCCGTAATCGACTATCATACCTCTGGAATAAATTTAAAAAAAACCCATGCATTTCTTTAAAACTTCTCAAATATAGGGACGTATTATGAAATAACAGTGACGCAATGATGGTTCGACTTCACATTAAATGGTACTTCGACATCTAAGGTCATTTTGGGGCGCTTCATATCTAACAAGTGTAAACGATAGAAATGTAAGTTGTTTAATTAAAAATAAAACAAAGAGATCATTTGGCTAATACGATGAGCATGAATCATGTGATAACATAAATATAAAGCTATTTGAGTAAATGTAAAATATGATATAAGCAAAAGACAAGGATGTGTTATATTTAAGAGAAACATGGATATCTACTATAAAAGCAAAACAATGTGTTATTTGAAGAGATGTGCAGATTCAAGTAAAAATAATAATCTCTCTATTAAATTTTAAAATTAAATCCGGTTTAACATAATCAAAGAGCTGACGAATACATGTACTCTGAGCCTTGAAAACCCGGGCCTGACTTGGCTCACCGAATGAATGTGACGGATCTTTCAATTATAATCCTACAAACCAATAACAAATCAAATTGACCTCCGTCGATTGTGACATAAACAACAATTTAGCTTCAATCTGGCGCACAATTTTAAGTCATTCGGTTATCGGTTTTCGGGACAAAAAACTATGTCAATGATATATTTATTAAGCTCATCCTGAGCACGTAGTGTGTTTTGTTTTTTTGTGTTATGACTCACTGTCTAGCGTCCTGCGTCGTCGTCTGTCTGTGTGCCCGTTCACATTTTCCTACAAACAATTTCTTCTCCTTTTGTCTGTAGCATTTCGAGTGGTCCTTATCAAAGATGGTTCAATTTATGCCCCTGGGGTCAAAAATGGCCCCGTCCTGGGTGTCACTTGTTTAACATAGAGATATATAGAGAAACACTTTGAAAATCTTCTTGTCTGAAACCGAAATGCCTAGAGCTTAGATAGATGGTGTGTAGCATTTTCTAGTGGTCCTCTACACAGATTGTTCAAATTATGCCTCTGGCCCCGCTTAGGTGTTAATGCAGAAGATACATGTACATGTATAGCATAATTTGCTTCTAATTGGGGGTCAAAGTCATAGTTATCGTATATGTGTAAACAATGTATCACCAACAGATGTAGGTGTAGTAATGTTGGAAATATGGCACAGATAAAATACACACAACTCAAGGTCTGTAAATATTGATCTTGTCTTTAGAGTACATTCTCACGTGAGTGATCCAGGGCCTCCTGGCATTCTTGTGTTTTTAAAGAACTTTTTGGAGGACTTGAAAAGACGATGTATTCCCAAATGTTAATCATACTTCTCTTACGTCGTTTTCAATTAGGAAACGTTCATAACTGTTGCAAAGGTTATAATTTAAGTAACATTTCTCTTTTTCTATCTGAATCCAATTGAAGTTCTTTAATTTTATGTCAAATTTGGCAGAAGTTTAATAACCTGTCAGACACTATAAATATCATCCTTCATTTGATATTGTTGTCAGACACTGTGTCAAATCTTATAAGCGACCGGTCGAATCAAATTCATCTTGGTATCAACCCTTTATCTGATACAGACGACTTCTGACACACAATAGAGCAAATGACTTGAGACAACACATTATGGGAAAAGGAAACAAATAATTTCCGTTTTCCCCACAGTGTCTTAATTAAGTTAATACTTAATTAAGACACTGTGGGGAAAACGGAAATTAACATATTCCCATTCTTCAAGATATTACAGTTGTCCTTCGTATGCTTTAACACGTTCTCATTTACAGCAAATCTGCAGGAGTTAAATACGTTGTAGCAAAGACAGACATTGCTTATTACGAGCGATTTCTTTGATGAAGGGGTGTCGGAAAGCGTTTGCATGTCGTAAAGGGTTAAGTATACTAACCTACACCTAACACATCAGGGAGAAAGGAAAACAGAGTTTGATAGTATTCCCTCTCATACATCTCATACATCTAATGAGAATACACATTTAAGAAGTTTAGTGTGACGATGCTTTTAACTTTCGGCCAATATTAAGGTGTATTTTATATTGACGCAAATGTGGGTATCTTGATTACACAGAATATACTTTGGTGATACAAAACTGATGACCTTACACAAATAGAAGTCGGGCACGTGCTAATTAAAAAAGTTGTAATTCGATTGGTTGGTTGACCTTACGACATCCTGATAACTTTTTCTGAAAGGTTCAGCTAAATACACCCCACGTCATTACCGTGTGCATGTTCAACAAGCCTGACGTCAAATGACATCCTTTTCACTTCTCGTACGAAGCATTACACACCGCGAGACACCACACTGCTACACTTAACGCATTCGTTTGGAATAGAACGGGCCATGTAACAATATGGTATTTGCAGAGAGAAAAATCGGATTATTTTGAAATTTAGCTTACATTAGTAAAAAGCCAATCTGGTCTCTTTAGAGCCTTAGCTGTGAGCGTGTATATATACGTATTTTCTAACGGAATATTTGACGTATATCAATGAAATCGATTTTTGTAAAGTCGTTACACATATTTAGGTACGCTATACTAAGTAACTTGTGTTTCTCGTTGACGCTTCACATAAGATTATCTGATTTTCAATTGAAAATGGAAGATGTGTGTTCGCTTTACTGAACATGTCAGAAGGGACATGTAAATCGTAATGAAGAACAAGAATATCCACGTCAAAATACAAGAATAAGAAAATCCAAAAAACATCTGAATGTAATTCACTGTTAAACATCGATAACAATTTTATAGCACGATTTAATTTAACAAAAATGCGTCCCCGTACATTTTTATTCTCTACTTCCATAGCAACCACCGGAAAGAGCAAAAATGTGAATTTAACAAATTAATTTAAAATTATTGTTTATTTTCTAAATGCACGAAATATATCACGGTATTTCCTGGGTAAGTAACCATGGCAGCCACTGGAAGCCAGTCAAACTTACATATATGTCATGGCGAATTGTCCATTGCGTCAACATCTTCTCCTCTGTAACCGGTGGGTCAATTGGGATAAAACTTCATAGATAATATCCTCTCAATATCCTCACCACAACCCCTTCACAATTTATTTATCCATGAAGAATTCTAGTTTCCATGACAACCGAAAGGAAATACTTAAAACTGTTCTTTCCCAAACCGGTTGGCCAATTTTCAAATAATTTTGTAATTATCCTTTGGTGACACTCTATCAGATTCCTTCATTCCATGTTGATTGGTTAAAAAAACATGGCCACCAGGGGGCCGACTGTTTTGCCTTATATGGCTTTTGTGAAAATCATCTTCCCCGAAAGTATTAGGACGATTTTAAAATAATGTTGTAGAAATGTTCGTTGGGTTCTTTCAGTTTCCTTCAAACCATGTTGATTAGTCTTAAAACATGGCAACCATATTGCCTTAGTGGTTTAATTTTTGCCTAATGCAACAGAGCGATACTGGCCCTCGTGGGCCTCTTGTTAATGTGTTTGTATAACCCGACCGGGGATAGAACCCGAGACGGACGTTCTACATGTACCACTACACCACAGATGCGGTCCCTTACAAATACATGAACCTGTCAAAAATAAATGGAGACGATAACAGTAACAGGAATTAAGCAGAGTAAGGGTTGATCTTGTTAAAGTACAAACTCTTTCTGAATGAATCTGCTGCCTTTTTTAATCTTTAATTGAAACTCGATGAAAAGCTTCACGAATTTTCTTATTCATATGATGAATAGTTTAATTAACTTATTTGCCACCATAGGCATGATCATCCTAATGATTTGAATAATGTTCGGATCGACAGAGCTCTAGATAAAATGAGTATTTCAAATTTCAAAACCTTTTTGACCCTCTAATCCTATGTTGTGGGTACTCAAAAGAATCGTCTCGCTGAGACGATTCTTTTGAGTACCCACAACATATGGTTTGGTTGAGTAATAAGAGAGATAGTGTTCTGAAAAGTCCAGTTTACTCCTCTTTATCTAGTCATCTGGAGCGTTGTGATTTGTTTTAGCAGCCTTTAACTCTTAATCTGGTTAATCATCAACTATGGCTGCTAGAGGCAACACTTTCCAACTTGCAGACGCATTTGCAGCAGCCGACTCCTGAAAAGATCGTGAGAAATGTCTCATGTGCCTTAATATTTTGAAACTCTTATTTGTAGAGATATGCCATATATTGGCCTAGATTTTTATCAAAACTTTGCAGCATATTTGTTGTATGTGGAAGAGGGTTAAAATAGTCAGTTACAACTCATTACTTATAGTATTGCTTTATATTTGCAATTGAACATCTCCGTAGGATCTTATAGAACATTGTATGGTTCTGTCACACACAAATTGATCCTTAAAAGGTTTCGATATAAATGATCACAAGGATCAAACTGCATACCCGTTATAGTTGGGATTTGGTAATAACCAGTCTCCATGAGACTTATACAAATACATAGCAAACAGGGAAGGAGGGTCATGACTAGATTATGGGGATTCACAAACTGATCTGGTTCTGCAATGGTCGATATATCCCGAAGGTCGGTTTTCGTGTGACGTTGCTTATTTCGTTTTCCGTACGAACTCAAGGTCAAAGTGATGTTATTTGTATTGCGTGAGATTGTACATGATGTTCTTTGATGTATGAACGTTTTTCCAAATCATTATCTATGTCATTTCTCGTTAGTGGCATTGACAAAATTAGGTTTTACCAGGGATGACAACTGTTTGTGTGGTGAGATAAAAACAGTTTTATTTGCAATACATTTTTTATCTTATGATGCTTGGAAAATTGAAAATAATGAATTATAGTTAGTCGTTTTAATATACATTTTTCTACAAACAGGCGTTATCCGACACATCATGAGCAATTTCTCCCTTTGTCACAATGTTTTAAACTTTCTTCAATAATTATTGTTCTTTCATTTACAGATAGTTTTCATATATTGACTAGATGTTTCCAAATTTGGCTGCTGCAGATTTGTTGTATATGGGAAGGTGGTTGAATGGATTCAAACTGCATGTTACACTATTTTCTTTTTATTACCTGGCGCCCACATTTATAACAACAGCAAGACAGCATGCTCGACTATTTGGCCATTTGCTACTATAGTCAACAGTTGTTACTGGGATAGTGGCTTGATAGTATAGTTCTATAAATCAAGTTGGATAAATCTTGTTTGAATAGCATCTGCTGTTTGTGAGAAAAGGCCTTGCATGCAAAACTTTAACCCACATTTCTAACTTCAACAAGGGCCATAATTTATAATAAATTCAGTCAGGAGTTACCTGACCTGATTGGTTGATACATTTAAAGACTAAATTGAAGTTTTAAATCAATCCCTGAGTGGTAACTGAGATATGTGCATGCTAGTACCATGCATGCACAACTTTAACTAAATTTTCAAAGTCAAACATGGGCCATAATTTGTTCTAAATACATACAAGAGTTATCTAACTTGACTGTCTGACACCTCTGAAGACATGAATGCAGTTTCAAGTCAATATCATTAGTGGTTACTGAGATATATCCATGCTATAACCTTGCATGCACAACTTTAACCAGAATTTCTAAGTAAAAAAATAAATGCTGGAAAGAATGATCAAACTTGATTGTTTATATATGTGTGTTGGTTGTGAAGGGTTGTATAAATTTCAATGCAATGCATCAAGTAAATACTGAGATATGGACTCTTAATGTAGTTGCACGAAAAACTTAAACCAGAATTTTTCTAAGTCAGAATGGTTATAATTTGCATTATATGATGATTAGAGTTTTCATACTTGATTGTTTACATAGGTGTGATGGTTGGGAAGGGTCGTGTAAAGTTTCAATGCAATGAATCAAGTAGTTACGAAGATATGGACTCTTAATGTAGTTGCACGCAAAACTTTAACCACAATTTCTAAATCCAAAACGGGGCATAATTGTCTCAAAATCTGATATAGAGTTTTGGGACTTGTCCTGCAAGGTCATTCGATGATGTCCAATAGTGTGTGACGTTTTAAAGCAATAGCATCTGTGGTTTGTGCGAAAAAGCCTTGCATGCAAAACTTTAAACAAAGTTGCAACGCCGAGTCCAACGCCGAGGCCAACGCACACGTGACTGTAATAGCTCTCCATATTCTTCGAATATTCGATCTAAAAACAGTCATAATTGTTGTACCGAGGTGAACGGGATGACAGTTTTAACTGTTATCCAAACTATGAAATACCTGATTACTATTACATAGGTAGCTGATCGGTTTTGTCAAATTCACTGTCCCCATATTTGAGCGGTTTATATTTGGTAGAAAAACCCTCCGTTTGTGACAGTGTGATTGTCCTCCGATAAGTTGGAACTGGGAAAATGTAAATTAAATTGTTGCAACATTTTCAATCCATCGATTCTTGTTTTTGTGGTTTAATGCACTGTACACCAAATTAACATCGACATGGACACCGGTCATTCAACTGGAAACTAGTGTACCGAGTTGAACTGTTCTTTTACCAAGGAAATGTCCTTAACTCGTTTAGCGCCGAATTCCCAAAAGTTATTTCATCTCGTCCATGTTCGTTAGTGTTTTGGGATCCGATAAACATACAGCGAAATATTTCCTCTTAAACTCTTGTCCGACTTTATGCAACTTTAGTGGCCGTATAACGTTGACCCATCTCGTCCTACACTTGCTCTATGGGTGGTTATTCCGGGTAATCAGAAGACCAGGAAAATCGTCGATGTTTTGTCGCAAAAGGTCAGAAACGATATGAGAGACGTGTGGCCTAGCACATTCACCTTATACGTTATGAACCGACAGGGGAGATAACCCATAAACATTATCAATAAAGAGTCTGGTACCCGGAGTACAACATAGATTAAACTGAATACAATGTCGTCTCTAATAGAGCGTATACATTTAAATATGTATGAATCCGTTTTATTTTTGAATGAAATCGTACGATACAACCACCGCTTGTTCTTCTCGCTTTAGTGTAGAGTAACCTGCCCCTACCATTACATTATAGGATCAGGCATACGCCGTTATGGCGGCGCTATTTCGAAATGGTGTTGAAATCAAAAGGTTACAAAACAACTTTGTAATGGTCCAATTTAGAGTTTACGAACATAAGGTCAGGGGCGAAGCTTTGCAATAATCAATGTGTAGGCCGTCTCGTGAGAAAATCAACAGTATGGACTCTGCGTAAAGTATCGACCTAAACATGCCACACAGGCCTACATGGATAGACACTTTTCGCCTCCTGTGGATTTTCTGTTTCAGGAATAACTACTCTATACATCTATCCCCCTAAGACGGAATGTGTCGACCGGATCAGCCTGTGCGGACAGCGCAGGCTGATCTGGTCGATACATTACGCAGATGTCTATCGCCGCAGCTGCATTTTGGGGGCATTTTGAGAACAAATGTGTAGGCACGTGCCTACAGTGCCTAAAGGGAGCTACGCCCCTGCAGGTGTATATTAACTTATTTATTATAAATGCGATAGCGATATATAAAGGAAGGTGAACATTCTCGTTGACATTGTTGGTTCATGCTAGACGAACTAGTTTACTCTCGTCCACGTTATAAATTCAAAAAATTCAAAGAAATGAAAATGTCAAATGTTACCACATTGTTGGGTTTCTCATTAGTTGGCTCATATAGTGAGTATTGAAAAAAGCATGGGTCGTCTGTTATATCGATTTTTTTTTTAGGTAATCAAAAACTACAGTGATGATGACATCGATATAAAGATGGCCAGTGTTCTGGTCAAACACATTACTGATGCCAATACACACATACATATAGCTACCGTTGAGGATATGGTTTTTCTAGATGACCGTTGTTTAGTTAGGTCAATTGTTTATTGGATGTTTGTTTCAACTGGAATTTATTATTATATTATTATTATTATTATTATTATTATACCACATTTATATAGCACCCTTCTTATAATAAATACGTTCAAACGTATTTACAACCTATACATAGGAACATAGAGAGAAAATAGAAAAATATGTTAAGAAACAATATAAATGAGCAAAAATAGATAATTAGAAAATTAAAATTAAAATTAAATTAAAATTAAACGCCCACACTCTTTATATTGATACATTTCTTTACCCATATGACTATTAATAGTGATCGTACATTTTAGAATGTTTTATTTTCGCTGGGTGCCACACTTCCTTACCAAAGGGCCAAATGACACCCATGTACAACATCAACACAATCCAAAACAATACAAAAAACAACAACGTCGCTACAATCGCGAAAGTTCAGCATCAGTTACGGTTGATGAAACCTGAATCTTGTGACACGTTATTTAAAGCGCAAGAATATTTTGTATGTTAAATATTTCAATGCTGATGTACATGTTGTTCAACTTCCGGTAACGTGTCGTAATACAGTTACAGTTTTATAAAGAATAGCTAAACTCAATAGTGATCTGTTTTTAGCTCACCTAAACACTAAGTGCAAGGTGAGCTTTTGTGATCACTCACCGTCCGGCGTCCGTCGTCGTCTTCGTCGTCGTCGTCGTCGTTTGTCCGTCTGTTAACAATTTCTTACAAATGACTTCTCCTACTAAACCAATGGACAGATTTCAAAATAACTTAATAGGAATGGTCCTTAGGTGGTCCTCTTTAAGAGTTGTTCAAAGAATTTAATTCCAAGAAGAACTTTGGTTGCTGCGGCATCAGAAAAGGGGAAAATTGCCAAATCTTAAAAAATCTTCTTGTCCAAAATACTAGCCTGATTTGAAAATTGTTTTGCACAAATGTTCCTTTGGGTATCCCTCTACCAAGATGTTAAAATATTTCCGATCCGTTGAAAAACATGGCCGCCAGGGGGCGGAGCTTATTTTCGTTATATGTGCATTGTTAAAACTTTAAAAATCTTCTTGTCCAAAAGTACTGGCCCGATTTGAAAATTATTTTGCACACATGTTCCTTGGGGCACCCTTTACCAAGATTGTTCAAATATTTCCAATCCGTTGAAAAACATGGCCGCCAGGGGGCGGAGCTTGTTTTCCTTATATGTGCATTGTTAAAACTTTAAAAATCTTCTTGTCCGAAAGTACTGGCCCGATTTGAAAATTATTTTGCACAAATGTTCCTTGGGGCACCCTTTACCAAGATTGTTCAAATATTTCACATCCGTTGAAAAACATGGCCGCCAGGGGGCGGAGCTTGTTTTCCTTATATGTGCATTGTTAAAACTTTAAAAATCTTCTTGTCCAAAAGTACTGGCCCGATTTGAAAATTATTTTGCACAAATGTTCCCTGGGGGACCTTCTACCAAGATTGTTCAAATAAATCTGATCCATTAAAAAACATGGCCGCCAGGGGCGGGGCTTGTTTTCCTTATATGTGCATTGTAAAATCTTTAAAAATCTACTTGTCCAAAAGCACCTGTCTGATTTAAAGATTAGTTGGCACAAATGTTCCTTGGGTGACCTTCTTCCAAGGTTATTCAAATAAATCTGATATGTTGAAAAACATGGCCACCAGGAGGGGTTGCTTGTTTTCCTAATATGTATAGAGTAAAATCTTTGAAAACTATTGAAGCTCTATTAAATCATGTGAGCGATTGGACTCCCTGGTATAAAGAGAATGTTGTTCCGCTTCCAAACCTACCATTCTCGCAAGACCTCAGCCCGTGTGACTTGTGTGTGTTGCCTTTGTTTAGCATCCGTCACCCGTCGTGCGTCGTCCATCAACAACTTCTCCTATGTAACCTGTTCCTCAATTGGGATGCAACTTCACAGAATGCATCCTCTCAATGTCCTCACCTTTATTCCTTTTTTTTTTTTTTATATATATATATATATATAATTCTGGTTTTCAAAGAAGAAAAAAAAGAAAAAAAACCAACTTCTCCAAACGGATTGGCCGATTTTTAAATTAGTTTGTGGAAATGTTCCTTGGGTGACCCACTATCAGATTCCTTCGAGCCATGTTGATTTGTTGAAAAACATGGACGCCAGGGGGCGGGGCTGTTTGGCTATAGAGAAAACTTATTTTTCTCCAAATGTATCTCTCCGATTTCCATATAATTAGCAAATAATTTTGTATAAGAGTTCCTCTATTAGATTCCTTCAATACATTTTTATAAGTCGAGAAACATGACCACCAGAGGTCGGGGCTGTTTTACCGTGTATGTATTTATTGAAAAAATCTCCTTTTCCAAAAGTATCTGGCAAATTTCCAAATAATTTTGAAGGAATGTTCCTTGGGTGACCCTCTATCAGATTCTTTCAAGCCCTGTTGATTGGTCTAAAAACATGGCAGCAAGAGGGTGTGGCTATTTTGCCATATATGGTTAAAGTGAAATATGTTATTTTGCAACACTTTAAAAATCTTCTTCTCTGAAAGTATCAGGTCAATTTTTGTTGTTGAAATGCTCCTATAGTGACCTCTACAAGATTACTTCGATGCATGTTGGTTGGTAAAAAAAAAGTTATTGTGATAGGCATGATAAATAACATTGCATAATTCAAGTGAGCAATCCAGGGCCACCAAGGCCCTCACGGCCCTCTTGTTTTATAAATTACTTTCTAGGTGTCGTTTTGAGTGAACTCTGGTTGATGTCTGCGAAAAACATTATTTTCTTGAAGCCACGTGACAAGTAAAGTAAACGCCCACATATAGTCGGGATGTAAGCATGCTTCCTGGATGCCTTTTGACTAGATGGCGCATATCGAAGATCCTGTTCAGACATCGAGGTGACGAAGTCTGTTCATGATTTTAGCCGATCACAAGTCTCAAAGGTCGACTTTCGTGTGACGTAGTCCTACTCATCTATTAACGCTTTGGGGGAACGGTCATATTGTTAAAGCAATGATTACCCTATAATATAACACTATTGATATAGCTATATCCCTTGCAATTAAGCTAACACGAAGTCTAAACGAATCCTCGGTTTTAATCGGTTGAGTATTAAAGCCCTTTTTTGTGATGGACGTTGGCATATGGCACTGGAATAACACAATAACGACATCTGAGATATATTGAACGCCGTAACAGAAGAAGAAAGATCAATAATTATTTTATATGTCCGGCATTGAACACTGCCTTATAACACAAGACAAACTTTTCCCAATACTATGGACAGTGCAATGAAAATAACAAGGCATTCCTTTTTTTAGATAGACGGAATTATCCATTACATGTAGTTTTATGGGACGTGGATAACAAAATCAATCAATTAACGATGAAAGTCAGCGACAGCCGCCTAAATCACACATCTGTATGTTTGTGTTTAAGCTGAATTTCAGGGAGTTCTGTGAGCGGTTTCAATCAATGGGGACAACTGTTTACATGGAGTCTAAACGTGGTGGATTTAACAATAGGAATAATATCTCTCTCCAATGATCGATCACTATCAACATAAAAGGTATGAGCGTGACTAATTTATTCATCAAAAAAGTTCTTTATTTACTGACCGAATGTAATTCTATATTGGCTAATTTTCACCATGGAATAACTAGGTTGCTTCATGGACGCGACAGCGAAACATGTACATATAATTTGTTATTCTCCAGATGCCTCGATCAGGATTAAATCCCGTAATGTCTCTCAGTCTCATATTACCGAATCCAATCATACGCAGTGGTAGTTGAATGGTATGACTCCCAGAGATAATTCTTTTTAAAATCCACAACATAAGATTGGTTGGATGATAATGATTGAACCCATCCCCCCGTTCCTACATACAACAAATCGACAGCAGACCAATTTGAAAGCAAGTTGTCAAAAACATGGATTATCTCTATGAATGAGTATTATGATTAAATAGAGTTAAACACATTGTGGCATCTGGTGAAATCGCTCATTATGGACAATGTTATCAAATTTAGTATGCTGCATATGTGTCAAAACAATGCTTTATTTACTGAAGTCCGAGTCGCTGATAGTGTGCGGAGGTACATGTGCAAACTGATCTCGATCGTAGCTGATTGAAAAAACCCAAAAAACCCACCTTTTATGTTAACTCTCCTCTGATATGGTAGATTTATGTTTTTTGTTTCATCTTTAAAAACGGTTGTTTAATTTTGGAAACATCTGTATGTGGATAAAGAACTTTGGAAAACTGAAAACCCAAACATAACACTGATTGTGGTACATAACACTGATTGTGGTACATAACACTGATTGTGGTACATACAACAGAAACGTGTTTGTATCATACAGAAGTGTAGTGGACACTACGTTGTATCTTATCTTACAACATTGAATAAGCCGATCGAATAGGCAAAATACAACTGTTCAGATGCAGATGCTTAAATGTCCTACCTTTTTTTTTTTTTTTTATTGATCTTGAATCTTTCAAAAGACTTAAGAACGATTATGCGAACAAATAAGTCTCTTTATCTCTATATAAGCCGAGCCCCGGTAGCTAAGTCGGTAGCGACGTGGGCTGTCAATCCAGGGATTGTGAACATTCTTTCTGACGTTTGACAAAAGTCACTGTGACATACGTCATTCGTTTTTCACCAATGGGCTAACAGTCTATATAAAAAAAAGCAGCCAGTAGCTTGGGAAGTGTGGAGTACTGGTGTGAGAAAGCTAGGAAACAGATGAATAGGTGAACTGGTCGCCGTGATATGAATGAAAAATGTTGAAAACGGCGTTAAACCCAAATCAATCGATTATCTCTATACAAACGTCTTTAAGATAGGTGAAGCGCCAGTAATAACGTCTTCAAATTAAGACGGTAATATAGAGCTTAATATATATCATGTGTATAGTCAATGGTTATGTTAATTGCTACGAGTCTAATTCAACAGAATTTAATGCGGTCGATTTGTATGATCGGCTTGCAGATATGACCGTTCTCAACCCTTTCCCCTTTACAACTAATATGCTTCCAATAGAGTTTAACACAATGTGGCTAAAGACGAAATTGATCATTCCTTTAGCCACAATGTTTACTGCTGTCATCTGCCGCAGTGGCATCAGAAAGCGTCTATATGTGGAAAAGCTTAATGGTCTTTCTGGTTGGGTGTAATTTGATCACAAGGGGTGGAGTCACAGGTTGAACAGGGTCTTTGCTGGACGTAAAGTTCGAAAGGTCGAATTTCGCATGACGTGGCTCATCTATGAATATTCCGGTCGTAATGAATATCCCTCAAATATTTTAAGTGGTCAATATACGAGCTGTCACGCAGGATAACCAATAACATGGCCTCTAAGTAATGTATCGACCCAGATCAGCCTGCGTAGTCCACACATACTGATATAGGCCGACACATTTCGTCTCAGGGGGATAGGTATATAGTAATGATTCCTGAAACAGAACATACACTGTAAGCGAAAAGTGTCTATCCGGGTTAGCATGCTTAGACTGATCAGGGTTGTTACTTTACGCAGAGTCCACACTGTTGGTTTTCTCGCTGGACGGCTCATATTTTGTCAATAACCTCTAAATACTTGACAACATGCCGAACATAGAAACCCCCGATTAAAACGTTTGCAAATACAAGTTTTCAAATGGCGAGTCTCAAGTATTATCTTGATATCATTCTCTGATGGACACTACTCTGTACTTGATGTCTGTGAAAATACACTTTCTATTGATTTATATAGGCTTAATGTCCTATTTAGACACATGTCTGCCTTTTTCTGGTAGTGTATGAACGGTTTCCGTGTATTTTGACCCGTTGCACTGGCAGGTAATTGGGCGTTTGAATGCATATATATGTCTGGATTATGGTTTAGATACTTTTATCAACTGGGTCGGAACCATAAATCGTGTTTCTTTTACATATATACAACTTTGTTAAATATTAATTGGGATTGTTCAATGTGATACCAGTGTGCCAGTTACATACGGATTTTACCAATTTCACTCAGTGCCGTACAGTACGAGTTTACTAAGGTATGAGTATAGCAACTGGGAATCGGACCTCCGTAAAGTTGAATCTTGTAAACCTTAGGTAATTATCCATAAACTCTTGTCATTCTTCTGACTCTTAATTAGATCATTCACCCATGGCCAATTTACTTGATGGCGGACGGTCAGGTACTGATCAGATTAAGCGTATGCTTAGGCTGATACGAATCTACACTGGTCACCAATGTCCGAATGTCTACCATCGGTCAAGGCTTGTACAGAATTGAAAGATTTACCGATGTGTTTGACGATTTCTCTTTTCGTGCGATACGGTACAGATTGGCATTTATGAACAGTGTAGGTTTAGATCAGCCTGTAAATCTGTTCCGTCTTATCAGAATCTACACAAATTGACAAAAGCTTCTACCAAGCTTATGATATGATATGTAAGCTGGATATATCCTGATATGATGGTGCAGATGCACCCGCTGATCTGGTTAAACACTGTTCAAAAAAGCCAATGTGTACCCGTTCCCATGGAAATACAGTGAATACATGTCTGTTATCGTTAAAAGTGGTATTAACGTATTATATACTGTTTAAAACAGTGTATACATACTTGTGTATACTACCTTGGACAGCTGAATCATGTTTCATACTTTTTAAAACATTGTAGACATGTTGTATACTACTTAAAATAGTCTAGACATGTTTTATGCTACTTTAAATAGTAAAGACATGATTTATACCTTTTAATGCATGCATTATACTGCAGTGCACAGTGTATTCACGGCATTTACTACACTATACAGTGCAGGCATATATTATGATACTGTTAATAGTGCAGGCATAACCTATGCTACTTTAAACAGTGTAGGAATATCTTATGCTACTTTAAACACGACCCCCTTTAAACAGGGTAGACATGTTTTATGCTACTTTAAACATGGTAGACATGTTTTATGCTACTTTAAACTGGGTAGACATGTTTCATGCTACTTTAAGCAGTATTGACATATTTCATGCTAGCTTAAACAGAAATGTTTATGGTGTTGATCTGTTGAAATTCAGCTTAGATCCATTTCGCCAGAGAAGAAAATATTTGAGTCACGTCACGCGAAAGTCGACCTTTGTAACGAATTTCAGGACTGAATGGCCGCTCGTATGGATCTATTCAACTTTTTGATTTAAACTTTTCGGGCATGCATGTACGACCTCTTGGAGAACAAGGAATATCTCGAAGAGACTGCTTGTTGGTGCAAGCTTATCTAGTTGTTTTTTGTGGTGGCTAAATTAAAAAAATATCGGGGTTAACTTGACGTAACATGTCTATTAACTTAACAGGTCTGAGAAGAAACTCCGAGACGACGTCAGCCATGCACTATGACGCAAAGACTATTGTTTTTATGGCTTCTTGACGTCATGATGATGTCAACAGTGACGTCAATATCCGACCTCTGTAATCCATCCAAAACTCAAGGTAATATCTTACTGTCTTAATTAATAAGTACCAATAAAGCAAACTTAAACCCTTTCCCACATACAGACGGTTTCTCGCGCCTCTGTAGCAGACACTTTCTGAAAACCCTGTGGCAAAACGGCAATTTTCTCATAATGAGCAAATTCTGCTTTTGTCACAATGTTTTCAACTTGATACAATTACTTTTCATTTATTTATAGGGAGTTGACGAAATATTTTCAAAGTCGTCATCTGCTGCATATGTGTTGTATGCGGGAAAGTGTTAATAAGTCTTAAACTATTTCATTTGTGAACATGATTTGAATGATAGAAAAACGGCCACTTTTTTCTGGTTTCATAATAAATTAAGGTTCTACAAACTAATAGTGATTTGTTACGACTAAGATTACGTAACATATGATGATCAGCCTTTCAATATGTATTAAATATTGTTCTTCAAAAATACTATATTTTTCTGAAGGGTGTTACTACTCGAGGTTTGATATATTCTCTAAGACATTTGTCTTGACGGTTACGCGAGAGGGCTATCAGTATCATAATAGAAAAGCCATCTAAGCAGACAATTCAACTTTATCTGGACCTATTTATGTTTTAGTCATGAAACTGACACATATCGAAGATTCCCTTGGTCAGGGGCGTAGCTCCCTTTAGGCACTGTAGGCACGTGCTTACACATTTTATCTCAAAATGCCCAAAAATGCAGCTGCGGCGATATACATCTGCGTAATGTATCGATCAGATCAGCCTGCGCTGTCCGCGCAGACTGATCCGGCCGACACATTCCGTCTTAGGGGTATAGATATATAGAGTAGTTATTCCTGTCAGAAACAGAAAATCCACAAGAGGCGAAAAGTGTAAAACCGGATACGCCTGTGTGGCATGCTTAGGCTGATCCGGGTCGATACTTTACGCAGAGTCCACAATGTTGATTTTATCACGAGAAGGCCTACACATTGATTATTGTAAAGCTACGCCCCTGTTGGTTGCTTTAAAACTAGTACTAAGCTAAGAAATTGGTAACGCTTACCACTAGACCATGGCATATTATTTTGTATCATGTTTATTGTAAAATATATTATTGAATAAATATATTATCTTCTTTCTGTTTGTTTTACTTGTTTCAACCCGTTAAGCTGTAAAGAAGAAACTTGCATTGAAGATATATTAAAATGTATGTACTTCATGTGGCCCGTATACATGTACATGCATTGAGTCCATTGTCTTTGCTTAAATGATAAAACATATCATTTTTTGGCAATACGAAATACATGCATCATAAAATGATACTGCACTTGTGATTTTAAATAACCATGGTCGAAAGTTCCATGTAATTGATTTAATCAAACAGAACAATAAGGACGTCCATTAACAGACTCTTTGATAGTCCCTTCTAGAAAACCCAAAACACTCATTGTCTTTTCATAAAGCTATAAAAATGACAATTTGTATTTTTGGACGTGTTCTTAATTCAATTTGAACGAATGGTAGAAGTAGATTTTCTTCTTGGCTCTTAGGATTGTGGATATATCGAGGGCTTGGTATGAAACGGTTGTTACTCAAATTAGTATTTTGTTTACCAATGTTAATCACCTCGCCATAAAGTATTTATTTATAAGCGTTAAATCATTTTTCTTGGTAAACAATGGAAATTTATGTGCCATTGCTCAGCACCTAAATTTGCATCGTTTACAAAGGGGTCAACATTGCCGCTAAACCAGGGATCTCAAAATACGTGTATAGTTACAACCGTTTCACGCAAAGCCCTCGATATATAGTATTAAACGACTGATATATTCTTGGCAGGATAACAATACCTTTAGTTATGCATTTCTAGATTTTGATTGTGTCGTAAAGAATAGCAAAACTCTACATTATATTTTGTTATTGCCTAGATTACGATATGAAAAATATTTATAGCAATGATGTCACGAATAATCGTTTGGTGTTTTCCAGCTACTTCTATTAATAGTACAATGGGATCTCGTCACACGAACACCGACCTTGCGTCTGACCTTTATGATCAAGACTTCGTATCTAGAAACTTATCTGTTCACTATGTAGTCATAATAAGTATCATAGAGTAGAAGTCTCTTTTGAAGCTGAGCGGATACAGAGTGGTGCATTGAACACGTCTTAACCTTAACCTTAATTGGCCAATGTACCTTCGATTTGAAGAATCTTAGAAAAGGGGCGTATAGTTTACAATGGTCCTTTTGAAAATAAGACATAGGCACAACCCTGTGGATGTTAACTTATATACATTACAAGAGAAAGTTGATGCAACGTATCAATGTCGCCGGAAATCCATACTGCAGTTATGCAAAACACTTACATTATAGTAGTTAAAAAAAAAGTTATCAACTAAAGTGCATATTTGAACATCAGGAGTGGGGTCAAGTGAAAATGTATCATAACTTGCATTTTTTTTTATCAACGAAGTGAATGTCCTTCATTGAAATATAATTAAAGCCTTTCATTGTTTATGATCAATCTCCATTCTAAGGTAGGTTGACCATATACACGGCCAACTAATTATTGATCATAAACAGGAAACGAGTAATCTTGCCAATCATTAGTCTACTCATGTTTTAAAATTATATAATGATGAGCGCCCTTGTGTCAATGATGCATAACAATATGCGGATCGCAAGTAAAAAGCGTGTAGGGAATCTAATAGCACATTTGAAATTGTCAAGGACGAAATAATTGTGTACGAAAGACCTGATTCGTTTCTTCTTCGCATAATTGTTGTTCTTTACACTCTCTGTATAGGCAGAGAGTTAGTTTTAAAATGATATAATGATGAGCGCACTAGTGTTAATGATGTATAACCATATGCAGATCGCAAGCAAAATGCATGTAGGGAATCTAATGACAATTTTAAAGTTGTCAAGGACGAAATAATTGTGTACGAAAGACCCGATTCGTTTCTTCTTCGCATAATTGTCGATTTTGACACTCTCTTTATAGGCAGAGAGTGTTCATTCAAAGTATTTTTTATACTAAAACCAGTTTTATCTCAGTTTGTTCTTTTCGTCATTTGTTTCGAACCAAATAATTATTTTAAATCACCTATAATTAACTTTTTGTAAGTGATTGTAAAAAACGGCTTTCTGCAAAGGAGATTTATCTGCGCAGTCGGTATCGGTAGTCACTTGATCAACATACTTAGCTTAGAAACAGTTCCTATTTTAGATATTCATGGATTAACATTATTAAATGAAGTCTACATAAATCAAGACATCTCTTTGAACATCAAAATAACATTCAGTAAGTTAAAATTGCTACTAAAAGGAGAATTCGACGTGATTTGTATCTCGATATTGACACATAACAGTCTGCAGAAAGTCTAGCAGGGACTCTTTTGTCTTCGTAAATAAGACAAAAAAACATAAAAGCGAGTCCAAATAAAGAAACTGCAAATACTTAAAACATCGGATTATTTATTTTATTTTAGATGTGTCATAACTAAGTGTTTTTAAACAATCACAATTGTAATATGTTTTTTTCTAATAATAACTCTTCTCCCATGTCATTTCCGAAAAGCTATTAAAAATAAAAGTCGCGGGCTTCTGCCCGGCGACTAATAAATGTATGCCTGAAGGTCGGTCTCCACATGATGTGATGACGGAAGTGAACCCACTACACGTCTGTTTTATTACGATTCCTGTCTGATTGTCACCGTCTACCCACTCCGAAATTTATAACACAACCTACTCCTTTGTCGGATGTCCTCATTTGTATTTCAGTAATGTCTGTATATTGATAGTTAGTATAAACTATCACTCTGTCATCATATTACATAGTATATATATCACTAATTATGTCCTCTTTAAGATATACTTCCATATATATATAATGTGGTTTCATTTTCGAATGATGTTTAATGCAGCTTACGCCTATATTTCAGCCGTATCAGGACGTTTTCTGGGTAAAATGACGCCATATGTTCTTCGAATTTAATGCACAGTTCTGATGTTTCCTCGTCTATTATATTGACTTAAAATGTTTCTCGTCCCTTTTCACTGCTTTAACGACCTCATTGGTTTGTAAACTCGAAAATGCAATTTCGATAAAAACAACAAAAAAACGTCAGTCATATGGTCATCTGGTCACAGAGTTCAATCATTCTGTCAGCGATAACCGGGAATCGACTAATGTGACCTTGACCTTTGACCTAATGAACCGTAAAACAAAAGCAGTCATATAGTATAGGAGTCCAATAATCTTAAAATAACGCTGCTCTGTTTCAAAGGTTTCTTGATGTATTGATGATTTTATGTAAGTACTCGCATACTTGCAGACCATTTTTCTACCCCTCAATATTAACCCTTTCCAAACTGCAGACGCATTTTGACGCAATGTTTTCACTATGTTTTCAAAGTCGTCTGATGCAGATTTGCTGTGTGAGGGGAAAGGGTTAATAAAGGAATGGCGAACTATAAAACCCAGTTATTAAACTTCGAGAAAGCATTGGACACGAGCACCTTGTTTTCATATGTTTCAGAAAAGGCAATCACATCCTAGAATAACCTAACGACGAGAGAGTGCATAAATGATTTTCAATTTCCGATTTGCATTTACTTCGTTTTATCCTTAGATATCACCGACTCGATAACATGCTCCATTCTTTACCATTGAACCCGTTATCTGAAACCTTTCACTCATACGAACGCCTCTACAACAAACGACATTTTAGAACATTGTTGCAAAAGGATAAATTGTGAGCAATTTCTCTTTTGGCCACAATATGATTTCAACTCTTTTAGAGATTTTTGACATGTTTTCAAATTTGTTTTATTTTCATAAAGGTTTAAGGAATATCAACCGCGTTACGGGATTTTGCCTCAATTAACTTGATATGATTACGCAATGTCTCTTAAATAGAGTTTTATAGATCTAAACTTAAGATATTTCATTTTCGACTTCAAGTTAGGAAGGGCATGATTTGATATGTATACACTGCAAGATGTTATTTAGATGATATTATATTATGAGTATTTCTTTTGCAAAAGTTGACTCTTGGACTATTTAACACCAAGGCGGCATTGGACTGTGCGTGTGCAGAATCTAACCATAGGTTCCACTGCGCGCAAAGGTGACAATACCCTTTATGATCTGACGGTAATTATATTCACTATCTATCTGCATACCATTATACGGCTATGCGTTATAATTATATACTCCGGGGAACGCAGTCCCGCTAAACTTGTCAAAACTTGTAGATCGGAAGGTACACATGGTCTTCCAGTAATGTCCGCAATACATAAGAGCCGTTCTGCGAGAAAACCAACATTGTGGACTCTGCGTAATGTATCGACCTAGATCAGCCTGCGCAGGCTAATCCGGGCCGACACATTCCGTGTCAGGGGAATAGAGGTATATAGTAATGATTCCTGAAAACAAAAAATCCACAGGAGTCGAGAAGTGTCTGTCCGGGTTAGTCTGCACGGCATGCTTAGGCTGATCCGGGTCGATACTTTACGCAGTCCACATTGTTGATTTTCATGTAGAACAGCTCATATATATTCTTTCATTTCAATTCAATAACATGTAGTTTGAATGGTTTAATCAGATGCGCACACACGGTCGTGCTCTAAACGTCTTTCCTGTACAATCCTCTTTCTTTCGTCTCTAAAGATCCACGTTTCTCATTTATAACACGACGTACTCCGATTACCTAATTTGTATTTCAGTCATGTCTCAGTATCGATTGATCAAGGCGTCAGGAAGGCCTCGTTCTTTATCAATTATAACTTTAACCCCTTACAGCGCAGACTTCCCCAAAGTAGACTCGTTCGTGTTAAATATCGGGCGACTTCATGTTTCATGTCGAGGGCTTGGTGTGAAACGGTTGTAACTAAAAGACCTATTTTGAAAACACTAGTTTAGGGGCAATTTGGACCCCTTTGTAAACAATGCAAATTTAGGTGCCATTGCTCAGAACGAGCAATGGCACCTAAATTTCCATTGTTTACCAAGACAAATGACTTAACGCTTATAGAGACTTTATGGCTAGGTGATTAACCTTGAGAAAAAAAATACCGATTTTAGTTACAACAGTTTCATACCAAGCCCTCGATGTCATAAGTTTTATTTGAATATTTTGGTAATTAAAATTTAAACCAATGCTGATTTTTCCCTCATATAAACGCTTTCGGACGCCTCTGCAGCAGACGTTTTTTTGAAAACATAGTGACAAAAGAAGAAATTGCACAAAACGTACAATTTCTCCTTTGGCCACAATGTTTTCCACTTTTAGTCATAGGTTATCCATTCAATTATGAAGATTTTCTATTTTTTGACAAAATACGTTCAAAGTCGTCTGCTGCAGAATTGTTGTATGAGGGAAAGGGTTAAGGTGAGACATCTCGTTAAGAGCTGACTCACTACAAGAATCTGTATTGTTTGCAACACTTCAATCTTGCCATTAACGCTAAAAGAGTTCATCTGCCAGATAATATCATGGTCTTAATCAGGGGCGTAGCATGGCAATAATCAATGTGTAGGCCATCTCGTGAGAAAATCAACATTGTGGACTCTGCGTAGAGTATCGACCCGGATCAGCCTAAGCATGCCACACAGGCGTACCCGGATATACACTTTTCGCCTCCTGTGGATTTTCTGTTTCAGGAATCACTACTCTAGCTATCCCCCCTTAGACGGAATGTGCCGGCCGGATCAGTCTGCGCGGACAGCGCAGGCTGATCTGGTCGATACATAACGCAGATGTGTATCGCCGCAGCTGCATTTTGGGGGAATTTTTAGAAAACATGTGTAGGCAAGTGCCTACAGCGCCTAAAGTGAACTACGCCCCTGTTGATTTGTTAAGTAAAAGATCCACGGTTTCTTAATAACACTGGTTTAATTAAGACGCTAAAGATTAGCATATTCAAACTACTTGATGTGTGTACCAGCAATATGGTTGTTTATCAGGCAAGACAAAGGATAGTGTTCCTTTATGTTTGGTCCATTCATGACCATGTTTGGTGATTATGGTACAAAACGGCTCAGTCGCACGATTGGATATTGCACTTTTCAAACACTCGAATCTTATGCATTAATTCCTTAGGGTAACCACTTGGCAGAATAATACAGATCGATTCTGCCTTATTAACATTTGTATAGATATCTCATTGAGCTGAAATATGTAAAAGTAAAAGTACAGTGTTAATCTACGAGAACAATTGCATGTGTAATCACTTGAACAACTATTTTATGTTCTATTTTGATATTTACGCTGTTTTCAACATTATGTCAGTCGTATCACGGCGACAGTTATTCACCATCCCTCGGTAAACAAACCCAGGAAATATGTTTTGCCCATGGACACTCAATCATGACAGACGTAACTAGGTATTGAACCTGGGACGCCCAGTTCCAAAACCTCGACGCTAACCACAGCGGATATCTCGAACAACCATTTTAAGTCGAATAATAGCGTATTAAAGTGGTACTCTTCGAAAAGCAACCTTAACGTAATTATTAGTTATGTTGAATAAGATCTGCCCCCGCGTACATGCTAAAGGAAGTTACAAATTATTGCTTGACATATGTTTCTAAAAACCCTCTATTGATGTGATTCGTTTATACCGAACTCATGTAAGTCAATGCAAATTTAATATTGTATGTTTAACAGTTCATTTGCACAAATCGTGATTATCGAATGGTAGTGTACTGTACACTGCATAGTTCTAAGAGTCTGGCATATAAGGGATAGACAAACAAAAGCATGTCCATTCCACTTTGTTTTTAATATAGTCCCTGCAGTTCCCCAGGCAGACTCAAGTGTGGTTCTTTAATGCGGTTTCTATATTTAAGTCTCCTGGTTGCTTTTGTATGTCATTCTGTAGGCCGTCTTATTGCTTCATTTATTCATGACGCTTGATTGTTTGAACAGAACCTGACTTATTATTTCCATCTCCTTCGGTACAGTATTTTTGAATTATTCTCCAACATTCTGAGCAGTACCGGACTATTGATAGTCGAGAAATTAATCATTTATTCGCATTCTAAAAAAACATAAACAAATCGTTAATATTCCTGACATTATAACTAGCTATAACCAGCGACGCGGTCATTGCCATGCCAGCGTTTCATTCTGCGTTGTAATTTCCAAGAAAATGTGAAGATTTAAAATCCGTACTAACTATTGCCTAATGGTTCTAATTGCTTGTTTTCGGGATATAATTACTACGTATATTTCAGAGGGTATAATAATCGAGGAAAGTTAAAAAGAGGAAACAGTTCAACTGTCTTAAACACGCTTGCATATTTGAGCCGTTCGACGATAAAACCAACATTATGGTCTCTGCGTATTGTATCGATCCAGATAAACCAGGTTGAAAGAGGAATAGAGCAATGATTCCTGAAACAGAAAATCTACAGCAGGCGAAAAGTGTATGTCCGGGTTAGCCTGCGCGGTATGCTTAGGCTAATCCGGGTCGATACTTTATGCAGAGTCCACAATGTTGGTGTTCTCATGGAACGGCTCATTTCTGTTTGCATTTGGCCCTTATCACAATGTAGATGACTTTAAAATGATATTTGCGTATCTACAACGTCTTGTACAACTTTATTAAAAAAATATGAGAACAATGTAGATCAAGATTAACATGCACATGCGTACTATCTAATGTAGGTCTACAAAGTTCGCTTTTTATATAACAATAATTGAACTGTGACCTGGGAAAACCAACTTTAATGTTGTTTTTATTATGCATGCAAATCATAATCCTTCTGCGTATCCATGCTGTCGGTCCGAATATACACTGTTTTACAGAATTTTCTTTGACATTTCCAGCTGAGTAGTGGGGTTAAATAAAGACTAGTCTTTAGGCACCAATCGACTTGCCCAGCGTCATGGGTGACGATTACGAGCGGGAAAAAAACCAAACTGTTTTGCGTTCATTAAGTGATTCATTTCCAATTTCATGAGGAACTATTGTCGTAAAGTGCTATTTATATACGATTACTTGAGCGTGAAAAGGGTTTACTATGTTTTGTTTTAATTGATTAATTTCCAAATTATTCACGTAATACCGTGATAAAGCGCCGAGACCCGGTAGCTCAGTCGGCAGCGACGCGGGCTGTCAATCCCGGGGTTATGAATTCGAATCCCAGCTCGGCTAAAATTCTTTCTGTTTGAATATAAAAAAAAAAAACTTGTTAAAAAGATCTTGATATACAAATAACTCTCCCAATGTATGACCTGTGTTTGAACCCTGCTCAGGTTTTTATAGCGTCTTTTTTAATTTAAAACTGTAAACACTGTTGGTAGTAAAATGATGTATATATACCGGTGAAAGAACGTTCAGCAATATTAGTTCCGAGAAAGTAAAAACAAGATTAGTTCAGATTGTATATTTTAATACCAGATGTTGAGTACAAATTTCAATCATATCATTTAACATTATACAACACTATACAAAAACATCATTTCTTAAAAAACAAACAGGGTACAGACGTCAATGTCAATACCCAACATGTTAACTTTAAACCAAACTATTAAAAAAAGCGTAGCCTAGGAAGTTAGGTAAATAAGTTATTAAATACAAATTAAATGTGTCTAACATTTGTAATAACGGTAGAAGACATACGTATTTTGTAGCATTTTGTTTGGCCATTGTTTGTATTCAAATTTGCCACACTTCGCCTTCTAATGCAAAAGTACAACTTTGTTATAGTGTACGAGAAATTTCAAGTACAAATCGCTACTGTAACCATAATGAACCACGCCATGTTCAAAATCTAAACAGTGTTTCGTTCGACATTTTTTGTCGAACTCAAATTTTACAATCAGCGACAAAATCCATAAAAATCAAGGCTAAATCTAACTAGAAATATCACTGAAGGTGATGAATACCCCCAGCTGGTGACTGACAATATACATATGTATGAGGAATTCAAGGGGCCATAACTCATTTAAAAATAATGCCACTGCAACACGCCGACAATCTGCACAACTAGGCTTGGTATCGATCATTCTTGTGAAGTTATATTGAAGTCTGACCAAGGGTTGCTGAGAAATAGTGTTCACAAGAAATGTCTACAGACCAACGGACCGACCGACCGACCGACCAAGTGACCGACCGACAAGCGTGACTCCTATATAGCCCCCATATACTATGTATCTGGGGGTATAAAAAGAATATCTTTCCATTGCCTTCGTGCTCATCAGTGATGCATCCATGCTCTTTAAAATCGTGTCTAATGATGCCTAAGCGTCAGTGGAACGCATACTTAAGGTCGACGTCCTTTAATCTGGGCAGCTAGCAATAAATTGTTTCCAGTCATATCAGACACTCTATTTCCCATTAGCGCTCCTTAACTCTTTCCGCGCCAAAGGCAATATTGAGGTTGTTGCAAACAATACAGATTCAGGTGAGTCAGCTCGTAACGAGCTGTCTCACCTGAATCTGTATTGTTTGCCTTTTAGTTAAAAAAACATTCCAAAATTCTTATTATATGAAAAACCGAATCGGCCGATTTTGAATATGGAAGAGTCTACTTTTAACAATTCGGCGCTGACAGAGTAAAACGAATTGGTAACTTCAAGTGAACCTGCTTCATCGGGATGACGTCACTCTCTCGGTGTAGTGTTGCGTGGTCTGCCATTTTTATGCGGGGGATTCAGCTGTGCTGAATACCTCCGTATATTGTCATGCCCAGCTTACAGGAAATGAAAATTTGTAAATTGTTTGTGCTGCCCTCTCTTTTTCAAAATGGACAATTTGTCTTGATTGCCCAGGGATCAGTTAAATACGTTTCACAACAAGCTAAACAGTATGCACATTATACAAAGTAAACGTACACAATGTAAAGTTTTAATCCATAAAGTTGTATACATAATTTAGAAATTTAAGTATAAAATATAACACAAAGTAACTTCATTATATATAAAAGTATAACAATTTGCTTGTGCAAAAGTAACAAAATGTAAATTTATATTGAAACCATTTTTTGTTTGAGAAAACCCCTAGTCATAGCGTTTGTTGTATTTTTACACAACGGGTAGAAATGTTCACTTTAATGATTATTATTATATATAGGGTTTTACGCCACTTCCAACATTATTTCAGTTATATCACGGCGACAGTTCACTTATTCATGATCCCTGGGTAAACAAACCAGTACTAGGCTAGGAAATATGCCTTGCCAAAGGGCACTCCACCATGACCGTTGCACTTTAATGATACTGTGTATCACATTTAAAACACATGGCTGTCAATGTTCAAGGTTACTAAGAGCTCATAAGTCTGTATAAATGCTTCTGACAAATAATGAACTATACATGTTGCCCCCATGTATCTAGTTAATTAAACGCTCCACTGTTTGCTTAATCCCCGCATTTTAGTACTTTAGTACTTTGATTATGTCTGTTGGTGACGTTGTATCTAGCTGGGTCCTGGTCTGTCTAAAGCTTGACTCATCCAAGTTAAAATGCCTAGCAATATCCCCAGACCTAACGTAACTCCTTGACGACATCGATTGACACTTTCTCAGATATGCGTGTATGGTGGTCTACTTCTGCCAACTACTCAACTATGGCTTAGGGGGAACGATCCAATGGCCTTCTTGTTTCAATTTGCTTATATAATATCTACGTATTCCAAATTGATAATTGATTCTAGATCATCTAAATTAAATGAATTTATTTCAATCTAAATCTTAAAAACTGTCAGGTTTAAATTTCCTTACAAGAACTTGTAAATAAATGTATTATGGAATACGTTAGCTGTTGACTCAAACATTTAACAAACTATGTAATCCATATAAATATTCATAATTTATATGAGAGAGAGAAATTCCACTTGAAGATTTTTTTTTATTTGACATAAGCAATGTAAGCAATATCCGATATGCGGTACTTTAAATCAAATGTAAATATTCGATCTATTACCGCGCTTTATACATAAGCGTATATCATGCATTGAAAAAACATTTAAAAGCTCAGATGGTGATTAATTGGAATATATTGAAACAATTATTTCAAGTCTTCCAAGTTGATAAACATAAAATTGAGTTGTTGGAAGTCTTCTTGGTAACTAGGAAGTTAACGATCCTGGTTGCAGTTTCGGCGAGCATTCTACTTTTTGCAAATCATTTTTATGGTTACAGCTTGGCTGATTATTCAGACAGGCTATTCTATATTCTTCCTGCAAAATAATTGGTTGATTAATGAGAACAATTGCTTTCTGTTTCAATGATTCAAATACCTGCTTTTGAAATATGATAATGACAGATAACTAACACAAACATATGAAATAACCATATTTTGAATTGTGAGTTTAAAGTTAAATATATATTTGTTTATAGTAAGAGGCTCTGTGTATGTTACCTTATTATCAAATGCCCGCATATTATAGCTAAGAATACCATTGAACTACTGCACTTATTCGCCTTTGTTTATTTAATCCTGTCAGAAGTAATTTTTTTTTTTTTTTAGTTTTACAGGCGCTATGGGACTTTAAAAAGCGAAATATGCGATACAGATAATAGTTATAGTGTGCATGCATGCACATGAGCTTACATGGACGAAAAATACATTGTAATCGTAACGAACAAAGACATGATATAAATATACACCAAAATAAAAATCATCTCATTTCACGAGAAAACCAAAAATTATGGACTCCACGCAATCCACGAGGCTAATCCGGGCCGACACATTCCGTCTCATGGGGACAGAGGTATAGAGTAATGATTCCTGAAACAGAAAATCCACAGGAGGCGAAAAGTGTCCGTCCGGGTAAATGTGAGGCATGCTTAGGCTGATCCGGGTCGATACTTTACACAGAGTCAATACTGATGGTTTTCTCGCGGTACGACTCATATACGGATTGAAGTTAGAAAGCATTTAACTTTACAAGATTTTTAATGACGCCAGCTGGAGGGCAGTATTGAGTTTCTATCATTGATCCTTTAGACCTGCTCATATAAATATTGCACTTAGTTCGCCATACTCTACTTGATTCATGATGTCTTGGTATACTAGATGTGATGGAATGTTTAGATAGACTATTAGGGTACATGTACTCGTATATTAAATGAAGGACATCGTTTACGAATCACATCGATGGGCGTGCCTGTGTACGTTTTTGTTTTGTTTTAACCCTTGTCCCCATTCGAACTATACGATACACCATAAACATTTAGGCAAACATAAACGAGGATATAGGATCGTAGGATATCTCATAATGTACACATACTTGAAAACGTTATGACCAATGGAGAGGCATTTACGCCTTTAGCCACAATGCTTTAAACAGTCATGTGCTGCAGATTTATCAAAATGCGTTCGCATTTGGGAAAGGGTGAACTAGAAAGTTGCTTGTACCCTTGAAAACAATCCATACTATGAACAATATTCTCATAAAATCTTATGAATTAAGCACATATTTCAGACAATATTATCACAAATATGAGGGAAAATGTAACGTTATAGAAATCAAATTTTATGAATTTGAAAAAGGAAATTTAAGAAATATCAAACTTGACTGTTTTAAAAAATGGTTTATTGCAGTGTTGCATAAATAAATGTATTATTCAAATTATTATTTTATTCCGAAACACATTAAACAGTCCTCGATTTCTCCAAGGACATTTTATGTCGAGGTTCAGAGAGTAAAACCAATACATTATCATAACATTGCAAATGTTCTACTTAAATACAAATTTAAAAACAAGATGAATGAAACAATGCCTTTGTGGGTAACATTCACTGCGAGTTTAAAGTTAATAATATCTTAAGAGTCTGTAAAGAAGGAGACGTTTTGTTGCTCGTACATGTGACTGTTGTATACAATAGCTACGTGTGGTTTCGAAACCATGTGGTTACATCGCTCCTTCAAACGGTTCTTAACCCTTTCACCACATACTACACGTTTGCAGCAGAAAATATCTTAGTAAAAATACTGAAAATGTATGTAAATTGAAGCTTAATTATCTTAATGCGTTTACAAAATACAAAAACGCAAATGAGAAATTCTCCGTTTGTCACTTTGTTTTCAAAAGTTGAAAATCGACTATTCATTATTTGGCGCGGTTCAGGTCTCTTTCGTAAATAGGTTAAGTGATGCCTTTAATTCCTCCAAAAATGTTGATCGATTCATCTACTTAGACAAGCTCAGTAGTCAAAGTTATAGAAACCTGACCTCTGATGACCTTATGTATAAATCATTGTTTGGGCAGGCCGAATTTTGTATTATTAACAACCTCTAGCTTGGATTTATTCACCATAAAATGTCTGATTACCATGATTTACGGAAATGGCCAATCCTTCCAGACTATCTCTGGTGCCAGATTTAGAATGACCTTTGCAATATGTGTCGCACAGAGAATCTGACGTTATCTACACAGTAATAGACTTATGTAATCGGAAAATTAATGCCGTCATGCGACACGATATGACACAAATAGTTTGGCCGTCACAATGGAAATATGAATGTATATAATATTTTTTTATCATTTAACGCTTAATTCTCACTTTTAAAACTAACAAAGCTAGGTGTATCGCATTTAATTCTAAGTGTTTTAACTCGGAAAAATGAAGATTAAAACAACAATAATGTGTTTTTGTCTTTAGTTCAACTAGCTGAAAGTCAAATTCGTGCAATTGAGAATTGTTGGTTTCAATATACATTTCCTTTGTTTTTGAATAGGAAAAAAGGAATAGATAGTCGTAGCACGCATCATCATTATCCCCTTACTGTTTCAGATATTTAGGATCAATCCAGAATTCTGGTTTTCATACCAAATGAAATTGAATTCTTAAAATCCTTCAACAAATCTGCTATATGTAAATTGCAAGCAGTAAAATGCGAGTGTTTTTTTCTAGAAGTATGTTGTTCGCAAATTAATGTGCTTGGATTTCCTAGTGAATGATTTCTTAGGAACTGCAGAAATGGAGCTTCAAAGTCACCCTTGGCTTTTCCATGAACAACCATTATAGTTATTTCTCATTTCATTGTATATGTGTATCTCCTTTTAACCCTCAACCAAATGTAGATGCATTTGAAGCATTTGCAGTAGACACTCAGTGTGGCAAGTGGGGATAATGCTTTCAAAGATTTTTGCTGGCTTGATTATGTGTTTATATTTATTCGAATGGTTTAATATCATTTCCCATGCTCTTATCTACTGTTTAAATCAAGACGACCCTATCCAAACCATCTAGGTTTGTTATAGAGCATACTATAGATTAGAAATTATTTTGAGAAAAATAGAAAAGAATATTTATTTGCATGTGCATTTTCCAAGAAAATTGTCAAAGACTTTCTGCTGCAAATGTGTCAAATGACGTCTGTATCAGGCCAACATGTTACTCGTACAAAATAAGCTACAGATACGGTATTTCCCTTTTAACGATGTCGGATCTTTCGTTTATGCTCTTGATATACAGAATACAGTTTAAAGGTAATAAGCTATGCTTTTATGTTTCATATATACATGTACAACTTTCTTTATATCATATAGATAAATGTTTTACGTTTTCTTATAAGAATGTCAATGTTTGTATGCATGTTGATTTCATGTTTCGATTACATATTATGAATGTATAATATGTTTATGCTACTCTTTTTATTTCATAAAACGTGTAATAAAAATAACCTGTATCTTTTACAGTTGTAGTATTATATAACGGTTCCAAGTGCAGACCTTTGTCAGTCAACGTTGCATTTGTTTCCAATAGAGTATTTTTAAGTAAACCGGTATTTTCAAATTTTATACCTGTGAATACTGAGATAACCCTTTTCAAAATACATTAAATCTGATAATATAAGATTAGAAAATATACATTTCAAATCGTTTGGTAGTTATTAAAAAAAGATTGTATCTTATCCTATAGAATGATCAGCTGTTGACTATTTGAATAATCCGTTTCAGGTTCCTTGAACAATGACGAAGTTAGATTATACCATCACATTTTCAAGGACTACAATCCCCTCATTCGGCCAGTATCTAACTTATCCGAAACGATCACTGTACAGTTCAACTTGGCTCTCAGCCAAATCGTATCTGTGGTAAGTTAACATATGTGACGTCATATATGACTTCATAAAGGATGGAATTGGAATGGTAGGTGGAGTATTTGAAGTAATTCCTGACGTCATGTTCTTTTCTTGAAAACGCTGTTTGTAAATTTCCAGGGCCCATAGATCAGCAGCGTTGGTATGAATGCCTGGTAGATGATTTATTTGAATCTTCGAAATACAGTCCGCTTGTTCGACCAGTGCGTCATATCAATGATACAATCACTATAGACTTTAGTATACAGTTGAGTCAGATAATCAGTGTGGTAAGTATGTTTATTTCACGCTCATCGATAATCAACTAAAAGACCCCTTTCTTTATTATCACTTGAGTACCAAAAGGACTCCCGTATGCGGTCTTGAACGTGCAAGTGCTGGTAGCTGGGGTGCAACTCTGGATCTGCTACGTGTTCTAGTCCCTATTTGTAAGATGAAAACGAGGCTTAACTATAAAGTAATCGTTTTAAAACATTACAATTTTGGTTCGATTATTAATTACATTCCTTTATTGTCGGTTGTTTCGTTTTGTGTGGAATATAAAGGTTATTGAACACGAATTTATACAAAAGTTAATTTCAAAATATACACTTTCTATGACTTCAGTATCGTGTCAAGTATAACATGTATTACATGTATACAACTTTAACAATAGTAAAGTTTAAATTTATTAATTTTACATCGTTTGCGAAACAAGCTTTCATATTATAGTGTGTAGAAGTTCAATGATAAATCGGAGTAAGAGCACTTGAATTTCCAATTGGGAAATATCGTTTCCACGAGTTGTTTCAAAAAGCTAGATATAAGGTAAAGAAAATACTTCATTACTTAACGTTACTTCTTTCTTTGCGATGTAGATCCGAGCCATAAAGCAGTTTGATAAAAAATGCTTCGAGTGTGTAGGTGTTATTTATTGAGCATCAAATAATAAAACAGTAATGAGTATCTCCGGCAAGAGCTTGGGTATCTTTTCCAGATGCTAATACATGCTGTACATTATAAAAAATGGGCATGTAGAAGCAAGTATAAAGGGTATCTGTTCAATCTTAGCAATTGACAATAAAACATATACGAACGTACACATAAACACAACTTAAAAACAAGTGATTTTATCAAACATTACTTCAGTAACGAGGAAGGCGTCAATTTCCAATATCAATCGCATGTGTGCCGTGCATGTGAACATTCTTCGTAACTCATTTACCAATTCTTAATAAAGACTGCTCCATAAACATGATAATACTAATGCAGAAATGATAATGTAAGATGCAAGAATACAGTGTGATAAACGTTGATTTAGATTTACCAAAGTTAGACAGTGAATTATGGCCTCTTTGAGAATCCAATTTCAAATAATAGACAATTCGTTTTACGGACTCTGTGACGCTGTGACTGTATACTAATAATTATGAGTTCTTAAACGCGATTTTAAAAAGGTATCTTTTTGATAAGTATTTGTACAAAAGCTCATGATATGTGTCTGCTTTGAACAAAAATGTAAAATACCTAGTTCTAGCCACTATTCATTTATCTATTCTAAGCAAAAGCCACTATAATGATTAACATGCAGTTGTTAACAAGAAATACCCTTTAAAAAGACAATTTACGTCGAGAGAATGATGTTTCTGGTTTGTTCACAATATACAAGTAGTGGCTCAAATGGTGTTAAACATATTGTAGCAACCTTTTCATAACCCCAAGTGAGTTGAGTTTTCGAAGCAAAAGCCACTATAATGATTAACATGCAGTTGTGAACAAGAAATACCCTTTAAAAAGACAATTTACGTCGAGAGAATGATGTTTCTGGTTTGTTAAAAATATACAAGTAGTGGCTCAAATGGTGTTAAACATATTGTAGCATCCTTTTCATAACCCCAAGTGAGTTGAGTTCCATTAACATGTAGTTCAACAATGAAAATTAATGTTTGTCATATGGATACCTAAATGGATTTTAAATTCTATATAACTCCGATTTTCCTCTTATAAAAAAACCATCCAGTAAATAGTCGCTCCATTACCTCCCTAAATGAAAACATAGAAGTGATAGCTCAAGAAATGATACATTAAACTATGTCATAAGAATTATATACTCTTTAAGTTTGCTGAGATCCATAAACACAGTTCAATAACGGCATTGAGGTACTTAAACAAATTATATTGTTATATTAAGACATAAAAAGCAATCCCCCACACTGCTGGATGCCCTTTACAACACACTAAGCGCCAATCGAAATAGTTTATTTAGTTCTCTGCTGATTATATTCAAACAACGCTTTTACATTTCATTGGTCAATACACTATATTAAAACCCTTGATAATACAGTTGCACCGAAATGAAGACAATGGTAATAGTAATTATACCCCCCACAAACAATTGTTTTGGGGAGTGGTGGGGGGGGGGGGGGGGGGGGTGTTATATAGGAATCACCCTGTCCGTCCGTCCGTAGTTGTGGAGTATCCTTTATAAAGTCCAGCCACCGCCTTTATAAAGACACTTAGATAAGTATAGTCCGGAGGCTAACAGCCCATTTTTGTAGGAATCGTGCATTTTGTGATACAAGCATGCCCTGACGCATTATAGTGTCTTATTTCTTCATTAAAAATAATTGTGTTCGAGGTTTTTGTTCCTATACCCATGTTTCTTAGATCAAGGAATACGAAAATGACATCAGTTGCAATAAATTGTTTGTCGACCATTTTGTTTTTCAAAATGGCCGCCATTTTGAGTTAAAATGTAAAGTTTTCTCAATTTATTTTTTGAAAAAATATGATGGCAACATTATTTTTCATATTCAACGGTTTTATTCATTACAAAAAAAACCTTTCACATAGTCCCAGTGGCAAATGAGCTTATGCCGTATGCCAAACAAAATAAAATAAACAGAAATCATGTACAGTACTGTCCATGTACGGTATTAAGTTAACAAATAATAATTGTATCTGACCAGGATTACGTTTCATACATCCGCCACACTTGTACAGTGTTGTACATGGCAAGTTTTCTTTTCTGCATTCGCAATTTCCCTTACATCCCTTGCTGCACCCGTGTTTAATGACAACATGACATGCTCTACCAGCAGGCGAGAGAGTCATCCATTTAATGCTCCATTGTGCAGTGGACGAGCCCCAAATCCAACCGAAGTCTGATAGACTGAGCAAACGTGGGGCTTTTATATTCGATTGACCCCATACGTGATCTGCCTCATTCCCTGCTCTTAATCAATGCTGGATTTAAGCATCTTGTGTTGGTGGAATGTTCTCTATTTAGGAGTGAATAAAGACTGCTGCGCTCCATTAACGCTAATGTCGGTGCTTCCACAGTCATACATGGTCACCAATAATCTCTCAAATGTGGGTAGTACATCTTGGACATTTTGTTTGGATGGCATCGTAGCTAATGTGCATACATCATTAGAAGCAGTGTAAAAGACATTCCAGACAGACCAGGCTGTTCGTTTACCTTTTCCAGCAAAGAAAGATGTAACATTGAATCCAATTAGGGCATGAAATGCTGCAAGTGCTGTGGACTTATTCGGCCAATTGTTTGAGACATGGCTGTAATATCAAGGTACCGAAAAGTGCTACCTGTACCAAATGACAACCATGGACATTCACAATCAATCTTCTGGGCCAAATGTATGCCTATGACAACTACATCCGTATCAACAGTTCTAATAAGGATCTTCTTCATACCCTGATGAGGTACATCTAAAGCATGTACAAACATCCTAGTGTCAGACTCCTCATGCGTACATTCTATCAGCCCGGTAACAGCACAAGGCGCTGAGGAAATCGTGCTCTCACCATGAGTAATTATAACAAATCATAAAAGATGATTCATACATTACACGTTCATCGATAGGATGAAACAGTTCAGGTGTGTTGTCATCTTCACACAGAAACTCTTGCCAATTTCCAGGCATCATATGTGTTCCTTCAACATGCCTCTGTATGCCTTTACCCCTCTTCTGTACCAGCGTTCAGACTATCCTTCTTGTAAATATCAAATACCACATCAACTCTTTTTACAGCATCGCTATTAAATTGTTTGCGAATGTATTCCATCGACTTTGTAATATAATCATCAAATGAATCTGATACTTGGCACACGTTGTAAAGCGGTGAAAACAATGAGCGATCACGTTTCATGGCTGTTTTTGCTGTTTCGTTTTCTCTTTCGGCACATGCTTTCCAAAGAGTGGTATGCTTTTAGAAAACTGTCGCCCGTTCCAGAAGTGGCTAGTTGATCCTTTGAGCTAGTAGATGTCCATCCTTACCCATCAAGTATATCACCCTAGCATTTTAGCAATGTCATCTTTATATGTAGTCCGCCTAACATTACCACATAAGAGTCTTGCCCATGTGTTTCTGGACATCCCTATTGAATGTTTTTTGCAATTTTATAGAGTGGATGGTCACAGGCTATGACGGGGGTTTGTCCGCGGTAAACAGTATCAACAGCATTTTGCACCACATCCAACGAATGCTTAATCATTGCAACTGACTTGGACTCGTCTGGAAATAGCGGCAACAGTGTACTGATAGCTGGTTGGATTGTGGTTATGGCTTGATGGTAGGCATGATAAGCAGCCCACGATGCATTTCCATCAATTCTCTGCTATAATTGTCCACTGTAATTCTGCTTCATCATCAACTGTATGATTAGGCTTGTTAAGTTCAGGTATTTCTGGAATAGGTGGATCTTTGATTACCGCAACAGATATGTAGCTGTGAGGACGGTTGGAAAGTGTGCGGTCAGAGCTGAATAGTGGGGAACGTGTTTAATCAATAACAACGTTATCAACATCTGGATGTTGAAAAAGAGAAATGTTTGTTTCATGGAATTAGGTTTTGGAACTTGTGGAAGTAGGGTCATTATCTATGTTGTCTATTTCTGATGTCGTGAAAATACCAATTTTCAAGAATTGTGAACCACTGCTCCTTATGTTTCAAAGCGGCTAATTGCAGAATTAGCTAGATTAGGAGACATACGAATAATGCGGTAATAAGTAACAGAAAGTCCAATCTTGTGTAATGTATTTATCATGTCCTTAGATCGGGTTTTAGAATGAATATAACGCTCCAAGAAACAAGGGCAGTAGAGGTTCACGATCACGACTGTGTCTGGCATCTCCGGATACCGTTTTCAAATGGTTATACAGAGTTATACAGTTTAAGCTGTGATAGAGACAGTGGAACCTGTGATTTATAGTTTGCTTCATTTTTGATACTTGTACCAATGAATTTCATATAAATCAGAGTAAGCTATGATCAGGGCACAAAACTGTGCTGGCAATCATTTGAAAAAGTACCATCAAATGGTGGAAATTCATTGGTGAACATATCACGCCGAATTATATCTGCAATCCGTGACATAATAACTGTCTCACTTTCAGTAGAGCGTTGACACATTTTCTTACTACTTTTGCAAGCAATTCAAGATGGTGAAAGTAAAATATCACGGCCCTCACAGTGTGCCTCTAACTGCGGGAGGTATCTAAGTATATTTTGTTTAAATCTGGTTGCATGGACACTTGATGGTGCCTGCTTCTGTAGTTGGTGAAGTCTAGAGGTATACAGTCAAGTCAATTCTGATAGTTGGAATACCGGTATTGTCTCATCACTTTCCAAAACTTCTTGAATGTTTGAAATCAATTCTGCGAAAGCAGTATTTTTGGCAGTATCTGAAATGTCACTCGTCTGTGCTGTATTCGATTCAGCTCGATCTCTGATATAGAGACAAACTAAACATTGGGCATGCCATTTCATTCATATAGCTACAACGTCTCCTCTACTCAACCTGGCTAATGAATATTGATCTTGAAGATTAATGGCACATTGTCTTGATTTTGTGTAGGGGATAAGCTTTTGTTCCAGATTTGTTGCAAAAAAGACAAGTCGTATCTGGATAAGAAGGCTTTGTTACCTTCTGTCGTGTAAATGTCTCTGGTATGTCAGAAACGTCATCACTACTCTTGTGTTTTGTAGCACGCTGTAAATTATTTTCGTTGTATTTTAACATACAGCTCTTATGATATTTTGCATGCCGTTTAAAGAATGTAGATGTAAGACTATCCCCTCGTTCAAACGATGTCACTTAAAGGATGATGGCAATTGACCAGGCTCATGGAAGGCAGACAAATTGTTTGCTAGTTTTTTTGTATCCAGCACCACAACATGCACGTCCTGTAGGACATATCATCTCCTCTTCATGTATTAGCTCACACACAATATATTAATCCCAATTGATGTCTGGCAGATTCTGTTTTAACAATTTTTAAGCGTTTGCCATGTTTTATTTAATTTTAGTACACAACAGAGTTATCTGTAAAGTAAAAAGATTGTTAAAGCTTTCACTATATATACATATAAGGAAAGGATTTTTAAAGTGTTCAGTATATCTACATATAAGGAATACAAGTCCCACAACCTGGCGGCTCTGTTTTTCATCAGATCAAAGTAATATTAATGTTGTTAGAGTCACATAAGGAACATTCGTGCCAATTAATTTTTTAAATTAGGCACGTACGTTTGGACAAGAATATTTTTAAAATTTTGCCATTTTTCCAATGCCGCAGCAACCCAAGTTCTACACAGAGTTAAATTATTTGGAAACATTTGAAAGAAGATCACCTAAGGAACATTCCTGTGAAACCTTTTTGACATTGGTCCGGTGGTTTAGTAGGAAAATCCGTTTACAGGAAAATATGAACGGACAATCAGCCATACATACAGACAGACGGACATACAGACGCAGCCGTCGCCGGACGTTGAATGTTCTCAATAGCTCATACCGCACTTTGTGATCAGATGAGCTTATAAAGACATATGAAAAATGTGAAATATGAAAAAAAGTGTTCATAGTTAGTAACACATAATTGCACAAAACAATTACATTTATGCAATTTTGTGTCTCAAGATTGTATAAAAGTTTACATTTTAACGATAAATGGCGGCCATTTTAGGAAACAAAATGGCCGAAACACTTGTTGTGACAAAGGTTGTCCTATTTACCTGTTTGTTCATAGAAAATATGAATAAAAATAAAAGAAACTTTGATAATATCTTAATTATTTGTCAAAATATAAGAGATTGTAAAATTTTGTGTCGGCCATTTTGAAAAATGGCCGCCACAGGCGCTACAGGCAAAATCTGGTTGGGGTCCCGTTTGAAAATGAATAAGTGTATACCACATCACCTTTGTACCAAGTTTTATACTTGTATCAAAAAGTGCATGATTTTTTGCTTAGCCTCCAGACTAGTAGGGTTTATGTTAGTTTTATAACGGGTATCTTATTTGCATATTAATGCTATTCATTACGTAAAAGGGGGATACTTACGGAATGATTAGCATACTTGTGGGTTGCAACCCTTGCAACCCACAAGTTTCAAACAAAAGAAATAATCCCACAACTACACTTCATGAGTACGTCCGTCTGTCTATCCACCTGTCTGTCCATATGTCTTGAAAGCGCAACTCCTCCTTAACGGCTGGACCGATTCTGATGAAACTTTACACTGTTGCAGTACACAACCTGAGGATGTGCATGAAGTAAGATTATCCCGGTCGGAAATATTTAAAGGGAGATAATTGCCATTACTTAGTCCAATGTGGGACAGGGGGTATCCTTTTGTGAGTTCACTCACAGTTCTAGTTTCAACAGGATACGGATACTCATGCAAACGGTACGGAGTGAGAGATATCAATGTGTTCTTTGTTTTCTGTGTCTCAGCTGTCTATTTCCGGGAAAATTTACGCTTAAATATGGTAATCTAATATAATAGCGTTCTCGCTCCGCAAAACGTATTCCCAACCAATTATTGTACCTAATTGAGACGCATCATGCAAATAAGTCCATTGAAGTTAATGTAAACAAGCCACTACAATGCAACATCAATCATACATTTACAGTACGCCACTAAGCGTATATTTACAGTACAAACATTAATCGAACATTTACAGTGCAAACACTACTCTGGAGGTACCTGTATCTACCATAGTGGCCTTGCAGGCTTTTCAAAACAATAAAAATGTATACTCTGTTATATATAGACAAGGAATGTAACTGCCTCGTCAGACAGATTTGACCCTTGTTTGTATTATGGTCCGATACAAAATAAAAATACGACGATGAATAAAGCACTGTGTGTCAGCATGTAACTTAGTGGTTACCCTAAAAGCTGTTCACAAGGATTTTAATTGCAAACAACGATCGCTTTACGAGGAAGTTGAAGCCCTTGTCTATATAATAATATATATGATACATTTTCATTTTTGTATTAGCGTGGCCCTATGGTACCGCACTACCATAGCATAATCGGGTCAGGTAAACACAAATAATTGCGGGGCCCTTTATATAATATTATTCTGTAGCAAGCAAACGGCTAAATACTCAACCTTTCCATGGACCAATCGGTTTAACCTTTCATTTTCTTCATTTTTTATGTATTGATACAAACATCAATTTGAACTGAACCGCTGTAAATCAATTGTATATTTAATCAGAGAACTAGATAAGGAGGAGTAAACCGTATCTATCTTAGGACTCAACTAAACCTATGTTGTGGGTACTCAAAAGAATCGTCAGTGAGACGATTCTTTTGAGTACCCACAACATAGGGTTTGAGAATCAAATAAGGGTTTGGGAATTTGAAAAAATGCCTCTTATCTAGTGCTCTAATAACTTACTATATTTGCGATGGCGATATAAAAGGGGAGGTAACTAATCTCGTAACGATTATTCATTCGTGCCAGACGTTATAAGTTACTATAGTACGACGGGTACCATACTATATCAGCACGAGCTTGTGGTCGGTTTTCTTGTGACGTTGTCCATTTATTCATGTATGTGTTCTTTATAGAGAAGTTAATTAGTCAACTAATCTAAAACAGACTTTCGTTTCAAATATTTCTATTAATGAGGCTATTTTTCCAGCTTAATTAGAAATCATTCCCCACCCCCTCTTTCTCAACATGACACTGTAACGTGTATTATTTGGTGTTGTCAAACGGTCGTTGTCTGAATGAAAATAGGAAAGGTCGCTTTTTGCTGGGAATCGATTCAATTTATCGCCGGTTGTTTTACTATCCCCTCAATGTTTGCTTGTGCTACGTGGATGCATGTAGGAATAAGCTGGTTATTAAATCAAATGGATACAGTTTGCGCAACGCAGCCATTATTACACCAACATTCAAGTGTATTATAACCATTGTGTCAATATTCACTGCAAGACAAACGGTGTTGATGCATGTTTGGCATAACCACAGATGAAGACGAATATTGACGCATCTGCAGCAGACGCTTGGCAAGGAGAGAAATTGCTCGTGTTGATTTATTACCTTTTATTTTATAAATCGAATTTCGACATTTTGCCCCGCTGTGCCAAACGACATCTGCTGCAGAATTGTTGTATCTAGTAAAGGGTTAATACTAAAATGATCTTTGGGCATATTGACTATCATGTTGATTTTCCCTAGGCTATTATTTCCCTTTGGAATTACTAAATAATTTTTTTCTTGTTTGGGTAGACCTTAAGAATGAAAGGCATGGACATGAAACACTTCCCTGCTTTAAAACACCCATTGTCGGTTCATTTTAGTCTATGCTACTGTACTTTCAGGTTAGGGTTATATCTGTTGTCATGCGGTACTGATATTTTCCAAAGGAAACATCATGATTTGACTTGATTGTTTTTAATTGTGACGTAAACCACCATTTTCATCATAATGCCAAGCGTCTGTTGCAGATGCGTCAAAATTCGCTGCATCTTGGGTTACGCTAAACATACATCAACACTGTTGGCATGCAGTACCGGCATTTTCCTAAGGAAACACCATAATATGACTTGAATGTTTTTAATTCTGACGAAAACCACCATTCAAATACTGTACTTTGATAAAACAAGCACTAATAAGCTATTTCATTTTAAAGGCATATACTAACTGTGAACTATTGTGTTCCTGGAAAGTCAACCTTTGGATGTGTGTTACATCCATTGGTAAAATCTGTCTTGGCATCCATGTCCTCTGATATAAATGAACGGTAATCTGGGAAATAAACCTTAGCGTACATGAAACTTTTTTGACTAAATATAGAATAGTGCAGAGCTAGATGAGACTGTGCGACTACGGTGAATGATATGCTTCTATACTGGAGGCAATTTGTTTTACCATTATTTTCGCAGAGCTCCGCTTAAATATACATCATAAGTAAGCTCCTTGAATGAGTGTGTGCCTGACTGTCGAACGGGGTATAACGGCAACAGGACAGTGCTTTGGATCTTCACTGGTCGTACATGCTGCTAGGTTGCCTTTCCATTGAACACAAGTCAATTCTACTTATTACTCTGTAAAATCCTTTCCCACATACAACTACATGGACGTCATTGATAATTTATAGGCAAAGCAATGGAAAACCTCTTAAATAGAACTGTATTTACCGGAAAGTATTAAACAGTGATACAAGGAGAAATTGCTCATTATGAACACTTGGGTACATTGTATGAGCAACTATTTTCTTTGTGGAATGCATAGTTAAGATATTCCCAACTAGTGCTGATCAAAATCAGCGCTTGTCGGCTGTTAATGACAGAACGTTTCAAGGAACATTTGACAAACGATGTCAAATTCAACCAGCAAGCATGGAAACCGTGTCCGATCTTATCTTCACTTGTTATGAATAAGATAAATTAGTTTTTCCTGGAGTTTTCCTCATTTCTCTTGTACGTTTGATAAGTTCTCGAATGAACTCTTTGTTGTTTTTTTTATTTCACAGGACGAAAAGAATCAAATTATGAAAACGAATGTCTGGTTACAAATGGTGAGTAAATTGATTATACATACTACCTTTAGCTGTACTTATGAAGATTGGGGAAAATGCATCCCGTATGGTAGACCATTTATTAGGTGTAACTAAGTGACGCTCCAAACATGTATGGATACTGCTTGAAACATTCTATGACAAATTGGCGAACAGTACAGTCAGATCAGTCTGCGAGGTTGCTCTGGCTAATCTATCTACACTGGTCGCAAATGCGTTACGGATGGTTTTCGCACAGCACCATTTTTGTCTTTTCATAAATATTAGGTCCCGGATGAAATTGTCAGGTAATGTAGCCATGTATTTGTGTATATGTTTGTATTTGTAAATGGCTTGTCTATAATTTCAAATTTGAATAATAAATCAAGTACGGTTTAATGCAATATTATTTAGGGACTTTTATTTAAGAAATTCCCAAAATACAGATTATTGTTATAATTTTATAATTTTGTAAATTAGGACACTGTCACATTAATTCATTTGACAGTATTGGAAGGACTACCAGTTACAATGGAATCCCAAGGACTATGGAGACATTGCGGCATTACGCATACGGCCAGAGAAAACATGGACTCCGGATATTGTTCTATTTAACAAGTAATTATGTCTTGATTGTTCATATAAAAGCAATGTCAATGAACATTTTGACATTAACCCTTTCCCACATTCCACAAATCTGCAGCAGACGACTTCGAAATCATCTAGGCAAAAAATGTGAAATTTTTCCATAAATGACAGTTTAATTATTAAAAAGAGTTGAAATCATTGTGGCAAATGGTGAAATTGCTCATTATGAGCAATTTCACCTTTGCAACCATGTTTTCAAAAGCTGTCTACTGCAGAGGCGTCTGAAAGCGTCCATATGTGGGGAAGGGTTAATGGTAAATACATGCACTACTATCTTATTTCATATTGACCACTTGTTGTTGGTCTCAATCGTGCTCCACAATCTTACATAATGTCGATACGACTAGAAATGTTAGTGTAGTGAACTGTGTCAATGGTGTAGTGATAAAAGCGGTCGCCTAAGGAGGTTCAAAATAAGGGTGTAATCCCCGGTTGGGCCATAACAAAGATTTAGAAAATATTAGTAATGGCTTCCATCTGTGAGGCCCGGGGTTGTGAGGATTAGCATAACGACTGATGCATCGGTTTAAGGATAACTACTACAGGTTGTACCAGGAAACGCCGTGATTTAACTGAAATAATGTTTAGAGCGCTAGAAAACCATTAAGATAAAATAATACAGACTATAGACTATTTGGTTTTGACTACATCGTTTTCCAGAGTCTTCCATAATGGCTGTAGGACTAGAAAATGTGTGTGCAGGCTAATCATAAACAAGAGGGCCATGATGGCCCTGGATCGCTCACCTAATTTTTTTTTCAATTTAACTATATAAGCCCCGCCCCCTGGCGGCCATAGTTTCCGACCAATCAACTTGGCTTGAAGGGATCTGATAGAGGGTCACCCTAGAAACATTTCTACAAAATTATTTGAATATCGGCCTGACACTTTCGGAGAAGAAGATTTTTTAAGTTTTCACTATAGCCATATAAGGCAAAATAGCCCCGCCCCCCCCCCCCCCCCCCCCCCCCCCCCCCTGGCGGCCATGTTTTTCGACCAATCAACAGGGCTTGAAGGAATCTGATAGAGGGTCACACTTTGGACAGCAAAGATTTAGATCAGAATATGTAGACATACGTCTTATTCTAACATCTATGATCCGAATTTTTGTTTATTACTTTACAGCTCAAGTAGGGTTTAAATGAATGCAGCAATTGCATAAACTCAGACAAGTGTTCGTGTGTCAATCCTTTGTCTCACTTATCAAATATGTAAGATTTATTGCTAACGTGTGTCCGTTTCTTTCAGTCTTTTAAATGAATGTAATAATACATTCATTAACCTTCTCCCAGGTACAACACACCTGCAGTAGACGAATTCGAAGAATTCTTTGCAACAATTCGGAAATATCCGAAAAAGGAGCATATACATTATTAAATAGACTTGACAAAATGGTTGCAAAATGAGAACTTAATGATTACGAGCGCTCTAAACTTGGCATATCTGTTTGTATGAACTTTACACAAATTGAAAAATAAATGAGTAAAAAGCAGTGTTTCGCTTAAATTCATGATTATTCTTTTAACATTTCTATCAAAAGATAACATAAAAGCGAATATCTATATGTTTACGTCCGAGCTTAGCTTGTTCATTACCATCAAAATAAAATCGGATAACGAAGTGAGAGTATACATTGGACAGAAATCGTTACAACTGCTTTGATTGTCTCAAAGGAACGGCTGAAATTCGTTGCAAATGTCATGTCATGTGAGTAGCTTAAAACTACTGTGGGATGTGCTTACGAAATAGCGATGTCTTAGAAAAGAGAACAACTATTGACTTGATAATTATAGCTGTTAGCAGGATTTGGTTGAAATAAACTAGAACCTACCTTTAGAAAGATTCCTAGCAAATGCTTGGACAGCTTTGGAAGTTAACAAGTTTGTTTTATAAAACAAAAGCGTTCCACTAAAAGTATGTGTTAACTATGACAGTTTGGATAATAAGTGGAATTTGATGATCTTTTCTTTTTTGTAAGACGATAACTTAAAAGGTGCTGAACTCTAGAACATAGATATTATAGTCAATTTTTTAAAACTGTTCAAAAGTTGTCATGAAATATTATAATCCTAATTTTTGGATAAAACCCAAGTAATAATTTCACTTTCCAGTACAATCAACATCTAAATATTGATCGTTTATGCTTTATTCTTTACTTCGTAGATATACCAAGTAAGCCATATCCAATTGTGTACATTTTCATGACTTTCAATTGACAGTTCTTTAACATTTACTGCCAAACTAGTTTTGAACTACTTATTACTTTCTTTGTTGTCACTATTAGCAATACTTGCAGAAGTTTCAACATTTCAAAATGTTGTCCTGCATTTGGAGTTCAGCACCTTTAAAACACAAGCAGGTTAAGGACCTCGCATCGTTCCATTCTCCCGACCACAAGGTATAGGTGATGTTATTTAGAATCTGCAAATAATAAAGTTAAAATGTAAAGGAAAGACAGACAATGGACACATGTTCCCCGAGTGACTTCCTGCTGCCATTCAGACAGGCGATGTATTGATGCTAAAAGAAGAGAGATCATAACGATGTGCTGACAATAGAAAACCCGAAGGCCACTAAACGTGTGTAAATGAGCGGCGTTCTACGAACAAAACAATCTTAAGGCTTTTGCGATCAGTGTAGAATTAAACTAGTCTTTGTATGTGCATCCACGCACTTCTGTCCAGATTCTACAGCCAGTATTAGCTAAACTATTCACCACTTGCAGGCGCATTTTGACGCGTCTACAAACTGCAAACAGACGACGTCTGAAAACATTTTGGCAACAATAGATATCGCTCATCATGCTCATAATGAGCAATATGTTCTTTTGCCAAAACTATTTTCAATAATTTATATTTTATATATAGAGATTTTCAATAGATTTTCCAAGATGTTTTGAACGTCGTCTGCTGCATATTTATTGCATTTGGGAAAGGAGTAATCAATATAAGACGGAAGCTCAGACAGCTCTGTCCTACGCAATTTGGAAGTACCCACATATTGGGTTTCCTTTTGCACCCTACATAATGAGGTTTTTTATGTATCCATTGTCAGTATTACAGTATTCAGTATTCAGGCTGACGATAACTACGTAGTGTCGTACAGATCCAATATAATTGTCTATCATGACGGAAACGTTAACTGGAATAATTCATTGTCGGTATGCCATTATTATGTGTGTATTTTTTTCAGTGTTGACGGTTACTATGAAGTGTCGTACAGATCCAATGTAATTGTCTATCGTGACGGCAACGTTAACTGGCATCATTAATTGTCAGTATGACATTTTTCTGTGTGTATTTTTTCAGTGCTGATGGTAATTACGAAGTGTCGTACAGATGCAATGTAATTGTCTATTGTGAGTTAACTGGAATCATTTATTGTCAGTATGACATTATTTTATATGCATTATGTCAGTGCTGAAGGTAATGTAAATGTCTATCATGACGGCAACGTTAACAGAAATCATTCATTGTCATTTTGTCATTATTCTGTGTGTATTTTTTTCAGTGCTGACGGTAACTACGAAGTGTCGTACAGATCCAATGTAATTGTCTATCATGACGGCAACGTTAACTGGATTCCACCGGCTATATACAAAAGCTCGTGTACCATAGATGTAGAGGTAAACTATTAACTCTCTCACACATTCACCAAATATGTGGTAGACCTTTTTTTTAATAAAATAACATGTAATGAATTGAATTAAAAGGATCATTAAAAAAAGAGAAAGCGCTCATTATAAGAAATATTTCTATTTGCCAGAATGTTTTTAAAAGTAGAATGCTGCTAATGCGTCAACATGCTTCTGCAAGTCGGGAATGGTTCATTGCAATTGTGTGAAATCCTAGTCTCGTTCATAAGAATGCGACATATCGAGGGCTTGGTGTGAAACAGTTGTAACTCAAATCAGTATTTTTTTACCAAGGTTATCTAAGGCCATAGAGTCTTTATAAGCGTCTTTATAAGCGTTAAATCATTTTCCTTGGTAAACAATGGACATTTAGGTGCCATTGCTCGTTCTGAGCAATGGCACCTAAATTTGCATTGTTTACAAAGGGGTCAAAATTACCCCTAAACTATGGTTTTTAAAATAGGTTTTTAGTTACAACCGTTTCACACCAAGCCCTCGATATATGCACACGTGTAGAAGAACTTATCTGCTGTGGATGCTTAACCCTTTCCCTCATACGACAATTCTGCAGCAGACGACTTTAAACATATTTTGTCAAAACATAGAAAATCTCCATAATTGAATGGATAACCTTTGACAAAAAGTGGAAAACATTGTGGCAAAAGGAGAAATTGCCCGTTTTGTGCAATTTTTTCTTTTGTCACTATGTTTCAAAAAGCCGTCTGCTGCAGAGGCGTCAGAAAGCGTCTATATGAGAGAAAGGGTTAAACTGAATTGAAAAAGGAGAGGTATTTTGATAAATGTGAAGTAGACACGCGATAACTCGAAGTCGAAAGAGACTGTCAACTTCGAGTAAAATATGTTCCGAGTAATTCCTCGATTGATATTAAATTACTTCATATTTTTTCAGCCTCATAATTATTTTCATTTAAATGGTTAATATGAAAACTAAGCGAGTGATATAATCATACAAAGAAAACAGCGCACCAGCAATTCTGACTGCAAAATAGGTACGGCTGATTTGATGAATTCAAAATACAGATCCGTTCTAGGAATGGGTTCGAGTTAAATGATATATTAGAATTATCGCATGTTCGAATTATTGAGAGTACGCACTAGCTTGTGATACAGAGATAGTTCCTGCATGTTAACAGTGAACAATTTGGCAAGTCTCTTCGTACACATGTTTTCACGAGAGTTTTACTGTCAGGGTTCTTTCTCTTAAACACATCTTTAACACTTTCACACATATTACATATCTGCAGCAGCCGACATTGTAAACATCCAGGTAAAAATATAGCAAATGTCTATTGATGAAAGTAGATATATTGGAAAGCGTTCCAATGTTATGGCAAAGAGAGAAATTGTTCATTATTAGCGATTTTTCTTTTTGGCACAATGTTTTCAACAGCGGCAGAGAGTGTCTGTATATGGGAAAGGGTTACAATTTATGATATGTCAACATGATAGTGCAATGAGAATGTTTCTGGGGTGACGGGGCTGACATATATTTGATCAGCGACAGACGAAAAGAAGTATTGTTGGATATGCTGACAGGGAAGAGTCTGGTCATCCCTTTGTACTCGCAGAATCTCCCCCACAATCGTCATTGTCGGCATCAATACTTTAAACATGGTAGTAATGGCTGTCCTCCTGGGCGCTCAGGGTTGCGAGGTTAGCATTACGATTGACTGGCTGGTGTCAGGAACTTACCCAGAAAACTTCGTGATATCACTGAACAAGTATCGAAAGCGGCGTAAAACACCAAACAATCAATCATTGGCCACATACATGTAAAACAAGCGTAACGGTACCTTATGACAATGTTTGTTTGCAGTAAATCACGTGCTGTTTTAAGCATACATACCTTTTATCCTTTCCCACTGGCAGACGTATTTTGACACATCTGCAGAAGACGTTTATGCCAACAATGGTTTCCAATTATTTAATAATTTACTTTTAATTTAGTAATATTCAATATTTTCAATATTCTAACATATATGTTTACAATATCATCTGCTGCGAAAAGGTTACGTGGTGCCAGCACAGACGTGCCGCATTACATCGGTTTTATCTTACGCTCTTCATAGAGAAAGAAGAAAATTGTCTTGCGAAATTTTATTTGAATGAAAGTATAATTACTGCATAGAGTTGTAAACATTATGGCAGAATGAGAAATTGCTCATCAAGAGCAATTCTCCTTTTGTCACAATGAGTTCAAAAGTACATTGATGCAGATTCGTCAAGATTCGTCTACAAGAGGGAAATAGCTAACTCTTTCAGCGCCGAATTGTTTAAAGTAGTCTCTTCCATGTTCAAAACAGGGCTTGTCCATTCCCAATTTAATAAGCGTTTTGGAATATTTTGATAACTTAAATGCAAACAATGCTGTTTTCAGGTGAGACAGCTCGTTACGAGCTGACTCACCTAAATATGTATTGTTTGCAAAAACCTCAATATTGCCTTTGGCGCTGAAAGAGTTAAGATTAATAGATAAGGATATTTTGCAGTTCTTTCCGTTCGACGAGCAGGACTGTCATATGAAGTTCGGCTCATGGACGTTCCGAGAAAACCAACTCAATTTCACATTCTTCCGAAACATGAATTCACTCGATGTGACGGACTACCTGAAAAGTGGGACATGGGATATTCTCGACAGTCCGGCAGGAATCACGCGTGAGCAACACCCGGGAACCGGAGAAATGAAAACTATGGTTATATTTAAGTTCAAACTGCGTAGGAAAACGTTGTTTTACACGGTGAATTTAATCATACCTTGTGTTCTTATCAGTTTTGTGACATTGTGTGTATTTGCGTTACCCGCGGATGCGGGTGAAAAGATCACACTGTGTATATCCATTCTCCTGGCATTGGTTGTGTTTTTATTACTGATTTCAAAGATCCTTCCGCCATCGGTCACAATTCCTCTCGTAGCTAAGTACCTATTATTTACATTTGTGATGAATATAGCAGCCATCTGTTTGACAGTAATAGTGATCAATCGGAACTATAGAACGCCGCGTACGCATCAAATGCCTTATTGGGTTCGACTGATATTTCTTTATTATTTACCCAAATTGTTGTTCATGGAGCGCCCGGATCACGAAGATCGATGGAAAGCTCCCGAGGACGAAGACGAGGGTCGCCCATATACGTCATCGTTGGTGTACACGTCACAAGTAGCGGACATATCAAGTTTAAGTCCGACGCGCAGGCGTCAAAATGAGGGGGAGGAGCCACTGGAATATAGTGACGTACATCATGCGAATTGTAGATTAACGTCATCTCCGAGACACGACCGGAGAAACCCGACAGTGACTACGTATGACGATACACAATTTATGCAAAAACTCGCCCCGGATATTGTGAAGGCAGCTGAGGCTTTAAGATTCATAAGTAAACATTTGAAAAATGAAAACGATTACAACACGGTAAGTCAAATAGTTTTTTCGTTGTTGTTGTTATTTCAAATGTGTCAGATAGTCGAATAGAGTATATTTATTTTACCCATTCCCACATGTCAAAATCAGACGCATTTTGAATTTTGACGTGTTATGACTTTTAAAATATCGTGGGAAAAACAATTTTATTTTCTCATAACGTTTAGATCTCTTTTAAAAAACAGAGAATTTTCCCAAAGTTTTCCTCATACTATTTTCGAAGCGATCTGCTGCAGATTTATTATATGCTAAAAGGATTACACACATTTCTGACGAATTTCTTTAAATAATAGCCATGATCGATAGTAATGTTTCTCCTTTAGACTATAGATATATCTTGACTGATCATGGCAATCGATTTGTTATACTAGTATCTTTCGAACGCGTACACATGCATTACGTTAACCAGTTAGCGTTTACCAGGCATTCATGCGTCGAGCTGAACTAGTTCAGTCGATGAGGTCATTGACGGTGGTTTAATTTCAACCAATGGATTGTGAGATGGAAGACCGGTTGGGCAAGTCATTCATTCCGAAGATTGACGACAGTTATTGTGACTAGCAGGGGCGTAGCTTTGCAATAATCAATGTGTAGGCAGTCTCGTGAGAAAATCAACATTGTGGACTCGGAACAGCCAAAGCATGCCACACAGGCCTACCCGGATAGACACTTTTCGCCTCCTGTGGATTTTCTGTTTCAGGAATCACTACTCTATACATCTATCCCCCCTAAGACGGAATGTGTCTTCCGGATCAGTCTGCGCGGCCAGCGCAGGCTGATCTGGTCATTACATTACGCAGATGTCTATCGCCGCAGCTGTATTTTCGGGCATTTTGAGAAAAAATAATGTGTAGGCACGTGCCTACAGTGCCTAAAGGGAGCTACGCCCCTGACTAGCGTCAGTTGGCTAAATAGTATATCATGCTTTATGGAATACATGTGCGTACACTTAAGGAGCATATGATAGGTACACTGGACGCCTTGGTATAATTAAACAATCGTTTTAAACTCAAATCAATCTATCTACCTGGCATGACATATCTTCTCGAAAAAACGTGTGTGCAAACAAATATATCTGAAAAATTGGACTTTACGATTATGGATACAGTTGAACACATTGAATGAAAAGAGACATTGCCCAAGTTGATGTCGCCTGAACTTGGGAACTATTAAACCTATTCTTTCGTTGCTATCATTACAGGTTCTAGACGATTGGAAATACGTTGCCCGAGTAATCGATCGTCTACTATTGTATATATTTCTCATCGTCACCGTGGCGGGAACAGCAGGGTTATTGATGCAAGCGCCCCATATACTTCAGTATGTGGACCAGGACGAGATCATTCAGGACATCATCCGAAAATGGAACAAAAATGAAACGTTTTGATGTAAAATATACGTCACTATGCGATGGTTACGTCATACCCACGTCGTCTCTTGACCTATTTTTGCAACACCGCGTGAGGGGGCAGTTTTAGTGATTTCAATGTTTTGAAATGGGATCATACCAGCTAAAGAGAAGTCAATTGTGAATAGAATGAAGTTATAGTGGTATCCCTATTATAGGCCTATAAATACATGGATACTTACTGCTATACCGAAAATGTTATAACAAAAGAAAACTTTTTAAAGTAAAAGTATAGATCACTAATAAGGTATATATCGAGGGCTTGGCGTGAAACGGTTGTAACTTAAAACCTATTGTGAAAACCCTGGTTTAGGGGCAATTTTAACCCTTTTGTAAACAATGCAAATTTAGGTGCCATTGCTCAGAACGAGCAATGGCACCTAATTTTCCATTGTTTACCAAGAAAAATGATTTAACGCTTAGAAAGACTTTATGGCGAGGTGATTAACCTTGGTAAAAAAATACCAAATTTAGTTACAACCGTTTCACACCAAGCCCTCGATATATGCGAAGGTTATGCCATATTCCCGACATCTCTTGTCCTCTTTTAGCGACAAGGCGTGACGGTGATAGAATCTCGGCTGTTAGATGGGATATATCATATTCGATATAAAGAGATGAACTGTAAATGGAATGACGTTGTGGTGTTACTCTCATAGTATATATACACGGATATTGTCTGAAAATCCAGGTATTAAGGACGTGTTGATTCGTTCAATTAGTTGAATGTTACCAACATTACCGCTAGTATAACAAGTGAAGATTATATATTTCAACACATCAATTCCAAATGATCAAAGTAAAAAATATATTTGTCAGAAGTTTCTCGAATGCTTCTATAACGAATTGGCGAAGAGTTTATATTCAAACTTGACTTTGCATATGTACATATTGACCTTGATCTACACTTGTCGCAAATGTCCAACGTTTGGAGTACCGCTATATTGTATGAGTTTGCTGTTGATATGGAATGTGATCAATACCAACACCAGTATGTGTATACCACGTGACTTTGACGTCACAAATGCTTCGACGGATTGAAATATTTTACTTCGGTTTAGAAGTAAAAACAAAGGTAACTTTTTTATTTCTTCATCATTTTTAATGAAACATGGCGCAGTCTACGCCGCTTACAGAGCCCTATCTCCGATTGTTCAGCGAAGTTTTATTTGTGGTGTAGTTCTTCAAACACTTCGATCATGATGAACCTGTTCTCAATATGTATTAATATCGCCAACAGCCGGAGCATTATCAAACTCCTGTAGAAACCGGAGACAGGACATTGTAAGCGGCGTAGACTGCGCCATGTTTCATTAAAAAGGGTGAAGAAATAAAAAAGTTACCATTGTCAGTGTGTGTATACCACGTGACTTTGACGTCACAAATGCTACGGCGGACAGAAATATTTTACTTCGGTTTAAAAGTAAAAACAAAGGTAACATTTTTATTTCTTCATCATGTTTAATGAAACATGGCGCAGTCTACGCCGCCTACAGAGCCTATCTCCGGTTTTTCAACGGAGTTTGATTAGTGGTTAAGTTTCTCCAAACACTTCGATGAACCTTTTCTCAAAATGTATTAATATCGCCGACAGCCGGAGCATTATCAAAACTGGATTTTGATAACAGGTTCGATGAAGTGTTTGAAAAAACTAGACCACCAATCAAACTCCTGTAAAAGACCGGAGATAGGACATTGTAAGTTGCGTAGACTGCACCATGTCTCATTAAAAAGGGTGAAGAAATAACAAAGTTACCATTGTTTTTACATTCTTAACAAGAGCAATTATTGCTGTCTGACCATGCAAATATGACGTCAAAAGTCACGTGGTATACACACACTGATTGTTTTTACATTCTTATCAAGACCATTTATTGCTGTTATGACGTCAAAAGTCACGTGGTATACACACACTGAACACACACTCCTTAAAATACTTCTGGTGACATTGCAAATATTTGAATTATGTTAAGTGACTTGGTTGTTTATCCAGTTGCTTAATAATAGATCTAATCCTTAAGTCTTGCTAATGGGTGTTTATGGATCTACCTTAATTAGCAGCCTCGTGAGGTTGTTTGGGCTCTGTTATTGTGACTTAAGAGTCCCTTACTGGAGAGGGTTATTTGGAATCGTTCTAGTGGGAGAAAGCTAGAATTGAGCTTGGCCGTCCGGATATGACCTTCATATATTTGTAATGACGCTTTCTGACGCCTCTGCAGCAGACGGATTTTTGAAAACAAAGTGACAAAAGAAGAAATTGCTCAAAACGATTATAGAAATTTTCTATTTTTTGACAAAATATGTTCAAAGTCGTCTGCTGCATAATTGTCGTATGAGGGAAAGGGTTAACAACCAATTATTTATACTAAAAGGTTGGTCGTACACTACTTTTGATGCGTTGAGAGGGAAAATCAGAAAGAGCATTTAGACTTCATTTACCTTGTTTAAGTGATCATTTTAGATGTCTTTATGAAAAGTGCAATGGTAGTTTCAGAACGACCAAATGTCGTGCATAGTCGATAAGGATATAGAGATCTAGCGTGCGTGTATCTGATAAAAAGTTTACTTGAACACTTAGAAAGAACATTCAATCCTCATTGATGCTACAGCAAAAGAGAACAATATCCATTATAGTTGAGAATGTTTAAGTTCTGAAGAGGAAAATTACATTCCATACACGCAGATGTCAATGAAAGAGTACGTTAGCGTTGTTTTGATAACCCTGAAAAGTAATCAATAACAAAAAGAAATATACTTGGAATTAAACAATCGAATAAGCACGATATAGTATAAGAATACGTTGCAGTTAATTTATCGCCATTCATAAACGTTGATCTGTGAAAACCAACCTTAACTTGTACATGACAAATTCAGATTAAGATCTACCTGCGTATCCATGCAATCTGATCCTAAACGACTTTTTTTTCAGAAGTTTTGTGACTAATAGTTCAAAGACAGATCAAATTTTGTGAACGCACAATGTTGATCAGTATATACACTTGTAGCATTAACCTTTGTTAATTTCTAAGATCAACATTCAAATATCGATGTTAAATTGTATGAGATGTTATTGATTTTTGTAACAGAACCTCGTCTGGTGAAAAAAGGTATGGATGGAAATCATCTATGTCGTCAAAAAAGGGGCATCAGTGTAAAACCAGTTGCCTTACATTGTCTAATTGAACGTCTCGGTTGTTCAGTGATTAGAATGTACACTTCGAGAGCGAGATACAAAGGTTCGGTCCCCGTCTAAGGAGACGTCTGACAACTATTTAGAGTTCGACCAGATTGCGCATGTAAACCTTTATAAATACATACATACGCTAAGGTTGCTTTTCCTGTTGAAAGTTTCATATGGGTATATATGAGCATGAGCCGTTCCGCGAGTAAACCAACATTGTGGACTCTGCGTAAAGTATCGACCCCGATCAGCCTAAGTATGCCGCGCAGGCTAACCCGGAGAGACACTTTTCGCCTCCTGTGGATTTTCTGTTTCATGAATCCTTACTCTTTACCTCTATCCCCCTGAGTCGGGAATGTGTCGGCCCGGATCTCTCTGCGCGGACTGCGCAGGCTGATCTTGGTCGATACAGTACGCAGAGGCCAAACTGTTGGTTTTCTCGCGGGACGGCTCATATATGTATACATATACATATAACAGGACTCATCATGCAATTCACACAGTCACACAATCGATTGATTCACTAAGGATGTATCAAAGATGGACACGTTATCTATTTTTGTTATGATTATCATTTTCAATATTCATATATAAATGTTGTTTTTGCTATTGTTTGAATTAAATTGTATGTCTTCATTTTAACTTTAACCTTATCCCTGATCATTTTACCCTTTTCACATTGTTATTCAAATGTATAAGTTTTGTAAATTTCATCATCATATATGGTTCTAATATCATGAAGAAGAAGGATGAGAGTCGTCGTGAAATGTAATTAGTGAGTATTTGTTTTATTTAAAAATGAAGCTGCTGACTGGTAGCGAAAGCAGCTAAGAAAACTGTATGTTGCATTGTCAGATAACTTCATTCTCATTTGTGACCCGGTTTGCGAAAATCGACATTCGGGTATTCAATGAACATTTTCCCACATACAGACTCTGCAGCAGACTAAGTTTGAAAACATTGTGGCAAAATGCAAAATGCTCATACTGATCGACTTTTCCTCTTGCCACGATGTTTCCAGCTCTATTTAATAATTATGGAATAATCTCGTTTACGGATACGTTCCCGTCTTTGCCAGTATGTTTTCAAAGTCGTGAACCGGCAATTACTTGTATGTCGGACAAATTTAAAGAGTAACCATGACAAATTAGCAAAGCACGGTTTTCATGAGGCTTACGTCACCATAAAGCGGACCTTCATCAGAAATAACTTCAATCCGGCCTGCGCACTCATGCAATTAGATCGAGATCTTCTCTACAATCTTCAGAGAACGATTATGACGAAACATTTACTTTACACGTTTGCGGTGAGATCCTTATTGCCGCTTAGTTTAAAACCTCCGGGGTCGGTTTTCGTGTGACGTGGTTAAATGATATGACTCTTTTATTGTCTGTTGATGCCACAAAAGGGTCGCAACACAGAGTTTTCGTCCGGGAGATTGTGTTACTTAAAATAGCCTCTGAAGATAGTATAATGGTAGAGCATTCTAACTTAGTGAATTTCTTAATTTCATGCCGTTATTGTTATCATTTTTTCTCCAGTGACTTTGTAGTAGTAGTCCACAGAGATATGTTGAATATTTATGATATCTAAACATTCATTAAGTCCTCGGCAGCGTTGTTGTTTGAATGCCTTAGTTCACGAACTAAGGAGTCCTGAGAATATATATATAAATCATCAATATTAGGATATAAGGACAAAGCTATTTTTAGAATATGACATAATGCTATTAATAGAAACGGGTTTTCACAAAAACAAACTCAGACGCCTGTGTATGCAACAAGACCCCTTGTGACCTGACGTGGTTCATAGTGTTTGTGCGAGTCCTCATCGTTACAGCTTCATCACGATATGTTTTGGAACAAACCGAAAAGAGAGCCTCGCCAGGCGATATTTGGTCTTACTGTCTTAGTTTTGTATGAATGAGAAAGTAGGTCTAAATAAAATATCGATAAATAGGAGGCAAGTACATACTCAGGCGAGTCTGTCTATCTGTCATGGCGTCTGAAGAGAACAATGTACGATTCGAAGCCACTACGGAACAGCCATATGAAACTGTAAATCCACAGAATAATATTGATCGAAACAGGTCAAACAAATTATAATAATTTGCCTTTGGTTTCGTTGAACATGGTTCCAGATGTTCATGCCATGTTCAAATCATATGTTGAAATTATCTCATTGTTTATTATTCTCTTTAATAATTGTGATTGTCTGCAATAACTGCTGTATTGTTTATTAAATGTCAAGTTATTTAAAAGGTTATGTAAGTTAAATCTACATTATCGTCTACTGTATTACATGTACAATGTCTTTGCAACCCCCAAGTTCATAGATTTAAAAAAAAGCAGCATGTGTTTGATTTACGGCTGACTACGGGTTCTATCAACACATTTTTAGAGAGACAACTCTGTAACTTAGAGAGATATATTTCTCTAACAAATAGTCATCTTAAATATAAAGATATCTCTCTGACGTATATCTATTTAATTTACGCAGGTAGCTTTCAAAGTTAGAGTGATTTCTATATATAAGATATTGTGATATCTCTCTAACTTGATTACAGTTAGAGAGATCGTCCTTCCAAGTTATACTGTTATCTCTCTATCTTAGGGATATATCTTTCGAAACAAGAGAGATATCTTTAAAATGAATAAACAGTAACATGTTAACATCTGTGGAAAACGTTTACATTAAACCCCCACATTCCATTTGAAAACAAACATTGTGTGGTCTATTGAGAAATTACTCATAATGGCCAATTTCTCCTTTTACCACATGTTAACTATAAGATATGTAGATATGTCCCTGTTTGTCCTCTGCTGTAGAGTTAGTGTATGTGGAAAAGGGTTAATAGATGCAATCAGAACTATTTTCAATTGACCAGAAACACATATAGCTCACATTATGTTTTGATGAAATATTTATCAGCTTATTGTAAAAATCTAATACGATATGTATGCATGATTGTACTTTTGTCGTCGAAGAATTATGTTGACAATGAGACAGGTGTAGCCCTACCAAGTGATACAAAGCAATCGCAATGGAAACATTTGAATTTTGTTAATAGTAAGTAAGTAAGTATTTTATAACAGTCAGTAGCGAACAGAACAAAAATAAATAATTAACACCCATTTCCGTGGGCCTATTAGTCACTTTTGAAAGAAAAATAATGAATAACATATGTTTTGCATTATATTATATTTAGACTATAGTTATGATCTATTGTGTTGGTACCTGTTCAATTTGGAATTAATATTTGTTTTATTGTCATTATACATTTGTACCTCATAACGACATCCAACGTTAGGCAGAAGTGAACATAACAATTTCAAAATATCTATTAACAAGTTAAAACCAAAACTAAACAAGGTCAGTTCGGGATATATGTTGACCTAGTAGCTGTATTCACTCAAATAGCCGGTCAAGCTGGTCAAGTCAAGTTATTAGTTAAGTTATCCCTACTTGAAACAAATCACATGTTAGAAACGTTTCAGCAGGGTTCATCGACGATGTTTCATAACTTGTTCCAGTTAAATGGCGAGACAACTCTTTATTCTCTGATCAATTCGAAGTATAATTTTGATACTGGATTGAAAACATTTTGGAAAAAGAGTAGTTTTCCCTTTTTCCCCTCCAAGTTTTTAAAATGTTTTCTACAGATGCATAAATCTTTATTCGTGTGTATCAGGTGAGGAGTTACAAAGAGCGTTGAATTGTTGTGTTCCGATTGTCGCAGAAAGTCGAAAGCAGATCAGACTATGGGCAGGCTGATCGAGTTCTCTGGGTTTAATGAAGGAAATACGTTTTGTGTATAGGGACTTATATCATACTGTTTATGATACAATATGTAAATAGTTTGTAAATATGTAATTATTAAAATACTTATATACATGTCTTACTTTGTTCAAAACAATTGTTACCAATTTCCATGGAATATACGACTGTTTAAGTCCATGCAGCAATCGTTTTAGATTTTTTTTTTGAAATAATAGGTTGTAATTTCCCTCTTCTCCTCAATGGATCAAAATCACACTGCACTATTTCAATATTGGGCTCTTTCTGTATCTTTCATGTGTAATCGTTGCGGTGGCGTCACTGTCTAATGAAATATGTTTTACAATATAAGTGAATACCCTGTGCAATAATCACGAGTGTAGTTCATAAAAAATGTCACCGTTTTCTCCAATCATGGCCAAGATTGAACATCCTTAATACAATTATCTTCACATTGCATTACCTTAATTTTAGACTAGCCAAATGAGATGAAAGCACTATGCAAGACAATTCAACAATGGAAGATCAAGATCAGCATCTGCTTCCGCCACAGGCGTCTGAATTTTTATTTGAGAAAAAATGGAAAGAAAACCCCACAATACCTCGCGAAGATAATACAAATAGTCTCTCTATATTATCCTTTGCTTAAATAATAATGACCGTAATGTATCGGGGAATCCCATACAGGACCGTGTTACTATAAATAGCATCTGTTTATGGTATTAATAAAGTCATTATTATTATACTATATGAACCTGGGACCACTAAAACGTATTAGTGGCCCAGTATGAACCAAATAGAGGCTATTTATAGTAACACGTTCCTGGTTAGGATTCACCAAATATTTTTATACGCAATATTTACGGTCATTATTATTACTATAGCATATGAACAATATAGAGAGACCATTTATAGTATCTTAACGAGGTATTGTGTATTTCCCCCCGTTTTTTAATCAAATGAACACTCGGACGCCTGTGCCTCCAAACTGTCTGATCAGAATGTTTCATGTTCACCATTTTATAGTACATGTACACTGAAAGATTCAGGAAAACTGTCATGGCAGATAATTCACTTCATCAACGTGTGCAACTGGCAGAGCGTCCGGGTGCGAGATACCTGATCCCCAGTCGGATCATACCAAATACTTTAGAAAGTTGTAGTAATGGCTCTCCCTCTGTGGGGCTCAAGATTATAAGGTTATCATTGCGACTGACTCGTTGGTGTCCGGATAAGTGTACTAGTAGTACTGGTAGCTTATCCAGGAAACGCAGCGTAAAACACAATATTAACAAGAAAAATCTTTAAAAAAGATAAACGGCGATCAATATGAGAAAACACTAAGAAATGGAACATGCGCATGTTATGTGACTTGAATATCAGAAAGGTTTTGTTAGTAATCAAAACAATCAGTAATTTTCCATGAATTATAACATTTGTGCAATAATGTTGTATATCTAAGAATTTCAACAGCTCCTTGAATTGGTAATGCATTATAATCGTGAACAAGTTGTAACATTGTTCGATTAGAACATTTTCTTAAAAGAGATAGAATCGGTAATCGAGTGTAGCTTGTGCGTCTACGCGAGGCTCCCGAGAGGTGTATACATTTCAATTGACGATAAATAACTGAAAACATATCATGTTTCAAAAATAATTAATATTTTGCTCTTAAATATTATATTGCATACGTTTTCACTGATCTTTTTCAATGAAATTTATTTTTTAATGAAAATAATTAAAGGTTAGTATGCAGCACATTTCATTTTAAAACTTCACCTTAATAGTGCTTCGCCAACTTAACTATTAACCAATCAGAACGTTTCATTTCAATTATTCTTCGACATTATTCATTAAATACAACATTTGATTGGTCTACAATCTAGATCATTTTTTTAACATCTAGGTCAAAACCCACGTTAATCAGCTATCGCCGACTAATACATAGTATGTAACTGAATTTATTTAAAAACATCTGAAGGTCGGTTTTCGTGTGACGTGGAATATGTTGATATCGTTATATGGTTGTTGTAAATTTGTCGTCAGGGTAGTAACCCTTTCCCACGTACAAACGCTTTCTGACGCCTCTGCAGCAGATGACTTTTGAAACATTGTTGCAAAAGAAGAAACTGATCATGATGAGCAATTTCCCTTTTACCACAATGGTTTCAACTCTTTTCCAATAAGTTATACTTTGATTTATAAAGATTTTCCATATTTTAACAAGATCATTTCAAAGTCGTTTGCTGCAGAGATGTAGTACATGGGAAACGGTTAAACATCCCATTGAATTGCAAATTCAACGAGTAAATAATTAGATCAAGTTGCGTAGAAATAATTTAGTCGAAGTATTAACGTTCAATTCCACAGACCATTCTAATTATGTAAATGAATGTTTAACTTGGATGCACTCACGGAAAACCAATCCAAGAGCGTTTACAGAGTGTAGATACAGACAAACCTGTTCATTTCAACAGCTTAATATGTGTATGCACTCTCCGTTAATTAATCACTTCATCTAAAAGCATCTGATAAGCAGCAGTATCCAGTGTTATCCTTTAGCATGGGTGGGCACGTCTATCTTTGTTTACATTCGTAATAACCGTTCCCACATGCAGACGCTCTCTGACGACGCCTCGACAGCAGACGACTGTTGAAAACATTGTGACAAAAGAAGAAATTGTTCATGATGTGCAATTTCACCTTTTGCCACAATGCTTTCAACTCTTTTCTATAATCAACATTTCGTATATAGAGACATTTCACATGTTTGCCTAGATCGTCTGCTGCAGGTTTGCTGTTAACCCTTTCCCTCATACGACAATTATGCAGCAGACGTCTTTGAACATATTTTGTCAAAAAACTGAAAATCTCTATAATTGAATGGATAACCTATGACTAAAAGTGGAAAACATTGTGTCAAAAGGAGAAATTGCACGTGTTGTGCAATTTCTTCTTTTGTCACTATGTTTTCAAAAAGCTGTCTGCTGCAGAGGCGTCAGAAAGCGTTTATATGAGGGAATGGGTTAAGTTTAGGCTGGTTTGGCTGGAGCATCGTTCAGTTAATGAAAAAAACATCATGATAAAAGGAAGAAGTTCGCACCATGAGCAATTTCTCATTTTGGTTCGAACGTCATCTGCTGCAAATGCGTCCGCATATGGGAAATGGTTAAAATCAACCGAGATACGAAGGAAGTAACATTCGGAGATTCTTAAGTGTATGATAATTATGAATAGATAACAGCCGTGAGCCATCTTAACCCTTTCCAACATACAACAAATCTGCAGCAGACAACTTTGAAAACATGTTACACAAATAATTACAGCTCTCTATAAATAAAAGTAAATTTATTGGATAGTGTTATTGTCGTAAAACGAGGCACCTATGCTCCATAATTGAATGGATAACCAGTAAATCACTAATCAATCAATCAATCAATTACTTTTCACCGGCATCTAGATTTGTGAAGCAATTCATGCCTTTTATATAATAAAAGCACTGCAGTGCGGACGGCCTGGGGGCTGCTGGAAGGTTGCATTTTTCGACGCAGGGAACCTACGGCCCCCGGTTAATCCGCCACTGTATATTTTACGTGACTTCTTTCGTGAGGTGGGGGGAGTCGGGCACGGGGCCTATGGGCCCCCGCGAAATCCGCCACTACATTTGCCACGTTTTTTCTTTGTTAACCATAACTCTTTCGACGCACGGGGCCCTACGGCCCCCCCGGTTAATCCGCCACTGTATTGTTCACGTGACTTCTTTCTTTTTTTCCATTTCTCTTCGCGAATGTTAATAATGTTAACAAGCGTCCATATTTGACTTCTCGGCGCATTGATTTCTAAAGCATTTCTTAAACTTATATTGGAGTACTCACGCCTTAAGATTATCACTGATGGTCCAACAACATTAAAATGATATTTATGGGGGAGATCCTTACCTTTTAAATGCAGTTCTGTTGAATCCTTGATGAACTATATTTCTCGCGCAGTTGCTCATGCGTTGTTTGGTGCTAACCGCAATTGGCAGGCTGCCAACTCCGAAAAGAAATGGTATTACTACTATGACCAGGGGCTAAAGCCCCAGGCCAAAAAGCGTAACATCCACCACTTTGCCTCAACCATGCAGACCACAATGTTGATTGTCCTTAACTCTTTCAGCGACAAAGGCAATATTGAGGTTATTGCAAACAATACTGATTCAGGTGAGTCAGCTCGTAAAAACAATTCGGTGCTGAAAGAGTTAATAAACGTACCAGGAGTACTGTTCTCGTAACGTACCATAGGAAAGACTTGATATAACAGTACTACTGTTGATATCGGCATTACACACAATTCAAACCAAAGAATTGTATTCCAAACCTTAGAAGCAACAAAATACCCTTTATTGACTGAAGCCACCAGTCCGTATTTTCAGATCTTTTTTTTAACTTACCAAGTAAATTGTCTTACATCAGTGTTAACCCTTTCCCTCATACGAAAATTCTGCAGCAGACGATATTTTGTCAAAAAATAGAAAATCTCTATAATTTAATGGATAACCTATGACACAAAGTGGAAAACATTGTGGCAAAAGGAGAAATTGCACGTTTTGTGTAATTTCTTCTTTTGTCACTAGGTTTTCAAAATGCCGTCTGCTGCAGAGGCGTCAGAAAGCGTCTATATGAGGGAAAGGGTTATTTATTTATTTTTTTATTAGGGTTTTACGCCGCTTTCAACAATATTTCAGTTATATCACGGCGACAGTTCACTTATTCATGATCCCTGGGTAAACAAACCAGTACTAGGCTAGAAAATGTGCCTTGCCCAAGGGACACCCGGTTTCGAAATCCCCGACGCTAACCACTCGACCGGGAAAGGGCTAAGAACAATTTCTTATTTTGTCACCATCTTTTCAAAAGTCGTCTGCTACAGACGCGCGAATCCGTCTGCAGGCGAAACAATGTTAATGTGGTCATGTTCATTCTGCAGGTGTTTCCAGGAATATATTTCGAGACATGTAAGATCCTGATCAGAGAGCACGGATATACAGGCTTATCAGTAAGTTTGTTAGTCGCAACATCTCGAATGTTTTTTTTTTTTTTTTTTTGTAAACTCAACACTCAGACTTTTGCGACCAGTGTTGAAACAGATCAGACTTCGCATCCGTGAAGTCTAATCTGTTTCCCGCACTTTTAGCTTATAAGGCATACACCTTTGCAAGATTTGTTTTCGCGTGTAACAATTACTCGCCTTATGTTTTTCCTTGTCTCGGACAACTCGACACTTGGTACAAGTTGATATCAATATGTGCAACTTGCAACTGTTAAACATAACTTAAACCTTAATGTGATGTGGCATTGCTAATGTCGTCTGCTTTAATTATTCTCCTTAGGAATCCGCTGTCGTCGAGTGGTTAGTGTCGGGGATTTCGAAACCGGGTGTCCCGGGTTCGATCCACAGTCGTGGCACTACAGTCATGGTGGAGTGCCCTTGGATAAGGCACATTTTTCTAGCCTAGTACTGTTTTGTTTCCCAGGGATCATGAATAAGTGAACTATCGCCGTGATATAACTGAAATAATGTTGAAAGCGGCGTAAAACCCAAATAAATAAATAAACTCTCCACTTGTAAACGCATTTTGACACTTTTACAGCAGACTACTGTTGTTCCAATGTTTCCAACTATGTACAATAATTAATTCAAAGTTTCTATATGTTTGCCTAGACATTTTAAAATTCGTCTACTGCAGATGTGTTGTATGTGGGAAATGGTTAAACAACATTTGCCTTCAAGTGAAGCATTTAGTTCGTACAGCCCAATATTGGTCTACAATGCTTTCATGTAATAATATGTAGCAAGAACTACCACAGAACAATACATTAACTGATCAGAAATCAATGGTGGTAATTTCACTTGCAGAGTTTCAGTGGGATAAGGGAAAAGTTTAATATTCGAATCGTATTTGAACATTCGTTTTAATTTATTTCAAATCCCCCAAAGAACGGAGCTGATCGGGATCTTACGGTGGCACTGAGGTTACATCCGCAACACTTAATTTATATTGTGGCCACAACTTAGTAACTTGTGGCCACAATTTACTAAGTTGTGGCCACAATTTAGTTTAGCCAATCAAAACAGCCGTTTCATCTTTGCTGCTTTATGGTAATAAACTGATGTAAGTCTATGTGTATATGTACAAGTATACTAACTGGTTTGTGTACCTGTACGAGTATACTAACTGGTATCTGTATGTTATAAATATACACACACCAGTTAGTATACTCGTACATACACACACACCTGTTAGTATACTTGTACATATACACATAGACTTACATCAGTTAGTATACTTGTACATATACGCACAACAGTTAGTATATTCGTACATATACGCACAACAGTTAGTATGCTCGTACAGATACACATACCAGTAAGTATACTCGTACAGATACACACACCAGTTAATAAACTAGTACATATACACACACACACAAGTTTGTTTACTCGTAAATATACACACACCCGTAAGAATATACTCGTGCAGGTACACACACACTACACCAGTTAGTATACTCGTAAATATACACATACCAGTTAGTATACTCGTACATATATACACACCAGTAAGTATATCATACAGATACACACTCACACTCACTTCCACTAGTTAGTATACTCGTACATATATACATACCAGTAAGAAAACTCGTACATAACTGGTATGTGTATAGGTACGAGTATACTTACTGGTATGTGTATATGTACGAAGTTTACACACACTTACACCAGTTAGTATGCTTTTACAGTTAGACATATCAGTTATTATACTCGTACATATACACATACATGTTATTATACTCGTATAGGTACACACACCAGTTAGTATACTCGATCATACACACACACCATTTAGTATACTTGTACATATACACATAGACTTACATCTGTTTATTACCATAAAGCAGCAAAGATGAAACTGCTGTTTTGATTGGCTAAACTAAGTTGTGGCCACAATATAAATAAAGTGTTGCGGATGTCACCTCAGTGCCACCGTAGGATCTACCCTGTTCGCCTCTTAAACGCACAAACACCTTTGAAACTCATGTAGCTTAATATTGATGACCAGAATCTGGATTGTACAATTATGAAATTTGATATTCCTAGCACACACTATTATCTGATTCAAATAAAGCATGAATAAACATAAAACAATTGACTAGATAATAGTATTCATGCAACAAAACTAATAGACCACAATATAGACGCGCTCTGTAAAAACCAACCAAATGCATCTGCGTACCGTGTATATCTATATCAGGAAGCGCATTCGTAAAATATAATCTGATCTGGCTACATGTATGGACTGTTAGCCAAGAAGTCATAGCATTTTTTGTTAAGCAGTATTTAGATTATTAGCATGGATGCGAAGACAACCCTCTTTCCACATGTGTGACTGCAATTGGGTTGATATTCGCAATGCACCGCTCATATATACATAACTCGGCACCTATACTCACCGATGGCAGAATGGTATGGTAATGTCGTTAAACTCTGTGATCTATACTAAACGGTGGTATGGTGGTATTTCCGTTAAACTAGGGATATATTATACACTCATATGTTGTGGAGTCGTATTGTCGCTGAACTGTGGCCCTTTACTCACCGTTTGTGAAGCATTAGTGTCGTTAAACCTGGCACCAAAACTCACCGTTGTAATTAAACACCAAGGTATTGTCCTTAAACTAGGAACCTGTACTCACCGGTGGCCGTGTGGTATTGTCGTAAAACTAGGGACCTATACTCACCGGTGTCAAACTGATATTGTCGTAAAACTTGACATCTACACTCACCGGTGGCAGAGTGGTATTGTCGTAACCCTAGGGATCTATATTCATCGGTGGCAGGGTGATACTGTCGTAAAAATAAACACCTATGCTCACCGGTGGCCGAATTGACGTAAAACTAGAGTCATATATACTCACTAGTGGCGGTGATGTATTGTCGTAAAACTCAGTACCTTTACTCTCCGGTGATGTAGGCGTATTGACGTAAAACTCGACAACAATACTCACCGGTGGTGCAGTGGTAGTACTGTTATACTAATGACCTATACTCACCGGTGGTGTAGTGGTAGTACTGTTATACTAATGACCTATACTCACCGGTGGTGCAGTGGTAGTACTGTTATACTAATGACCTATACTCACCGGTGGTGCAGTGGTAGTACTGTTATACTAATGACCTATACTCACCGGTGGTGCAGTGGTAGTACTGTTATACTAATGACCTATACTCACCGGTGGTGCAGTGGTAGTACTGTTATACTAATGACCTATACTCACCGGTGGTGCAGTGGTAGTACTGTTATACTAATGACCTATACTCACCGGTGGTGCAGTGGTAGTACTGTTATACTAATGACCTATACTCACCGGTGGTGCAGTGGTAGTACTGTTATACTAATGACCTATACTCACCGGTGGTGCAGTGGTAGTACTGTTATACTAATGACCTATACTCACCGGTGGTGCAGTGGTATAGTATTGTTATACTAATGACCTATACTCACCGGTGGTGCAGTGGTAGTATTGTTATACTAATGACCTATACTCACCGGTGGTGCAGTGGTATGGTATTGTTATACTAATGACCTATACTCACCGGTGGTACAGTGGTAGTATTGTTATACTAATGACCTATACTCACCGGTGGTGCAGTGGTAGTATTGTTATACTAATGACCTATACTCACCGGTGGTGTAGTGGTAGTATTGTTATACTAAGGACCTATACTCACCGGTGGTGTAGTGGTAGTATTGTTATACTAATGACCTATACTCACCGGTGGTGCAGTGGTAGTATTGTTATACTAAGGACCTATACTCACCGGTGGCAGAGTATTATTGTCGTACAAATAGGGAACTATACTATCCGTTGGCGTAAATGGTCTTGTCGTAAATCTAGGAATCTATTCTCACCGCTGGCCGAGTAGTATTGTTGTAAAGGTCGAAACCTATACTCACCGGTGGCCGATAGATATTGTCGTAAAACTAGGGCCCTAAATTCACCGATGGCCGAGCCGTATTGTCATTAAACTCGGGATATATATACTCACCGGTGGCTAGGTGGTATTTTCGTCAAACTAGGGACCTACAATAACCGTTGGTAGAATAGTATTGTCGTAAATCTGACTGACCTATAATAATCGTTGGGACAGTGCGTTTGTCGTAAACATTGGGACCTATACCCAATGGTGACTGAGTGGTAATGTCGTAATACTCTATGGTGGTGTTATGGTTTTGTCGTAAAACTTAGTACCTTTTTTCTCGGTGGTCATGTAGCATTGTCGTGAAACTAGGAACTACACTCGCCGATGGCAGACTGGTATTGCTGAAAACTATGGACCTATACTCGTCGGAAGTGGCATAGTTTTGTCGTAAAATGGAAACCTATACTCACCGGTAAAACTCGGGACCTACAATAACCGGTTGTGGAGTGGTATCGTCGTAAAACTAGGCAGCTAAACTCATCGGTGGTGGAGTGGTATTGTCATTATGCTAGGGATCTCTACTCACCGGTGGTGGAGTGGTATTACCGTAAATCGAGGGACCTATACTCACCGGTGGCGGAGAGGTATTGTCGTTAACCTCGGAACTTATATTCACCAACGGTTGAATGTTATTACCGTAAAACTGGGGACCTACATTTTCGAAAGTACTTTATTTATTGACGTCGGTATCATATAAAGGGTTAAATTGCATGTTGCGTCATAAATATTGCTTTAGGTTTTTTGTCAATGTAGAACTGCTTTCTCTTATCATGACAACAACGACAATCACAATGAAAACGAACACGTGACCAAACGGTTATGCCGGAGAACGTGACTCACGGTTCTATTTAAAGCGCCAGTCTAGGACTCAGTGTTGGCCGACGGATTAACGTCGGGGATTTGGGTTCGATCCCTAGTCGAAAAGTTCATGGTGGAGTGCCCATGGGCAATGCAAATGTCTAAGTCCTAGCCTAATATTGGTTTATTAACCTATGGATCATGAATAAAAAAACCTGTCGCTGTGATATAACTGAAATAATGTTGAAAAAGACGTAAACCCCAATAAAATAAGCACACCAAAGCGTCAGTTTCGTGAAATTGATGTTTCTAGTTTGATTCCCGTGAGGACGGGATCACAGTGTGGGTCCTCTCCGCTCATTCGGCGCTTGGAATGGATTGATTGATTGATCAGGAATTAACGCCGTTTTTAAACTATTATTCAGTTATTTATCGAAGGTCAGTTCACCTTCCCACGTGTTTAATGTCTTCCTCGCACCAGTAAGCCATACAACAGTATTTTCAAGTAACTGGGTGTTTTTCCACATGGACCTCGTTAGCCCATTCTTGGAAGACGATTGGCGCTCGTCGCATTGAGTTTTTCCTAATTTCAGAAAGAAGGTTGGCGCAGCTGCAGTTCGTACTCACAATCCGTTGAATTACAGCCAATGTATATACCGACTGAGTTACCGGGGCTTGGGTCTAGTAGTTGAAGCAGATGTCGACAGCGATTGAATACAAATGTAAGAAATCTCTTTACAGACGAGGTAAAATATATAGGTTTTAAACTAAATTTATAAAAATAAAACAAATGAGCGGTGCTCCAGGGAAACCAAACTTAACGTAATTATTACACTTGTTGGAAAAAAATGCTTGTCTGCGCATCCATGAATTTGGATTCAAATGGCAACTACTTTACAGAAGTTTCTTGAACACTCATCTTGAACTATTCGCGGCCAAAAGTAAAACAAATGCGGCCATCAGGTTGATTTTTTGTAGAGCGGCAGCTGAAATGTTTTCCGATCAAAAAGTCATCACGAAATAAAAAGTCACCACATTACCGTGTTGATACGAACACCGTACGAAACACATGCCAAAAACTGTTCAAATAAAAAAACAACAGAAATAGGACAAATGTCTCTTTGGCAAAAAGTCATTTGTTCATTACACGAAAACAAAGGTTAAACCCTTTACCTCATATAGACGCTTTCTGACACCTCTGCAGCAGACGGCTTTTTGAAAACATGGTGACAAAAGAAGAAATTGCACAAAACGTGCAATTTCTCCTTTTGACACAATGTTTTCCACTTTGTGTCATAGGTTATCCATTCAATTATAGAGATTTTCTATTTTTTGACAAAATATCGTCTGCTGCAGAATGTTCGTATGAGGGAAAGGGTTAACACTGATGTAAGACAATTTACTTGGTAAGATAAAAAAAAAAAAAGAGCTGAAAATACGGACTGGTGGCTTCAGGCGATAAAGGGTATTTTGTTGCTTCTAACGTGTGGAATACAATTTTTGTTTTGAATTGTGGGTAATGCCGATATCAACAGTAGTATTGTTATATCAAGTCTTTCCTATGGTACGTTACGAGAACAGTACTCCTGCTACGTTTATTAACTCTTTCAGCGCCGAATTGTTTATAGTAGACTCTTCTATGTTTAAAATAGGGCGTCTCTATTTCTCTTGCAATAGGGGTTTGGAATAATACGAGCTGCTGAGCTCCGGTAGCTCTGTCGGTAGCGACGCGGGCTGTCAATCCAGGGGTTGTGAGTTCGAATCCCGGCTCGGCCAACTTTCTTTCCGACGATTGACAAAAGTCAATGCGACATGCGTCATTCGTCTTCCACCAATGGGCTAAGTCTGTGTGGAAAAGCAGCGAGTTGCTTGGGAAGATTGTTGTGTGGAGTACTGGTGTGAGAAAACCAGGAAATGCATGAGTAGGTGAACTGGCCGCCGTGATATAACAGAGAAATTGTTAAAAACGGCGTTAAACTCCAATCAATCAATCAATCAATCAATCAATCAATCGTTACGAGCTGACTCACCTGAATCAGTATTGTTTGCAATAACCTCAATATTGCCTTTGTCGCTGAAAGAGTTATGGACAATCAACATAATGGTCTGCATGGTGCAGGCAAAATGGTGGATGTTACGCTTTTTATATAAAAGGCATGAATTGCTTCATGAACATTTCTAGATGCCGGTGAAAAGTGATTGATGGATTGATTGGTGATTTACGCCGCTTTCAGCAATGTTTCAGTTATATCACGGCGTTTCCTGAGTTAGTTACCAGTACTACTGGTCCATCTATCCTGACACCAGTCAGTCAGTCAGGTGAAAAGTGAAGACGCCTGTGTGCGTATGCTCCGGCCACTACGTTTCTAATATAATAAGTCATCCATTATTCTTACATTCTTCTTACAAACATAACAGAATCAGAAAATTAAATACGAAACCCTTTCCCCATACACAGACGCTTTCTGTCTTTAACACATCAGACGGCTTTTAAAAACATTGTGACACAAAGAGTAATTGTTCATAATGAGCAATTACTCCTTTTGATACAATACATTCAACTCTGGTCAATGTTTAAATATTAATTTATAGAGAATTGTATAAAGTCGTCTGCTGCAGATAAAGCTGTATTGTGTGTTTAAAAAAAACACCAGTCGCTAGAATTTTCCAAATCTCATTATCTCATATATCGACACAAACTTCCTTCTATTCAGAATAAGAAGAATGCCTTTCTGGGGCGAATTCGAACAGACAAACAACTCCTAGGCTAGTAACATTATCCAGATTCTAAAGAATTTACATAATTAAACCCTTGACTGATGTGCATATGGTCCGTCCCGCGAGAAAACCAACATTATGGCCTCTGCGTAACGTATCGACCCAGATCAGCCTGCGCAGTCCGCGCAGACTGATCCGGGCCGACACATTCCGTCTCAGGGCTATATAGGTATAGAGTAATGTTTCCTGAAAGATAAAATCCACAGGAGGCGAAAAGCGTATATCCGGGTAAGCCTGCGCGGCATGCTTAGGCAGATCCGGGACGATACTTTCCGCTTAGTCAACACTGTTGGTTTTCTCGCGGGACGGCTCATATGTCATTGACGATTCTTGAAAACTAAAAACACGAGACGATAGGAATAGACAGTTTTAAAATAAATCAATAAAAGTAGATTATTTAAGGAAACAATAAACACTGAAAACACTAAGACACTTATGTTCTTTGCTGTTTTTCTCTCTATACAAAAATAGTTTTTAATGATATCGTGGTTTTGCAATTAACAGAAGCTGCTAGCGAATTTCCTCAGTAAATGTTAATTATAAACGGTTTAGAAAGTAATAACTTTTAAAATACGAAAAGGTTTCTATCGAATTAACCATTCAATTAACAAGAAATGCCAGTAATGCAGATTTATACAGGGATGATTAAATCATTGTGAGAAACTTTGATGTATTGCAATCTGTTAAACCCTTTCCAACATACATACATACGCTTTCAGACGCCTCTGTAAGTGAAAACTTTTGAAAGCATTGTGGTAGAATGAAACATTGCTCATGATGAGCTATTTCTTCATTTGACGAGACTTTCAACTCGATCCATTGATCATACTTTCATTTGTAGACATTTTAATCATTTTTGCCTGGATGTTTTGAAATGCAGATTTGTTATATGTTGGAAAGGGATAAAACATGATCACCCCTTACTCTATCATACGCTGCCCTTTAAACAACTATAACATACAGTTGACCAAGACAAGGTTACAAATGTACTGTCTAATCTTGACCAACATGGTTCGGTTTTCCAGCAACATGTACTGGTAGAAAAAACCCATAATGTGATAGGAATTCTAACTAAACTCAAATATATTCGTGTGAAAAAATAGTTAACAACATGAACTGAACGACAAATGTAGATCCATATCAACATACGTATCCTTGCAGCAAGATCCGTACCAACACTGTTTGAAAGGTGTCACAACTATTTCAAGAAGCTTCTGAAAACAGTGTACATATCGGCTTATCAGATAACAAGGTAACGCCGACGGTATACTGGAAATTTAATAAATGTTATGTCCGGGTGTTTGCTGTTGCCGTTTTCAACATTAGAAACATGAATCCGACCTCCAGAGAACACTCGAAGTATCATCCTTGACCGGCATGAAGTCCAGGTGAATTATTTAGCCATCTAGTCGTACAAGATTCCATGGAATATCTAGAGAACGGTAAGTGCCTTGCAATGATTGTTTAAGTCTGTTGTCTGAGCGTAGTATTAGAGTAATGTCAACTTTCTAGTAACCTACTAGTAGAAATATGTCGATTAGGCTTTAACGCCGTTGTAAACGTTTTTAAAGTTGTATTAAGGCGACCAAGTCACATACCAATTTGTTTCTTGGCTTTTTGACATCAGGAGTATTCCACACAAGTCGTTTCAAGCAACTGGCTGCTCAGTTCCATGTTTCCTATTAGAAGGGATCATTCAATGATATGTTAAACACTACTGAAAGTTTGGATCGGATTACTTGGAAACGTGACTACTGGTTAACCATTTCCCACCTGTAGATACATTATGACACATCCGCAGCAGACGACGTTTGAAAAGTCACAAAAGTAGAAAGCGCTCGAGATGAGCAATTATTTCTCCTTTTGACACAATCTTTTCCAAATATTTTCAATCGTAATTCTAAAGCTTTCATATTCTTTTACAAGATATTTTCGTCGTCTGCTGCAAGTCTTTTGTATGTGGGAAAGGGAAATTGCTTCATAATACCACATCATTCGTTCATCGTCCGCTCACAACCCTATATCACGCGAGAAAACCAACATTGTGGACTCTGCGTAAAATATCGACCTGGATCAGCCTAAGCATGCCACGCAGGCTAACCCGGACAGAGACTTTTCGCCTCATGTGGATTTTCTGTTTCTGGAATCATTAATCTATACATCTATCACCATGATACGGAATATGTCGGCATGGATTAGCATGCGCGGACATCGCAGGATGATCTTAGTCGGTACATTACGCATAATCCATAATGTGTTTGTTTTTCATGGAACGGCTCATATATGATTTCTTTACAGAGCGTTGTTGCTCTTGTTTTTGTTCACGCTTATTCAATTCACATGAATGTGATGTCAAAACACGAACATTTACTTAGATTCTTAGTCTGTATGTTTACTGAAATACGCTCTCTGAAGCTAAGGGAACCAAGTTTTAATTAACAAATAATTCTCCACTTTAAAAGATGTTGTAAATCGTTCATTAACGACCCTTTAACGCCCTGATGAATATATAATTTGTTTATAAAGTATTTCACGGTAGTGGAATATCTAAACTTTGGTGAATTCTAAACGTAATTGGAGTCTATAAGGCCATTCAACAAGTTTCAATCGTAAAACCAACTTAATTATGATTGAGTCGCGACTGACGGCTTCGGGTCTTGTTGTGTCAGCCTGCAGTGTTAACTCGATTGATCATATGCATGCGTAATCATTTAGTATAGCTGCAGATGTTTGTTTTGTTTCATTGGGGTTTTACGCCGTTTTCAACATTATTTAAGTTATATCACGTCGACAGTTCACTAATTAATGATCCCTGGGGTAAACAAACCAGTTCTAGGCTAGGCAATGTGCATTGCCCAAGATCACTCCACCATGACCATTGGGCCGCGACTTGCTACATATATAGCTCCAGATTGAAGTTTGAGTTGTAGTCCAATGGATGCTTCTCCAATATCTAATAGTGTGGTCCTCTTACGGAGATGCACTAAGACCCGATGATAAACAGACACGTGATATAATTATACGAGGCACACCATTAACCCTATCCCTCATACAACCAATCTGCAGCAGACGACATATTGGCCAAAATATGAAAAATTACTATAAATGAAAATAAAATGATGGGATAAAGTTGCAAACATTGTAGCAAAAGGAGAAATGGCTCATATTTCTTTTTCGTTTTGTCACAATATCGAGGGCTTGGCGTGAAACAGTTGTAACTAAAAACCTATTTTGAAAACCCTGGTTTAGGGGCAATTTTGACCCTTTTGTAAACAATGCAAATTTAACGAGCAATGGCACCTAAATTTCCATTGTTTACCAAGATATATGATTTAACGCTTATAAAGACTTTATGGCGAGGTGATTAACCAAGTGGTAAAAAATACCAATTTTAGTTACAACCGTTTCACGCAGAGCCCTCGATGTGTTTTTCAAAAGACGTGTACTTACTACGGATGCATCAACATGTGTCTATATGAGGCTAATATCATATTGGCTTTCTGAGGTTGCGAGTTCGATCATAATGAAGATTTAAATGCGAACTTTTAAAGTGTGATTAATACTCTTTATTTGCCAAAGTTCATAGGAATTACCGAATTTCTCATTGAGGTCAGACTACGCAAAATAGATCCGCTGTCATGCTGCTCTAGCGCCAAATAGTCCCTAAACAAACCTTTGTTTACGTAAACATGAGTGTATACCATCACCAGAATGCATTGAATATATGATATTGAGTTCAAATTCATTGTAAATATGTAAAAGATGCACTGGAAATGATTGATTTTATCATTTTTAATAGTTTGACCTTGTTTGGAAGTGAAAGTAGAGAATGCTGAATACCGGTTTTGTCCGGGCCAAATTTGGTCCAAAATGACGGTAACCATTTCGCCTGGTGAACTCTTTCTTGCATAATGCATGACCCCCATTTTCTTTGGATTGTATTAAAGCGTCGATGTAACTCTTTTCAATAATATATGGTGTTCTACATGAGTAACGCTTAGAAAGTGTGACGATTAAGGACTGAATCTGGTCGATCAATATGGACAAAAAGATGGAATGCTTAACCCTTTCCCTTATATAGTGGCTTTCTGACGTCTCCGCAGCAGACGGCTTTTTGAAAACATAGTGACAAAAGAAGAAATTGCAATTTCTTCTTTTGCCATAATGTTTTCCACTTTTTGTCATAGGTTATCCATTCAATTATGGAGATTTTCCATGTTTTGACAAAATACGTTCAAAGTCGTCTGCTGCAGAATTGTCGTATGAGGGAAAGGGTTAATGGTTATGCCCCATGTTCATGAATGTCTGTTTTCTTATGGCACGCAGGTATGCGATATTTATCTATTTATACCAAGCGATGTGAAGTCGATGTTTAAGTATAATTTGTTTAAAATCCTCAACTTAGAACAATTTGCTTAAGCTGCAGTTATGATTACAGCTTAAAAAAAATGAAAAAACCATGATTAACATCATATCCACCGCGCCACCTATTGATTCAGTCCCGTTACAAGAAGACAACCGACGAACAGTGCAGACTCAGACCGGACTGTTTCGATGCGTGTGCTGACCTAGATATACTCTGATTGCTAATGCCTAAGTAAGATATTTCCACTTAACCTGTGGCATGGATTGATTAACTATACGTCTGTCATGGATCCATCGGTGCGTTTATCTAACCTCATGCACACTCACTTAAAGCATTTATAAACAACGTGACACAAAGAGAAATATTCTTCTACTCTGTTTTCAACCATTTTAAATAACTCAAATTTAGTTTGAAAAATCAATCAATTAATCACTCACTCACTCAATCAATCAATCAATCAATCAATCAATCAATCAATCAAGCAATCAATCAATCAATCAATCAAGCATACACTCAATCAATCAATCAATCAATTGATCCATATGCCAATCAATCAATCAATTGATTAATATGTCAATAAATCAATCAATCGATCGATCGATCAATCTGTTAATTAAAGATCAATCAATTGATCGATCGAGCGATCAATCGGTCAATTATTAAATCAATACATCTTTCGTCAAGCGAAATTAATAACGTTTTGCAATAATTTTACAGGTTGAATCAATATCATGATTTTATGAGAACAGAAACTAGTTAAAATAAGATAAACGTTAAGCAATCAATTCAGTGTAAACACGCGAGTTATTAAGTGTTAAATTGTTTACACAGTATGTGTATAATTAATCGAAGTCGGCAGAAGAAAGAATCATTTGCTGTGTAACCAAATGTACCTGCGTGTACCTACCTGAGAATTTACCTACATACGTTTAGATAGAACAAACTAGGGTTTTGGAAGAAAGCTCTTTACAAAAATACTACAGTATGGGGTTTAACCGCATGAAAGAACTATCTTTATTTTCTGAACTCGAGTGCAAACACGGCTTTTATAGGGTTGAAAAAGATATGGAAACATGATTATTATATGTTCATTCATTTGTTTATAAATATTTTTGTGAGAGGCCGGTTTATTGTGTCAGCTTTGATATCAACAGTTATTGTTCAATGAAATGGCTGAATATGTTAATTGTGATTCGTTTTTGTTGATTCTTCGTGGATAAAGTAATGAGTTTGGTAACAGATGGCGATTGACACTGGAAGTCAGCTTTGCGCATGCGTATGGACGTATACTGTTGAAACAACTTGTTGAAAACGGACTTTTCTGTAGATATGCAAACTAAGTGATCTTAACTTTAAATGTAATGGAACAGTTTTAATCATTAACACATATATATTAGCTACTTCGTTCTCTTTCATGTGGTTACATTCGTTATTCAGTGTGAACAGAAAGTGGCGTGTTGTTGGAAATACGTACCAAGTTTGGTTGGGATGGTAACAGCAAAGTGTGAGGACTGTGCACAATGACTTCTGCTTCGCTTTTTCTTCTATGTCATCTGATATTCTCTTTCCTGGCATTCGTAGAAACAGGAGGTAATGTATCTCAGTTAAACAACTACCTAAATCCACATTATAATTACCTGTATTGATACAATGATTCAAAACGTAACGATAACTTCATATAAAGTGATATTTAGGATTTTTGAAAAATGGAAACTGCACCTAGAGAATACGAAAGTAGCCCTCGTTCTACTATACGTGTTGTTAACATTATTTGCAAACAATGAAGATCACGATGAGCTTACACAGACGTGTGGTCATATCTTGGTCTCCATTTCTGAAGCTTAGATAAACAGAACAATATCTCTCTTACGACCTTACCAAACCCTATGTTGTGGGTTCTCTTAAAAAATTCGCTCATTTAGACGATTCGCTAGAGTACACACAACGTAGGGTATATGGATCATACGAGAAATGCTAACCTCATTTAGAACTCTACTACCTGATGATTCCCAGTATGCAACCATGCAATTAATTAGTATACTACACAGCACTTTGTTCTATACCTTGATAATCGTTCTCACAAACACTAACAGTAACACGCGCTGTCCAGACCGTAAATCTACAAGTCTTTGGTCTGTCACATACGCCCCCTTTTGACTACGTGTTAGTCTTATTGGTAAGGACGTACACACTTATATAACTTGTTAAAGAACGTTAACTACGAGCGTGTAAAAGTTCCCAGGTAAAATATATCTCTTAACATATATTGGCTCCATTTCGATCGTTACATTGTTGATTTACTGTCAGATCTCTTGATCGCACAACATGTATTTAACTCCATTTCGATCGTTTTGTTGTCGTGTTACTGTCTGACCTCTTGATCGCACATCATTTCGATGTAAAAGTTCCAAGGTAAAATTAATCTCTAAACATGTATTCAACTCCATTACGTTCATTTATGTGTTGTGTTACTGTCTGATCTCATGATCGCACAACATACCGCAGAGCGTTTTTCATGCTCTAAAATCCTTAATTGACATCCAAAACCTATGTTGTGAGAACTCAAAAGAATCGTCTCACTGAGACGATTCTTTTGAATACCCACACCATAGGTTTTAATGAGTGCTAACAGAGATATTATATAAGAAATACCTATTTACTCCTCCTTCTCTAGTCCTCTGAATTACCGACACCTGTCACAAAAGTAATAGTAGTTCAGTTAGTTTACATTTTGATGTCGAAATGAGTTCTTACTTATACTAATCACGTTCGGTATCAACATCCTGGATACTAAACAAACATAGAACTGGTTAGGCACCAATGGATCATAGATAAGTGATCGGTCAGTGTAGATCCAGATCAGCCAGCGCATCCGCTTAGTTAAATATTAATTTGCACTATTTGATGGCGGGGGGGGGGGGGGGGGGTACCTATTAACACGTCAAATGAATGTTTCGTTGATGAGCAGTCGGGTGTATTCAGATCGACCTAACACGTCAAATGAAGGTTTCGTTGATGACCAGTCGGGTGTATTCAGATCGTCCTAACACGTCAAATGAAGGTTTCGTTGATGACCAGTCGGGTGTATTCAGATCGACCTAACACGTCAAATGAAGGTTTCGTTGATGACCAGTCGGGTGTATTCAGATCGACCTAACACGTCAAATGAAGGTTTCGTTGATGACCAGTCGGGTGTATTCAGATTGTTCTAACACGTCAAATGAACGTTTCGTTGATGATCAGTCGGGTGTATTCAGATCGTCCTAACACGTCAAATGAAGGTTTCGTTGATGATCAGTCGGGTGTATTCAGATCGACCTAACACGTCAAATGAAGGTTTCGTTGATGACCAGTCGGGTGTATTCAGATTGTTCTAACACGTCAAATGAACGTTTCGTTGATGACCAGTCGGGTGTATTCAGATCGACCTAACATGTCAAATGAACGTTTCGTTGATGACCAGTCGGGTGTATTCAGATCGACCTAACATGTCAAATGAACGTTTCGTTGATGACCAGTCGGGTGGTGTATTCAGATCGTCCTAACACATCGAACACTCGCCTAGTTAAAAGCTGTATTGGTGGGTACACCTTACACACGCCCGAGTGATCACTGTGTTAGTACAACCGGAATACACATCACAACTCGCATCGAACACTCGCCTAGTTAAAAGCTGTAATGCCATTGGTGGATACACCTTACACACGACCGAGTGATCAGTGTGCTAGTACAACCGGAATACACATCACAACTCGCATCGAACACTCGCCTAGTTAAAAGCTGTAATGTCATTGGTGGATACACCTTACACACGACCGAGTGATTACTGTGTTAGTACAACCGGAATACACATCACAACTCGCATCGAGCACTCGCCTAGTTCAAAGCTGTAATGTCATTGGTGGATACACCTTACACACACCCGAGTGATCAGTGTGTTAGTACAACCGGAATACACATCACAACTCGCATCGAACACTCGCCTAGTTAAAAGCTGTAATGTCATTGGTGGATACACCTTACACACGACCGAGTGATTACTGTGTTAGTACAACCGGAATACACATCACAACTCGCATCGAGCACTCGCCTAGTTCAAAGCTGTAATGTCATTGGTGGATACACCTTACACACGACCGAGTGATTACTGTGTTAGTACAACCGGAATACACATCACAACTCGCATCGAGCACTCGCCTAGTTCAAAGCTGTAATGTCATTGGTGGATACACCTTACACACACCCGAGTGATTACTGTGTTAGTACAACCGGAATACACATCACAACTCGCATCGAGCACTCGCCTAGTTCAAAGCTGTAATGTCATTGGTGGATACACCTTACACACGACCGAGTGATTACTGTGTTAGTACAACCGGAATACACATCACAACTCGCATCGAGCACTCGCCTAGTTCAAAGCTGTAATGTCATTGGTGGATACACCTTACACACACCCGAGTGATTACTGTGTTAGTACAACCGGAATACACATCACAACTCGCATCGAGCACTCGCCTAGTTCAAAGCTGTAATGTCATTGGTGGATACACCTTACACACGACCGAGTGATTACTGTGTTAGTACAACCGGAATACACATCACAACTCGCATCGAGCACTCGCCTAGTTCAAAGCTGTAATGTCATTGGTGGATACACCTTACACACGACCGAGTGATTACTGTGTTAGTACAACCGGAATACACATCACAACTCGCATCGAGCACTCGCCTAGTTCAAAGCTGTAATGTCATTGGTGGATACACCTTACACACGACCGAGTGATTACTGTGTTAGTACAACCGGAATACACATCACAACTCGCATCGAGCACTCGCCTAGTTCAAAGCTGTAATGTCATTGGTGGATACACCTTACACACGACCGAGTGATTACTGTGTTAGTACAACCGGAATACACATCACAACTCGCATCGAGCACTCGCCTAGTTCAAAGCTGTAATGTCATTGGTGGATACACCTTACACACGACCGAGTGATTACTGTGTTAGTACAACCGGAATACACATCACAACTCGCATCGAGCACTCGCCTAGTTCAAAGCTGTAATGTCATTGGTGGATACACCTTACACACGACCGAGTGATTACTGTGTTAGTACAACCGGAATACACATCACAACTCGCATCGAGCACTCGCCTAGTTCAAAGCTGTAATGTCATTGGTGGATACACCTTACACACGACCGAGTGATTACTGTGTTAGTACAACCGGAATACACATCACAACTCGCATCGAGCACTCGCCTAGTTCAAAGCTGTAATGTCATTGGTGGATACACCTTACACACGACCGAGTGATTACTGTGTTAGTACAACCGGAATACACATCACAACTCGCATCGAGCACTCGCCTAGTTCAAAGCTGTAATGTCATTGGTGGATACACCTTACACACGACCGAGTGATTACTGTGTTAGTACAACCGGAATACACATCACAACTCGCATCGAGCACTCGCCTAGTTCAAAGCTGTAATGTCATTGGTGGATACACCTTACACACGACCGAGTGATTACTGTGTTAGTACAACCGGAATACACATCACAACTCGCATCGAGCACTCGCCTAGTTCAAAGCTGTAATGTCATTGGTGGATACACCTTACACACGACCGAGTGATTACTGTGTTAGTACAACCGGAATACACATCACAACTCGCATCGAGCACTCGCCTAGTTCAAAGCTGTAATGTCATTGGTGGATACACCTTACACACGACCGAGTGATTACTGTGTTAGTACAACCGGAATACACATCACAACTCGCATCGAGCACTCGCCTAGTTCAAAGCTGTAATGTCATTGGTGGATACACCTTACACACGACCGAGTGATTACTGTGTTAGTACAACCGGAATACACACCACAACTCGCATCGAGCACTCGCCTAGTTCAAAGCTGTAATGTCATTGGTGGATACACCTTACACACGACCGAGTGATTACTGTGTTAGTACAACCGGAATACACATCACAACTCGCATCGAGCACTCGCCTAGTTCAAAGCTGTAATGTCATTGGTGGATACACCTTACACACGACCGAGTGATTACTGTGTTAGTACAACCGGAATACACATCACAACTCGCATCGAGCACTCGCCTAGTTCAAAGCTGTAATGTCATTGGTGGATACACCTTACACACGACCGAGTGATTACTGTGTTAGTACAACCGGAATACACATCACAACTCGCATCGAGCACTCGCCTAGTTCAAAGCTGTAATGTCATTGGTGGATACACCTTACACACGACCGAGTGATTACTGTGTTAGTACAACCGGAATACACATCACAACTCGCATCGAGCACTCGCCTAGTTCAAAGCTGTAATGTCATTGGTGGATACACCTTACACACGACCGAGTGATTACTGTGTTAGTACAACCGGAATACACATCACAACTCGCATCGAGCACTCGCCTAGTTCAAAGCTGTAATGTCATTGGTGGATACACCTTACACACGACCGAGTGATTACTGTGTTAGTACAACCGGAATACACATCACAACTCGCATCGAGCACTCGCCTAGTTCAAAGCTGTAATGTCATTGGTGGATACACCTTACACACGACCGAGTGATTACTGTGTTAGTACAACCGGAATACACATCACAACTCGCATCGAGCACTCGCCTAGTTCAAAGCTGTAATGTCATTGGTGGATACACCTTACACACGACCGAGTGATTACTGTGTTAGTACAACCGGAATACACATCACAACTCGCATCGAGCACTCGCCTAGTTCAAAGCTGTAATGTCATTGGTGGATACACCTTACACACGACCGAGTGATTACTGTGTTAGTACAACCGGAATACACATCACAACTCGCATCGAGCACTCGCCTAGTTCAAAGCTATAATGTCATTGGTGGATACACCTTACACACGACCGAGTGATTACTGTGTTAGTACAACCGGAATACACATCACAACTCGCATCGAGCACTCGCCTAGTTCAAAGCTGTAATGTCATTGGTGGATACACCTTACACACGACCGAGTGATTACTGTGTTAGTACAACCGGAATACACATCACAACTCGCATCGAGCACTCGCCTAGTTCAAAGCTGTAATGTCATTGGTGGATACACCTTACACACGACCGAGTGATTACTGTGTTAGTACAACCGGAATACACATCACAACTCGCATCGAGCACTCGCCTAGTTCAAAGCTGTAATGTCATTGGTGGATACACCTTACACACGACCGAGTGATTACTGTGTTAGTACAACCGGAATACACATCACAACTCGCATCGAGCACTCGCCTAGTTCAAAGCTGTAATGTCATTGGTGGATACACCTTACACACGACCGAGTGATTACTGTGTTAGTACAACCGGAATACACATCACAACTCGCATCGAGCACTCGCCTAGTTCAAAGCTGTAATGTCATTGGTGGATACACCTTACACACGACCGAGTGATTACTGTGTTAGTACAACCGGAATACACATCACAACTCGCATCGAGCACTCGCCTAGTTCAAAGCTGTAATGTCATTGGTGGATACACCTTACACACGACCGAGTGATTACTGTGTTAGTACAACCGGAATACACATCACAACTCGCATCGAGCACTCGCCTAGTTCAAAGCTGTAATGTCATTGGTGGATACACCTTACACACACCCGAGTGATTACTGTGTTGAGACACCTAACAACTCGCATCGAACGTGTATTGATCTGCTTTCATAGATGTGGTAACATGTTTCTTAAAGATGATGTTAATTTATATATAACAAAGGGATTCTTTACTCAATATCCATTGAACGCGGTTAAGTCTTTGTTTGGTTAATACGAAAACTTTTATAACGTCGATAAATCATCGGCTTGTTATCAAGACTATAGTCATGGCAATCGGATTTCTTTGACGACATATTCTGCTTTGTCTTCAGAAACATGCACATAGGTCTGTTTTAACATTAGTTTAAAAAACCTATTTATTTTACATTGATTTTGAAACCAGCTTTCAGACTGTATTAATCACGCTCGATGTGTGCTTCCTAGAGATTAAACCAGTACTCGCGCCCTTTGTGTAGCATTATCATCCCAAAAGCAGAACCCGCTCATCACGGGATTCGAACCCGCGACATTTGCAACGAGAACCCGACGCTCTACCACTGCACCACTGTCTTAACATTATGCAGGGTCATTCCAAATACTTTAAAATTGGTAGTAAACCATAATGTTAGATCACTATAGAGACTCCCACAATTACCTTTTAGTAGTAAATAGATAACTCATGGTTTATTCAAATTATCAACTGTTAATACATAATTCCTTGCACGTTATTATGATACTCCAATCGTAAAATCAAATTGATATTCAAGTATACGTAAATACACACGTCGTTAGCTGGGCGCTAGTTCTAAGTAACAATTATCGGAACGATCAGTTTTACGATTCTAGCACATGTATGCAACATTGTGGATTCTGCGTATAATATCGTCCCGTATCAGCCTAAGCATGCCGCGCAGGCTGATCCGGGCAGACACTTTTCGCCTCCTGTGGATTTTTGGTTTCAGGAATCATTGTTCTATACCTCTATTCTCCGGAGACGAATGTGTAAGCCAGGATTTGCCTGCGCAGACTGATCTTGGTCGATACATTATGCAAAGTCAATAAGTTGGTTTTCTCGTGGAACGGCTCATATTTATTTATCATCATGGAGAATAATCAATTCCTCATAAATCATTATGGTTAATCATTCTAAGGTATCCCAAATTCAAACACTTGAAGGAAAAAATAGAACAGAACTGAACATAAGATTATTTAAAACACAAGCATATACAAAATGTACATGTTAGCTCATTATGCATAACATACATAATTAACACACATTGTAATACAATAAGTAATCATCCAATAGATGGTTTTTCAAACAAAGTAAATACATTTATAAGGTTGATACATGTTATTAAGATGGTTGTCCTTGAATCATGAATCTTGTTTAACCAAGTTATATAGTACTAATATGTATCTAAGTTTGGGAAACTAAATAAATTAAGATTCACATACATGAATGAAAGCATATTAATACAATTTTGAAAAAAACCAAAACCGTATTTTGAAAATTACTAGTTCAGATGGTAAAAGAGTATATAATAATAGAGAATACAATGGTGTATTCAGATTATCCCAATTCATTCGTAGTGTGGTTAATGTTAGTACTACATGTACCAGCTACCTGAACGATCTATTCGTTCATAAATGTTGTTCGCAGCGTAAAGCAGTTAACATCCAACACTTGTTAAGGTTAAATGAATACATCTCAGTATATATGAGTGTTGGTATAGAACACTAAATATTCAGATCAGCATATGAGCCTACGAGAAACCCAACATTCTGGTATCTGCGTAATGTTTCGACCCAGATCAGCCTGCGCAGTACGCGCAGGCCAATCCGGACCGACACATTCCGTCTCAGGGGGGTAGAGGTATTAAGTAATTATTCCTGAAACAGAACATCCACAGGAGGCGAAAAGTGTCTGTCCAGATTAGCCTGCGTGGCATGTTTAGGCTGATCCGGGTCGATACTTTACGCAGAGTCCACACTGTTGGTTTTCTCGTGGGACGGCTCATATGTATCCGCAAAGTGTGATCAACATCTTTACTTGCCAGCTTGTACATATGCTAGTAAGACAGAGAATATGTACAGGCTGATCTGGTGCTGCACCGATCAGAAATGGCAACCACTACATTGTGTCCCACGGACGGGCACATATAAAAGTATAGGAATCTTTCTATGACAAAATGATAACCATTTCGAAAAAAGGAGACATTTTCTTTCTTCTAATTAATCAGCAGCATATGCATTTTAACCATCCATAGAATGACTTTGCACCAGCCTTTGAAAATACATCATTAATCCTACCGAAACAATTATGTTTAGACGAAAAGAAAAACAAATGTAATGAATCTTTCCGCGAACATGTATATAGATCTACTTCAATCGTGTGGCACACATAAACAAACACTAATTCCATTAACCCTTTCCCTCATATAGACGCTTTCTGACCCCTCTACAGCAGACGGCTTTTTGAAAACATAGTAACAAAAGAAGAAATTGCACAAAACGTGCAATTTTTCCTTTTGTCACAATGTTTTCCACTTTTAGTCATAGATTATCCATTCAATTATAGAGATTTTCCATTATTTGACAAAATATTTCAAAGTCGTCTGCTGCAGAATTGTCGTATGAGGGAAAGGGTTAAAGTATAACGTTAATGTGTGTTTATATAAACAGTAGGTTATGCTGTTGTGCCAGCAGACAGTGGTACAGGTATAGTATAACTAAACTTCACTAATGTGAACATTATCACGACAAGATCATTATTGTAAACATAAGGTTATCGACTTTTTCAAAATCACGAAGGTAAAAAATGCAATTACTGATAATTGACCGGTCGGACCCATACCAATATAATGGAATTGTCCGATAATGTTTACATTACCAAATTCTAGTTACATCTACAAAGTGCCTCTTTTATTTGAGTAGATCCAATTAATATGGCTTAATATACACCGCTGTTTACTCGTAACTAACATTTCTTTGTCATCGAACCGAATCAACCTGTCTTCTTGCACCAAGGTTAATCATGTAGTCATGAAGTCTTTAAAAGCGCTAAATCATTTTCTTGGTAAACAATGGAAATGTTGGTGCCATTGCTCGTTCTGAGCAATGGCATCTAAATTTGTATTGTTTACAAAGGGGTCAAAACTGCCCTTAAACAGGGTTTTCAAAATAGGTTTTTAGTTACAACCGTTTTACGCCAAGCCCTCGATATATCTCTGTAGTTAGGTGAACGTTGGCTTTAAGTCACGTGTAAAACAGATACATTTGAACAATTCACTGTTAAACAATGAATGAATGAATGTATATTGTTTTATGGCGAATCGACAGCTAAGGTCATTTAGCGCGCAATTAAATTTAATTATTCATGATCCCTGGGTAAACAAACCAGTACTAGGCTAGAAAATGTGCCTTGCCCAAGGGCACTCCACCATGACCGTAGTGCCGCGACTGGGGATCGAACCCGGGACACCCGGTTTCGAAATCCCCGACGCTAACCACTCGGACCACAGTGAATTCCCCTGTTATACAAACTAACGTTTTGCTGAATAATATTTAACTTAAATCAATATACTGGTATGTTATGTTTAAATATGTGTATCTCATCGTGTTATTATTTAATTATTTGATAACTATAATCATAACTGTACACACAATTAAATATATATTGAGTCATTTAAATCAAATTGATCAAAACGTAATTCTATAGCATTGAAACGGACTACATCTGCATTTTTTTTTATTTTAGTATGTTGTTAAGTGGTCATTGCGCTACTTTCGGTCTAATAAGAAAATGTGATTAAAGTATTTAAAATGGTTGCTCCATGAAAAAATATATCCTTACTTTGTGAAGTACTAGTCTGTTGCATTTTTATCTATGGCAAAAAGGTAGCACCAGGAAGAGATGTCCATTAATTAAGTTAGTTATGCATATTTGCTACCAAAACAAAATATAATCGGTTAGTTTTTAACCCTTTCCCTCATACGACAATTCTGCAGCAGACGACTTTGAACATATTTGCTCAAATAATGGAAAATCTCTATAATTGAATGGATAACCTATGACTAAAAGTGGAAAACATTGTGACAAAAGGAGAAATTGCACGTTTTGTGCAATTTCTTCTTTTGTTACTATGTTTTTAAAAAGCCGTCTGCTGCAGTGGCGTCAGAAAGCGTCTATATGAGGGAAAGGGTTAATTGTATCGTTGTTTGACACTGTTGATCTGAACATCATGAGACTGTTCCTCAACCCTTTCCCGCATACATGTACAACAAATCTGCATCAGACGACTTTGAAAACATAGGGGACAAAAACCTGAAAAATCTCCATAAAAGATAGCTAAATTGTTAAATAAAGTTGAAAACATTGTTGGCCAAAGGAGAAATTGCATATCATGAGAAATTTCACCTTTGGCCAGAATGTTCTCAAAGGTCGTCAGCTGCTATTGCATTAAAATACGTCTGCAGAAGGGAAAGGGACATAAAAAAAGTATTGTGGCAAACGAAGGAACTTTTCATTATGAGTATTTATTTATTTTGTCAGGCAATTTCACATTTGGCTACATTGTTTTCAAAAGTCGTCTGCTGCTATTGCGTCAAAATGCTTCTGAAGGTGGTAAAGGGTTACAAGCAGCATCAAGCGGTTACAGCTCTCAGCAACACGGAAACCGTTTACCTGATACGGTATTTTTAGAGGTGCTCGATCCCAAACAGGCAAATAATTAACTAGATAAGGAGGATGAAACTAGTGTTTACCCAACGATATCGTGTCTTATGACTCAACCAAACCCTATGTTGTGGATATCCAAAAAGAATCGTCTCACCGAGACAATTCTTTTGAGTACCCACAACATAGGGTTTAAGGGTCATTAAAGAATTTGGGGATTCAAAATACTCTACTTATCTAAAGCTCTCTTAACTCAATTCTCAATTTATGAAAGTTTGGGACTATTTTGGTAACTAAATGGGCAAACAATGCTGATTTCAGGTGAGACAGCTCGTTACGAGCTGACTCATCTGAATCTGCATTGTTTGCAAAACACGCAATATTGCCTGTGGCACTGAAAGAGTTAAAATATAATTCTTAACATCGACAAAATAATCAGACACGATCCTAAAGTCATTGGTACCCACATTTGAAGAAATAGAGGCGAACATTCGCAAATTAAGAGATTAAGGTATGTGCGTGAAGTTGGCTCTATGATCGGTCATCGGCCATCGGAATTCAAACTGTTCCGCTCCCGTGACAGCGCGTTCCACTCCCGTGACAAAAGCCGGGCGTTCCATTTCCGTGACCGAATTCGTCGTAGGTCATTGTACATTCAAAAAACGAATGTCTAATTGGTCGGTTAGACGTTATACATTCGATTATACATTCGATTAGACATTCGCAAATTAAGAGATTTAGGTACCAAATTCGTTGGAGGTCACTGTTCATGAAAAAAAACGAATGTCTAATTGGTCAGTTAGGCATTAGACATTAGATTAGACATTCGCAAATTACCTAACTTAGGTTCCAAATTCGTCGGAGGTCAATGTACAATTAAAAAAACGAATGTCTAATTGGTCAGTTAGACATTAGACATTCGATTAGACATTCGCAAATTAAGAGATTTAGGTTCCACATTCGTCGGAGGTCATTGTACATTAAAAATACGAATGTCTAATTGGTCAGTTTATACATCAAACATTCGATTAAACATTCGCAAATTAAGAGATTTAGGTACCAAATTCGTCGGAGGTCATTGTTCATGCAAAAAACAAATGTCTAATTGGTCAGTTAGACATTAGACATTCGATTAGACATTCGCAAATTACGATATTTAGTTTCCAAATTCGTCGTAGGTAAGACATATTTTAAAACATCGACATTGGATTTCATTTAGAAATACGTTTCTAGCAATAAAGTACCCCACTGTTATGTTTTTTGACTCGGATCTGTATTGCGGTATCTAATGGAGTATCTAGTTAATTGGAATTCTCGGAAAAACTATAACACATAGTCTGCAATAACTGTGTTGGAACGACGCACTCCCTGAATTCCTGCTCCTCTATTTACGAGATTATCGTATCATGTAAGTGTTGTATAGTTAACACTGAATGACAACAGTATCAACAATCTGGCACGTCAATCTAGTTACTAATAGAATAGCAGAGAAATGGGACATGGAGTCAGTGTACTGTAGACGTGTGTGTTAGAGAGAGAGAGAGAGAGAGAGAGAGAGAGAGAGAGAGAGAGAGAGAGAGAGAGAGAGAGAGAGAGAGAGGAGAGAGAAGAGTGAGAGAGAGAGAGAGAGAGAGAGAGGAGAGAGAGAAGAGAGAGAGAGAGAGAGAGAGAGAGACGAGAGAGAGAGAGAGAGAGAGAGGAGAGAGAGAGAGAGAGAGAGAAGAGAGAGAGAGAGAAGAGAGAGAGAGAGAGAGAGAGAGAGAGAGAGAGAGAGAGAGAGACGAGAGAGAGAGAGAGAGCAGAGAGAGAGAGAGAGACAGAGACAGA
>JASEVX010000002.1:95765605-95792032 GCA_031761405.1 Serripes groenlandicus
TCCTTTCCAGGAAAAAATGCCTAGGTGTGTCGGTGCTATACGGTGAGCACATTAAAGTACCAAAGGGTCTTTTCGGAAAGAGCTAGGGTATCGCACTCGGACTCCATTGTATCTATCTCTGTCTCTTGAAAGTATTTGCACCTGTCGGATGAGTTTACATGATAAAGTGTACGCTATCAAATGGGCCTTTAGAAGCTAAAAGCTTATGCTCAATTAGAGCAATTGGTCTCTATAATTATTAAAAAAAAATCAGAACAGTGCTCCAGGAATGACATGTGTGAAATAAAGATCTGTCTGTACATCCATCCTATCTGATTCAATTACACACTGCTAGTTAAATATTTCTGTAAAGTGTTTGTAACTATTGGGTAGACTGTGAAATAAAGATCTGTCTGTACATCCATAATATCTGATTCAATTATACACTGCTAGTTAGATATTTCTGTAACGTGTTTGTGACTATTATGTAGACTGTGAAGATAGAGATCAACACTAACATATATATCTGAATCTACACTGGTCACACATGAATGGTTCGTTTTCCTGTAGCAATGCTCGAATATACTGTTCAAGCGTTTTACGGTAAATGGGAGCTTCAGAGCTACAATGCTTGATTTGCATTGTTTTCTCAACATATAATCAGACAGTGAATGTTCTGTTGATGCAGTCCATGTGCATAGTCTTTTATGAGTCTTTGATGCTCGCAAGTGCAGTGAAATTCCTTTCGTCATGACTCGGCTTTATAATAAAGCGGTGCTGCAAGAAATCCAACCTTAGCGTATATAGAAAACGTATAGATCTGCGTTTCCGTTCAGGCTAAGGATCCAAATTGAATCATCATTTGATGAACTGGCTAGCACGGCAGAGCTACGTGTAGATAGGACTGCACGGATGCACTGTTCGATCTGGAGTTTACGCTTGGATTTCATAGAGTTCCTCTCAACTATATAAACGGTCTAATACAAGCTGCTCTCATTGATTCGTTTCTTAAACTCACCGTAGAAAAATTATATTTGTTTTGTTGGTATATCGAATTATATGGGCTAAGTGAACCACGAAACTATAACTTAGAAATCTTCTTTTCGCTTTGATGGTTAAAACAGATGCCCCGGTGTATTGTGGGGGTAATACGCGGATTGTGGGTACGTTCTTTGCATCTAATATTACTGTTTATCCATAGACTCCGTGTTGGTATTGCTGTATCATAATATCTAAAGTGAAGTTAACCTACTAAGCAAACTACTGTACACGCATTAACCCTTATCCAACCCTATATCACCACTTGCATAATATGAGCCAACCAACATTGTGGACTCTGCGTAAAGTATCGACCCGAATCAACCTAAGCATGCCGCACAGGCTTACCCGGATATATACTTTTCATTTTCTGTGGATTTTCTGTTTCAGAAATCATTACGCTATACCTCTATCCCCCTGAGACAGAATGTGTCGGCCCGGATCAGTCTGCGCGGACTGCGCAGGCTGATATGAGTCGATACATTACGCAGAGGCCATAATGTTGGTTTTCTGGCGTGACGGCTCAATTATCTTTTGAATGGAATGTGCTAATTATATGATAGATGACAAGTGAACAATGTAGATTGGTCACACATTGCCTTAATGTGAGTTACAAAGAGTCCGTGTTTACTCGAAGATGAATTAATTGCATTTATTATTTTTTCTGATAAATTTGCTGATATTATAAGAAAAACTACTTATTTACGAGGGGTGTTAACTTATTCGGGGAAATGTGCTCCCATTTCTTTAGCTTTTGAAGCATTTTCGTAAAATTGCGCTAGTATGTAGATCAGGATATTCCCTATTCTTCAGGTATGTGCTAATCGTTGATAATGACAACTTGTTACTTTAGTAACGTCACCGAAGTTAACCGGCCAAACTTTTAGTATTTCTTAACTCTTTCAGCGCCGAATTGTTTAAAGTAGACTCTTCCATGTTCAAAATAGAGCGTCTCCATTCTCATGTAATACATTTTTTGGATTATTATGATGAATAAAAGGCAAACAATGCTGATTTCAAGTGAGACAGCTCGTTACGAGCTGACTCACTTGAATCTGCATTGTTTGCAAAAACCTCAAAATTGCGCTGAAAGAGTTAATATATAATAATTTACTATGTTATCGAAACATTACGTCCATTATCTTTAATTCTAAAGGAAAGTCTACCAAATGACAACTCAATGACCAAATGACGACTAATTAATTCCGCCTTCTCTAACATGATTTTTGAAACGTCATTTTGATTCAGAAAAATCAAAATATGGTATGTTTTCTTAGAACAGGTGTTACAAAGAGTGAAGAACGGTGGTCGGCCATTAAATCCAATGTTGGAATGGAATTTCCGAAGCAAAAATCATGGAAAAGTTAAAAAATGTATATGTTGAAACTGCAGTGAAGAGAACAAAAATCTACGAGGGGTATAAACGCATCGAGGAGACAAGAGAAAACATCGGGGAAGTTATGCGTAGCGGTTGTCCGAAATCCACAAGGTCATCACACGTCGTCTACGTCAGAGAGTAGCTAGATAAAAAGCTTTCCTAAGCAGTCCAGGTGTATAAATATAACATACAGACAGAATCGTTTAGACGTTAATTTCTAGAGTCATTGCTTGAACAGTGTAGGAAGTGTATCTGGTGGGGGGTGAACTGAAAAGCATTGAGTGCTTGTTCAAAGAATAGTTATTCAATTCGCGATGATTTGTTGTTTCCTAATCTGTGCTTACTGTGAACCTCCGTTTGATATACCAATTATTCCTAGTTAATTATTTATCTGAAATAATTAGGTATATACTTATTTACTTTTGTCTATGCCATATTCTGTCACATTGTAAATGGCCATAGACAAATTGTGCCAATGTTTGCCATAAAGTATTGAATTGAAAGTAATTGGTGAAGAAAAGACAGTAGCAACATATTCAGTGTAAATCAGAGTGACACAGAGAGTAAATATATAAATAAATTGTGAGAATGAACAATACATGTACCGTATTAATCATAATAACTTTAAATGATACCAAACCAGAGGGTCATTAAGAACCCAAATCGCCACCCGTGACTCATTAAGTTGTAATCTGTACTTACAACGAAATATTTGAGGCGGACGTTTTATCGTGAGCTCTTACTGAAAAACCGATGCTAGTACCAGGATATTTCTATTTCGTTTAGAACTAATTCGGTATCAAAGGAGATCGAGTTCCGCGCATGCGCATCATTCCATTTCCGCTCTATCGTTGTGATAGGACGCGCAAGATTTTGTATCTCGATAACAAATCAGGATATTTCTACTTAATGGATCGTAGCTAAATAAATAGCAAAGAGTTCAGATGAACCACGCCTTGTGAAATCCAGCTTTCGGGTGTGATATTATTGTAGAATTTATGATCAGATTATATTCGTCAATTAACCCTTTTCCTTTTGTAGAAGTATGTTGACGCCTCTGCAGCAAACGACCTTTTTAAACAGTGAGCTCATAATGAGCAATATCTGCTTTTGCCAAAATGTTTTCAATTTTAAATTATTAAACTTTCAGATATGTGCCATTATATTGCCTAGATGTTTCCAAAGTCTTCTGCTTTTAATTTCTTGTATTTGGGAAAGTGTTAAGTGTTGTATAAATTAGTCATAATTGTGTTAAAATGTTTCCACGATTTTTTAATGACGATATCAGCCGTTCCACGAGAAAACTAACATTATGGTTTCTGCGTAATGTATCAACCCAACTCAGCCTGCGTAATCCGCGCAGGCTAATCCGGGGCGACACATTCCGTCTCAGGGGGATGGAGGAATAGAATAATGATTCCTGAAACAGAAAATCCACAGGAGGCGAAAAGTGTATGTCCGGGTAAGCCTGTGCGCGATGCTTAGGTTGATTCGGGTCGATACTTTACGCAGAGTCCACAATGTTGGTTTTCTCAAGGGACGGCCAATTGGGCGAATATTGGGCGAATGCTGATTTATTTAGATCTTCACGGGGACGTACAGTCCTTATTGGTGAACTAATAGTGGCCCGTGTGTCCTTCCGGTAATCACAATTCTAGACAATATAACTAGAACACGAGATAGGTAGATTGACTTCATCACCTGTAGCTCTATGAAGAGTTCGAGAGACAAAACTGCAACAGAATGTCAGTAAATATCACAGTTATACAAGCTATTCTTGGAACAGCCTTAATGCGTTACTTTAACACCAGGAAACATGTGGAATATGTCTTGAAAATGCATGCATATGCCATCCTAGTCATGAAAAGATATAGACCGTCCTGTATTTGAACAACGAAAGATTGGCCTGTGCATTTGTATGTTTAAACACATATAAATGTTCTAGATTGTTTCCATACATCTATTGTTTTGCCATTAGTCTCCTATTTGACTTATACTTAAGTGTTATATCGAGGGTTTAGCGTGAAACGGTTGTAACTCAAAACCTATTTTAAAACCCCTGTATTAGGGGCAATTTTGACCCTTTTGTAAACAATGCAAATTTAGGTGCCATTGCTCAGAACGAGCAATGGCACCTAAATTTCCATTGTTTACCAAGAAAAATAATATAACGCCTTTAAAGACTTTATGGCGAGGTGATTAACCTTGGTAAAAAAATACCAATTTTAGTTACAACCGTTTCACGCCAAGCCCTCGATATGTTTGTGGTATGTTGGGCAAACTTGCCCCTTTTCCTGAATAAATATATCTATCTCATCTCAACTCAAATACTGTAATTAGGCAAGTCGCAATTAGATGTGCCATTGGCCAATACCAAAAACATACACAATGATTGAACATGCAAACACATGACTACACAATAAAATATCATGTATACTAATATGTATATAGATAATACATGTAGCATGCTTAATATTAGCATACTTTAACCAATGACGGCTAATATTGGCCCGTGTATCTCTACGTTATAAACAAAATAACCACATTTTTTCAATTGATACATGATTGGATTAAGACTAAATGCTAGAATCGCAGCCTGTCAGACAATCTAGAACTGGCAAAGATAAGCCGAATTAAATAAAAGGTGTCTAACTTGGACCTGGATTTGGTTTATATCGAACCGTTAACATTATAATTATAGAATATTTCATCTAAAGACACTTATCGGAAATGTCTTCAAGTTTACAGCATATAGTACGGCGTACAACTTTTGAGAGCTCTAAACGATACCGATATTGCTGGTGAATTAACAAAATGTTTTAATCTGCTTTGTTCAGTACTGAAAGTGTTCAACTCTTTCGCGCGTACAGACGCATTCTGACGCATCTGCAGCAGACGGCCTTTGAAAACATAATGTCATAAGGAGATAATGTTCATATTGAATAACTTTTCCTTGTGCCACAATGATTTCAACTCTTTTCAGTAATTACACTTTCCTTTTCCACATGAGAATAAACCGACATTATGGCCTCTGCGAAATGTATCGAACCAGATCAGCCTGCGCAGTACGCACAGACTGATCCGGGCCGACACATTCCGTTTCAGGGGGATAGAGGTATAGAGTAATGATTCTTGAAACAGAAAATCAAGAGGAGACCAAAAGTGTCTATCCTGGTAAGCATGCGCGGCATGCTTAGGCTGATCCGGGACGATACTTTACGCAGAGTCAACAATGTTGGTTTTCTCGCGAGACGGCTCATATGTTTGTCCAGATATTTGCAAATTCGTCTGCTGCAGATTGGTAGTACGTGAGAAAGGGTTAACGTCGGCTACATGTTGATTATATCTGAAATTAACCAATAAACGCCAGTAATGTCAAATGTAAACACTATCGTGAATTCATCAATCAAACGATTCATCTTGAAATAAATGTTCCGGGTCAGAATGTTTTCATTTGCATTTGCGAACAGTGAACGCCCATCCTCTCCTACACGTTCGTACTCGTAACATAGTTGTGTGTTCCCGGATAATTACAATGCAATCCTAGGCTGAAATGCATTCTCTCATGCGCTTACTTAATTGCAACATAGTCTTGTTTTCTCGGATACTTACAATGTAATCCTAGGCTGAAATGCATCCTGTCCCAGTAAAAAACCCAGAAGACTAGACAGTGGACTAGATTAGCTTAAACTTATTTATTTTAAATCGATTGCGAAACAAGCTTTAAGCTTATATTAATCACGCTCGATGTCTGCTTCCTGGATACTTAACCAGTACTCGCGCCGATTGTGTGGAAAAATCCCAAAGTCAGGACCCGCTCATCACGGGACTCGAACCAGGGACCTTTGATGTGACAGGCCGACGCTCTACCTCTGCACCACTGTCTTCCACTGACTAGATTGGAATGAGTAAACAGTACTTTTCTCATCATTAATTATCTTAGTACTCATTCTTTTGAGTACACACAACATAGGATTTGAGTGTCAAATAAGGGTTTTAAAAAGGTGAAATATGCACCCTATCTAGAAATCTGGACTGGAAATAGAAATACGTTTATATGATAGCACCAAGGAGATGTTACAATATCACAATGTCGCCTGAATCATCCTCAGCTGCAATGAAAAAACATAGTTCACAGCTTCGTTTCAGTAAGTTTCTGAATAAATGTTTTATAATTCAAGGCCGGATGATACCAAAAAAAACACTGTTTATTTCCGACTATAATAGACCGGTTCTAGGGGCGTAGCTCCCGTTAGGCACTGTAGGCACGTGCCTGCACTTTCTTTTATTAAAAAAATGCCGCAAAATGCAGCTGCGGCGATACACATCTGCGTAATGTATCGACCAGATCAGCCTGCGCTGTCCGCGCAGACTGATCCGGCCGACACATTCCGTCTAAGGGGGGATAGATAGAAACAGAAAATCCACAGGAGGCGAAAAGTGTATATCCGGGTACGCCTGTGTGGCATGCTTAGGCTGATCCGGGTCGATACTTTACGCAGAGTCCACAATGTTGATTAACTCACGAGACGGGCCTACACATTGATTATTGCCAAGCTACGCCCCTGGGTTTATCCATATTCTTATATTTTATCATAAGCATTGCGGTAATAGAGAATCCGATATATATTAAGACTGATTCCCGGTGATGAATATGACTAGAATTTAAATACACATGCGGATGTTTTCTATATTTGTAAGATCACACGAACTGGGTATTTTATAGATGCCGGCACTGAGATCTATATAAGATTTACGTCGTTTTTGTAAAACTCTTCTCGGGGAGAGGGAAGCAAAAAACCCCAAAACCCAGTCGTCGTTATTTGACAGAAGTTACAGAAGAGTGCCAAATTATCCCCACGACAAACGTTTTTTACAAGTCGTCTTTGTGAACACCTTTCGGGCCGCGTCTGGCGATTTTGGGGATCTAATTGCTTCTCTGTTAAAGTGCCATTTATATTTAGGTGTACGTGCAATAAAATGTGGTCACACATCTAGTTTATACTCATTTAGTTATGTATACCATCACGGTGGACAGTGAATACTCTTATGAGATTGTGTATAGGCGCAGGCGCACCAGAGTCTTCACTGTCCGGAGTTGCAACAAGACTCAAAGTTTGAAGACACGGCTCCGTTCTGTAAAACCATTAATAACTTCTCAACATTTGAAGTGTAAACCTTACCGCTTGCACTTCCGTGCTAGATTGATCCCACAGAGAAGATGGAAATAAAACACTGATAGTTATTAAACCTTTGCTCAAAAAGTTGAAAAAGCACTGTTACAATGTAGTGTCAATACAAACAATACAATTATGTCATAGGAGTTATTGTGATAACGAAATCTAGGCTCAAACTTAAAGCCACATAAAACGACCACAACAAATACAGATATTAACGACCGCATACAGAAATCGTCGAACAGATGGCGATCAGATGGCGATCAGAGAAATGTCCGATAGTACTGCGAATGAATGAAGGCTGATCGGGTTTTTTCACTGTTCATGAAACATGTGTTTGTCAGTATTAGAGCTTTACTGAGAACTCATAAATACATCGTATTTTTCCGAAATGACACGTATTGACCGCGAATACATTTTCCCTTTACTAAATGAATTGATTTTTTTTAGTTATACTTTAATAAACATTTTTTATTTACAAAGCCACATGTTACCATACGTTTTTTTTTAAAGATATTTTCCTTGTAACTTTTCCTATAACCTTTCCCTTAATCATGTGTTTTCTTAACGACATATTTTGACATGCGCGTGCTGCGTTTTTGCACGAACACAATGGCACGCCAAAAAACTTGATGTAAGCGTTGCAAAAATAGGTAATTATGGCTAAAATAATGCTTTGTTATTATTAATAGTGTCATAAATTAGTAGATGAAATGTCTGCATCACGTTGATAGAACTACTCTCTTTACTCATTCGCGAGCCTGGATTATCTTGCGTTCAGTGCAGTCATTTGATGGCTCTCGGTTTTCACGGATTATACCTGAAGTGAATAAACTTTAATATTATTGGATGGTTGGCTATCGTTTGCTACCGTTTACTATCGTTAAATTTCATTGGACGCAGGTCCGGTTTTGCCAAATTTGCAGAAAAAGCTTAACCCACACGCGCAATCAAATATAGCAATACAAATACACTATACAATAAATCAAACAGGTACGTAAGCAATAATTTATATCTTTGTTAAAATCACCTAACTTTAAATGATGCGATTATAATTCTTAAAGAAATCTAAAAAGGCGATTTTCATCACGTAATTCTGATAAGTCATGACGGCATTAGTATCGCATATGTAGTGCATGCAGTGCGAACTAGGTCTACTTCGTTTTCAAAAGTTGTTAAAAAAGTCACATAATGCAGGCTGAGTTAAACAATTACGTTATACCTATATATAGCAAAACAGACATAAAAAGACACAACATTGGTTTGAAACGTGCCAACCGATTTCGTTTATTCTACTCATCAGGACAACCCTAATAATAATTATAACGTAATACATGATGTATAAAACGTCATAATGATTATAAGGGTTGCCCTGATAAGTAGAATTAAGGAACCGGTTGGCAAGTTTATCATGTAGTACGTTATAATGATTATAAGGGTTGCCCTGATAAGTAGAATTAAGGAACCGGTTGGCACGTTTTATCATGTAGTACGTTATAATGATTATTAGGGTTGCCCTGATGAGCAGAATAAACGAAACCGGTTGGCACGTTTAAAACCGATGTAGGTTTTTTTTTATTATAATTTTTTCTTGTTCCGGTATATTCCTTTGTTTTAAATAATATATATATATTTCCTATTACATCAATATAGTTGTAGATTAACTCATGAGATAAGTGATAATGTACTTTACATAGAAAACCTGGAACAGTTCCAATGCTTTGATATCGGAACAGCGGCGAGCGAAACAATCGACCAATGTATTTCAGTCGTGTCGTGTGATTTTGGGCCATAATGCGTCTGCGTACAGTCACACCGGAGTCTCGACCGTCCGTATAAATGGTATAATACCTAAATGTACTATCTGACAAAATAATTGTTTGCTGAACTCTTGTATTAGCCCGCACTCGGCTATATCGAGGGTTTGGCGTGAAACGGTTGTAACTAAAGACCTATTCTGAAAACCCTGGTTTAGTGGCAATTTTGACCCTTTTGTAAACAATGCAAATTTAGGTGCCATTGCTCAGAACGAGCAATGACACCTATATTTCCATTGTTTACCAAGTAAAATGATTTAACGCTTATAAAGACTCAATGGCGAGGTGATTAACCTTGGTAAAAGAATACCAATTTAAGTTTCAACCGTTTCACGCCAAGCCCTCGATATGTAGTCATTTGACAAGCTAATTAATTTGGAGATTTATTACGTTTTTAAATGGCTTTAGATACCCTATAATTATGTTGCTCGTGATGTGCGTGTCAACAGATTTTTTCAAAGACGGTGAGTCCAAAAAACATCATATCAAGGAAACGGGTTTGTAGAACCTCATACAAATGGCCCAGAACAGCATTATTCATGCAAACCATTGAATCGTGGTGCATGTATATATATATATGTTATATTCCAAATTTTAATGTTTATTTTATTAACTAAAGTAATGGACCGTGGACAAGTGAATATAGTATTCGGACCATAGGTAGATACGACTCCTAGATACGGACCATAGGTAGATACGACTTCTTCGCGAATATTCATATATATCTTCTGAAGGAAACGATTTGCCTGTCGCGATATAATAGGAACATTATTGTGTGTGTCCATAGCGAGACTGCAGGATCCGAACACATATTTTCAAATGCAGTGGTTCGAAGAATGAAGTGACCCATCGCTATTTATTTAATTTTCCCGACATTTATACTTGTTGACGTCTGTCAGCTCAACCCTTCGAAACGTTTAATCCTTTCACTGCCGAATTTCACAAAGTCGACTCTTCCGTGTTGAAAATTGGACCACACCATGTTTTGTTCAACAGGTAATTTGGATAAAACTACGGTCTGAGTGGCAAACAATGCAGATTTCAGGAGAGACAGCTCATTATGAGCTGTCTCTCCTGAATCTGCATTGTTTGCAAAAACCTTTAACTACCTTTGCATCAAAAGGGTTAACCCATTTAGTACTTACAGTAGGAACATTAATGCATATGCAGCAGACAACTTAAGAAAACACTGAGGCAAAAAAGAACTTGCTTAAAATGAGCAATTATTTATGATGGTTTTGTTTTTATATTTTTGCCCAGATATTTTCAAAGTCGCCTGCTGCAGATGTGTTGTAATATATGTGGAAAAAGCCAACGTATTTTGCATCGAAGATATTGATACACATCAAGTCCACGAAGTAAGATTGGGCCGTAAGCCTCATTGACTTCTCTAGAAGACTAATCGATTTTCCCATTACCCGATACCCGACATTGGGCGTTATCTCGTTTATACCGTCTCCTTATCAGCCCATCCGTGGGAGTACTTAGGTTTAGACCCAGATCAGCCTGTACATCCGCAAAGTCTGATCAAGATATTCACTTCTCATATATTATTGCACAAACCATGTTATAAGCTTTTGTATAAGCAGCTAAGACGAATCAGATGTAAAGGCTGATCTAAACATACACAGAAATGCTTACTTGTACCTTTTGTCATGAACTGACAAATAATGTTGTTTAAATATCGTAACTTTAAGAATATGCTGTGATATGAATAATGTATATCCTCGACCAATATACATACCTCTCGCCCTATAATCACCAGTTCAAGTAGTTCATTAGATTATTCAATTGGTGTTCGCTCGCCGGATTCCTTTTAACGGTTATTTGACTACGTTAGTATTTCCCCCGAAACAAACACGCTTTAAAGTCATCGCAGCAGATGACTTAACACACCATTGGTGGGAAGACATATATTTACCAAAGCGATCGGTTTCACATTTTCCAAAACTCTCTCCACTTTGATATATACTTCACGTATATATGAACGTTTCTGAGTGATACATGTTTACCTTGGTTTACCTTGGTGTTGAGATCCTTATAGGCTACTGCCTCTCTGATCCATCTCAATTATGTTTTGTGTTTCCCACTTCCGATCCTTCGTGATCCGGTGTAAATTCTATTGGAAGATATTTCCAATACACATTTAATTTGTTCTTAAAACTATTAACACTGCTGGCAGTAACTAAGTCCTCTGGCAGATTAGTCCATGTTTCAATAACACGCTGGGAAAAATTGGTATTTCCGTATATTTGCGCGGCAGAATCTTTTATAATCTTTCAGGCTATGGCCTCTTGTTTGAGTATTATTTAAATAAGGAAAATATCGCGGCAGTCTATTTTGTCTATTTTGTAGATTACTTTATAAGTTTCTACCATGTCTGTTCGTAGTCTTCTGTACTGTAGTGAGGGAAGGCCTAATTTTTTAAATCTTTCTGGGTAACTTAGTTCGTTTGTTGATGGTAGTAATTGTGTTGCTCTTCTCTGTACGTTTTCGATAGTTATCTTTTCTTTTTTATTTGTTGTCGTCCAGGCTGTGCTGGCATATTCTAGATGTGGCATAACAAGGCTCTTGTATAGTATAAGGAGCATTTCTTGATCTAGATAGCTGAATTATCTTTTTATTATTCCTAACATTTTGTTTGCTTTTTTGACATGCGTATTTATGTGATCTTGAAATTTTAGTTTGCTGTCTATTATGACTCCGATGTCTTTTCCTTGAGATGTCTTGGTGATTCTGTTCCCATCCATATAGTATCTTTGCACTATTTTCTTCATTTTGTCCAAAGTGAATATGTTTACATTTGTCCTTGTTGAGTGTTTGAATGTCTTTATCGTTTTTGATGACAGAATATATTTTTGTGTCGTCTGCATCAAGTTTGGTCGTCTTTATTACTGTGTCCGGTAGATCATTTATATAGATGGTGAACGGAATCGGGCCCAATACACTGCCTTGGAGTATTCCGCTTGTCACTGGTGTCCAATTTGAACTTGCGTCATTTAGCACAACTCTTTGTTTTCGTTTTGAATCTGTATTGTTTGCAAAAACCTAAATATTGCCTTTGATGCTGAAAGAGTTCAATAAGTTTCCATGCACACTTTAAAGGTATTGTGGGTACATAGTTTGTCTGCAGTTGCCTGCTCCTACACTTGCACTATATGACCAAATATGGAGATCTCTAGACGTGGTATAGCCAGCAAAAGGCTTTAGAGACTTTAGATCAACCGGTTTAAACCTTTCAAACCCCACAAGTAGTTTGCTTCATTATATATAAGCCGTTCCACGAGAAAACCAACATTGTGCCTAAGTTTGCCGCCCAGGCTAACCCAGAGAGACACTTTTCGCTTCCTGTGGATTTTCTGCTTCATGAATCATTTCCCTATACCATGACCCCCCTGAGGTGGAATGTATCGGCCCGGATTAGCCTGTGCAGTCCTGTGCAATGATCTGAGTCGATACATTAAGCAGAGTCCATACTGTTGGTTTTCTCTTGGAACGGCTCATGTGTATTGGTTCCAAACCTCAAGTTGTATGTGTCCGCTGTCGAGTTAACGAAATGCAATTGTATATTAACTAAGGTACTATTAATGCGATAGCGATATATACGGTGAGGTGATCAATCTAGTTGCCATTGTTGGCTGAAACAAGAAGTACCGATTTACTCTAGTATGTTGGGTACCAGACTACATTGCTGGTTCTAACCAGACTACATTGTTGGTTCTAACCAGACGCACCGATTTACACTTGTAAGTAGGGTACCAGATTACATTGGTGTTTTTTGCTAGACGTTCTAATTTACTTTAGTTTTCCGGGTACCAGATTACATTGTTGGTTTTTGCCAGACGTTTCAATTTACTTTAGTTTTCCGGGTACGAGACGTGTGAAGAGGGTTAACGAGTTTATGGATTTATATGATTGATGATGAGATATAAAGTAGTAATGCACGCTAATGCCTGTGATATTGAATAGACTACGTGAACATTTCGAATATGTGAATACTTTATATTCATCTTAATGTTCAAGACCGGTAAATCAATTCTGACTTTTTATTCGTTCCATAATTGTCCAACTTCGGATGTGGTTTCTTTTTGTGTGTGCCATTTTTCTAATTATTCGATCCCTATCTTTATTTAACTTGGTAAACCCTGTTATGAACGATGCTTTGCCATAAATCATATACCTCGTTTATCATGTTCTCACCATAATTACCAATACTTTAATCTGTATAAATTATATACCGTACGTACACTACATGTATCATGTCGTCGATTTCTAGTACTCGATGGTTTTTGTACTATGTTATACAATCTGTTAGCTTTAAAATTAGTCAATATATATAGAATAAAACAGATCTTAACTTGACGTAATGGGTAGAAGTCTTGAGTCCCTCGCACCATCCATGCCTTGTCCTCGTCAATCAGCTCTCTTGGACGTATTCCGTTCGGCGGTAGCTAGTTGTAACCTGGTATGCTCGCGAATCAGGGTGCTCCACCTCTTGAGTGGTCTTCCTCTGGGTCTCGGATGTAACGCACGGGAGTACAAAGCTTCTCAGGTCTTCTGGTAATATGGCCAAACAAACTTAGGAGTTTTGTTTTTAATATGTTTGTGATTGTTGTTTTCATGTTCAGGGCTTATCGTTTAGCCTGAAGAATGAGGTAAATCCTGTGTGCTTTATGTATTCAGTTTTGAATTTATGCGCGGCGGTTCATGATGACCACCATAAATTCAATTGTTGCCAGTGTCTACTCTGATCACCATGCACATCCACGCAGTCGGAACTGGATCTACTCTAGTGTTTGATACACGTCATGCATTTCTATCATATAGCATGGATGTACAAATAAATGTCTTGTAATACAGACAATATAGTTTCTTTTCTTGTAGCACGGTTCACAATGTTGATCAAGTGTCGTATTACCCCTTATGATTTATAAAATGTTTCACAAAGACCATATAAATGCTAACTTTATTAACGAAATATCAGCGTCAAACAAAAATATTGAACATGTCTTTAACGTAACTTGATATAAACGATATATGACACCTACATGTATGCAGCAAACAATGTAGAAAACGAGCTAGGTTTCCTTGCAGTACAGATCACACGTTGTTTCGAGTGTTGTATTAGCCCTTATAAAACCAAATATCTTTCACAATGATTCTATAAGTGATCACTCAAAAAATAACGCGATGTCAGCTCCAAACAAAAATGGTGCATGACCTGTATCTGAAAATAAACGAAAGGTTAATATAATGATTGTAAAGTTATCGGATTTAAATGTATAATAACAGCTATCTGCGCAGACTGATCCGGGCCGATACATTCCGTCTCAGGGGGATAGAGGTATAGAGTAATTATTTCTGAAACAGAAAATCTACAAGAGGCGAAAAGTGTCTATCCGGGTAAGCCTACGCGGCATGCTTAAGCTGATACGGGTCGATACATTACGCAGAGTCCGCAATGTTGGTTTTCTCGTGGAACGGCTCATATTCTTTGAATTACTATAAAATGACTTTACCAACCTGGAAATTGCTTATTTGTCTGATAGAGGTTTTATGCGGCTTTCAGCAACAGTATTTCAGTTATATCGCGGCGTATCCCTTGTAAACTACCAGCACTGCAATTAGTATTTTTCCTGACACCGATGTACGTGTATCAGTCGGAATGCTGTCACCCTGAGCGTCAAGGAAAGAAACCATTTCAAAATGTGCACGTTATGCGGTCATTATCTAACTATATAAATGATTGTATCTTGTCAAAGCCAAGCGGTACAAGTTGGCAAAGGTGAAAAGTGTAGGTTCAGATCAGCCAACGTATCCGAGGTTTCATCAACATATTAATAACTCACCGAATATGTATAAAAAAGCATATGAAAGTAATTTGCGAACAACGTAGAACTTGATCAGACTGAGCGGATGCACAGTCTGGATGTTCGGAAAGGTAAGGTTATACCTTTTTGCATGTACCGGCTCATAAATGATCATTATAGACGACGATTAAAGTGCGTTCGTTTTCAAGTTGGTTCTCGCAGGCATATTTGTTTTCACATATAGCATGTTAGATCTTGACGGGTCAGAGATCGATTTATACAAAACGTTTCATCAAATTTCATTTAACTCTTTCAGCGCCAAAGGCAATACTGTTGCTTTTGCAAACAATACAGAGTTCAGGTGAGTCAGCTCGTAACGAGCTGCCTCACCTGAAATCTGCATTGTTTGGCTTTTATTCATCAAAACAGTCCAAACCATTTATTACATGAGAAATGGAGACGTCCGCTTTTGAACATAGAAGAGTATACTTTAACAATTCGGCGCTGAAAGAGTTAAGCAAATATTGGTAAAGAGAAGCCCCTCTGGGTTTATTTACCTAGTATAGGCCATGTTGCACGAAAATCGACATTCTATTCATAGCCACTGGCACATATTGCGATTAGCATGCGTCTCCACGAAGTCTGCTCATGATCTTCCATGTATATAATTTAGTCTTGTAATCATTTGGGTAACCTCAGGTGACCAGTTGTATACAGGCTCAGCCGTAAACGGTATCCGATGTTATCTTAATTGACATTAATCTAAACATCGAGAGAAGGCCGGACTTAGTGCAACATAAATCCATTGTAATTTCGTTTGCTTAAAATTATTTCGCCGTTTCATCTTGTTTCATACTTTCATGTAAATGTTTGTTTTTATGTATGATCCACTAAAACCAATCTTCCGAATTAGTTTTCTTAAAGCAAATTTTAATATTTCATAACTAAGCTACTACATACGGTAATCAACATTTTAAAAAGAAATTAATATACGACGAACTAGATTAGGTTGGATATTTACAATACATCTGCAATAGTCTATAAATAAAAATATGATGAATAAATAGGGGAGAAATAATGATATGACAATGCCAATGACAAATGACAACTATTTATGTTTTATTTAAAGCAATCGACCCATAACAAGAGAAAAAACATGATAACACAATGCTTATTAATTGTTCATTGATTAGGTTTTAACGCCGTTTTCAACAATTGTTCAGTCATATCACGGCGACCAGTTCACCTACTCATGCGTTTCCTGGTTTTCTCACACCAGTACACCGCACAACATACTTTCCAAGCAACTGGCTGCTTTTCCACATAGACTGTTAAACAGCCCATTGGTGAAAGACGAATGCCGCATGCCACAGTGACTTTTGTCAAACGTCGGAAAGAATGTTGGCCGAGCCGGGATTCGAACTCACATCCCCTGGATTGACAGCCCACGTCGCTACCGACTGAGCTACCGGGGCTCGGCCAATACTTATTAAACAACATCCGACTGCGTGCCGTTTTTTACCATTCTTCTCATTACCGTTCACATATAAACCGTCCCGCGAGAAAACCAACATTATGACCTCTGCGTAATGTATCGACCCAGATCAGCTTGCGCAGTCCGGCCGACACATTCCGTCTTAGGGGGGTAGATGTATAGAGTAATGATTCCTGAAACAGAAAATCCACAGGAGGCGAAACATGTCTATCCGGGTAAGCCTGTGCGGCTTGCTTAGGATATCCGGTGCGATACTTTAAGCAGTGTCCACAACATTGGTTTTCTCACGGGACGGCTCGTATTCAGTTATTCCATGGCTTCAAAAGTTGTCTGTATCAAGAAAGGTATAGCGAATACTAGGCACACTTGTATTAATCCAACCTGAAATGCAGTTTGGTTGTTAACAGATGTCGATACAATGTAAAGTAATGCGCTTTATTGTTTTATGAAGACAAAACCACCTTAAAACTGGCATTCATTTGATTTTCACCTATCCTCTTCAGTTAGTTATTGTTAACCCTACATCTCGTATGAGCAACTGCATGGTTTGCCACATTCGTATCATAAATCCGCGTGATGCAGGTCGTCAAAAAGGTGTCTGTACCAGGAATAATTTTAATAATACAGACACACGTGTATTATTTCTAACATGAAAGGCAGTTTGGCTTTTAAACAGATGTCGAAACAATGTGGAGAAATGCGCTTTATTGTTTTATGAAGCATCTCTTGGCATTGCTTTTGGTTTTACCTGTCCTCTTCGGAAACTGTAAACCCAACATAATCGCGCAAGGATTAAATGCAAGACAGTTTGTTAGTTTTATACTTTACGTTTTGGCTGTATGCAGCATAATGTTTATGAACAAGCCATTAAACGAGCGTAGATAAACATATGTCGGCGAATCCATGAAATCTCACCAAAATATACATTTTTTGTCAGAAGTTTATTGAATATCTCTATGAACAGTGTAGTTGTATCTTCAGTTAGATTAGACGGTAAAAAGGTACTGGTTGACTTGGATTTACACTGGCCTCAAATCCCCTTCTTTTCGTTGTAGTAGACCAAGGCTTATTTTAGTTTAACTTCCAAATTTGCCGAAGTACATGTATATGTGAAATGGCGATGGGCACAACTACTTCCTGTTGGCTCCCATTCCTGTATTGTTGAGCTCATATTTGAACAAAGTGCAATAGCAGAACACTTGTTATCAATAGTCGTCCGTCGTCGGATGTCCTTTTTGTAATTCCAAGTGTATTTTTGTGACAATTGTATTGCTATTTTATGTCCGAGTTTCAGGCAGCCCGTTTGGCTGTTACATCAAAACGGCCAAATAAATGATTCAATCGTTATTGCATAGACGCAGTGCCTCTATTCACGTAGACATAAGTGGGAAACACATATAAACGTGCGTGCTGGCATGTTCTAGATTAGAGACTGATTAAACTGCAAACTATGTATCTGATAAAAACATATGCACAAATGCCTTGGATTTTACAATACGAAGTCTTTCATACTTTGTTAACTTATCGAGGGCTTGACGTGAAACGGTTATAACAAAAAACCTATTTCGAAAACCCTGGTTTAGGGGCAATTTCGACCCCTTTGTAAACAATGCAAATTTAGGTGCCATTGCTCAGATCGAGTAATGGCACCTAAATTTCCATTGTTTACCAAGAAAAATGATTTAACGCTTTTAAAGACTTTATGGCGAGGTGATTAACCTTGGTAATAAAATACCAATTTTAGTTACAACTGTTTCACACCAAGCCCTCGATATGAGTTTCACGGAATCCACCATAGCAACCATGACACCCAACCATTAATGTCATAAGTAACTCTTTACTCCCAAATTAATCAAATAGGTGTTTTTAGCTCACCTTATATGATCGTTTATGATAGTCAGTGCATTCCGGTGAGCGATCTATTTTTTATAGCCCTCGTGTTCCTCTTGTTCTCTGCCCCATTACAATAATACTTGGTCAACAAACTCACTCTGCTGAAATATTAAGTGAAAATACTAACGTGCCTTCATACTTGTTACACTGCAATATTGTCTTGAAAATCGCCACCTCTATAACTTCAACGTTTTGATTTTTATATAAATAAGTAAGAATTCAATTGAAATATTCTACGAATATTGTTCTAGTTTGTGTTGGTGGTATAACAGGGCTTCTGATTCCACTTAGAAACCTAAATCTGCCTCACTGATTCAACTTAGAAACCTAAATCTTTCTCACTGATTTAACTTAGAAACCTAAATCTGCCTCACTGATTCAACTTAGAAACCTAAATCTGCCTCACTGATTCAACTTAGAAACCTAAATCTGCCTCACTGATTCAACTTAGAAACCTAAATCTGCCTCACTGATTCAACTCAGAAACCTAAATCCGCCTCACTGAGTCAACTTAGAAACTTAAATCTGCCTCACTGATTCAACTTAGAAACCTAAATCTGCCTCACTGATTCAACTTAGAAACCTAAATCCGCCTCACTGATTCAACTTAGAAACCTAAATCTGCCTCACTGATTCAACTTAGAAACCTAAATCTGCCTCACTGATTCAACTCAGAAACCTAAATCCGCCTCACTGATTCAACTTAGAAACTTAAATCTGCCTCACTGATTCAACTTAGAAACTTAAATCTGCCTCACTGATTCCACCTAGATACATTAATCTGACTTTCTGATTCAACTTAGATACACCAGCCTGCAATGCTCGATTTTGAAAGGGAAACGAAATATGACTATACGGCCCCTTTTGTTGTACTTGATTCGATCAGCGAACAGTTGTTATGAATGAATATGTACCTACATTAAGCTGAATATCAGTGCAATATGATCTGGCTCTGCACGGTACAGAGACATGGAATGACTATCATATCTATTTTTAACAATTGTTAAAGATTACTTTGCGTAGAACAATTGTCGTGTAGTCATTTGTAAGATCAGGCGTGTGTTCAGGTATACATGACACACCGAGCATTCGGGTGTGTGCGTGTTAAAGGCTGTGATATGGTTGGTGGGTTCAGATAGAACTCGAGTGCTCTGTATGTTAGTACACCCTGAATATACCCTTGCTATGATGCTAACACTCTTCTTTTATATATCGGGTACAAACTTAAGCTATCTAAACATTTGCCCGATAAACAATTAAGAAATTGCAAAACTTGTTTTTATTATCTATTCAAAATATTTTCCATTTAATCAATACACACTTTATTCAAGGTCATGTCAGTTATTCAACTCATCTTGAGGTATATAATTAAACAGCGTCAAGAAAAAAAAATCGCCTTTGTATAATCGATTATTGAATGCTCTTGAGATCCTTCCGATTGTAGCCGTCGCTGTTCATTTGAAAGAGACCTAGTATATGTTTATGTAAGATTCCACAAAAAATAGTGATCGATTGGTTACACTCCGTTATCGTTGTATGCGATGTTAAGTCAGAAGGTCCCCTGTTGCGACTCAATGACGTATGGAATACGAGAATAACAGAGAAATGCAGTTGGAACGCCAGTTTGTGGCAAGTTGAAACAGAGTACATCGCATCATTCTGTATGGATCAGATGATCTAACAATGTTGGTCACTGCATAGATAGTCAAATATTTATTTACTGTCGATGGGGTATAAGTGTACAATATTGTCATTCCTATGTCGTCCATAAGTATTAATGGTGAGCTTTTCCATGCCGTAGCTATTTCTGTAGATATTAGATGTTCTGGTTTGTTATCTCTGACTTGTATATTTTTGTTCTTGTTGCCAGGTTTGATCGCCCTTGTCGATTAAACTCTTAACAAAATGATCCTACCTTATCTTAATTGCTTGTGAAAAGGAAACGAATTCAACCACAGGCCATTGGGGCGAATAGTGTAGAACCAGATCTACCTGCGCATCTTCCAATCAGTTAAACAAATGTTAATGAAAACACTTCTGAAAGGCATACAGTCTAGATTTATGGATTACATAGCATGGATAAACACTTTTATTTTAAACCTTTGCCCTTCTATTCCTTGTTAGTTTACCATTTACCATGACCGTATGAATTCTCCTTCATTTACAGTTGTTTGCAATTTAGCATATGCGACCAAGTAGTTGTTAATCCTTTCGCTGTGAAAGGCAATTAAAGGCTTTTGGAAACAATGTAGAGTCAGGTGAGACAGCTCGAGACGAGCTGTCTGTCCTGAAATCTGCATTGATTGATACTTAGACATTCAGTTTTACATAATTTCCTGTTGGACGAAAGATGGAGCGGTCTAATTTTCAACATGGAAGTGTCGACTTTCTGAAATGCGGCAGTGAATTGGTTAAACAATTTCAATAATATCACTGAAAACTATTTTAATAGTATGCTACGTTATAAGAGCTGCGCATGGATTTTTAAGTCTTATTTCCTCTCCGGTTCGTTGTAATTTTAAGTATCGTTGGCGTATAAATAGTGGGATTACACATTTAGCCTTTATGTCAGAAGTGGCATTAAATTCTATACAGCACATAGGCGGATGGTGACCTCTCTGAAAATACTTTGCCTTTACACCGGCTTATCGGAGTCTTCATAGAAGGCAGATGCAATAACAATCCCTTCTGGTCAGACACGGTTTATACCAATAATCATTAGATTAGAAACAGATATTCATTTCTATATCTCCTTTTGTTAGATCTCAAAAACACTTCAAGTGTGGAAAGTCCAGTCTGAAGTTCAGTGCACCCATTACCGCAAAGATAAGTATCGTATTTATTCCAGCCATTTACATCTCAACACTTAAGATACATGTTTACAAGCTTTGTGATATGGGGTTAACTAGCTCTTTAAAAATAAGAACTATCGTTTTAAAACATATGAAGTAAAAGCGATAACAGATGTTTCTCCCTTGGTTACATGAGTAATTTACACATGATTATCCATGTGTCAGCCCATCCTTTTTGATATTAACATTCCATTGTACCTTTGTGTGGGGGCAATTTTGGTTACCTGCTGTTTCGCGTTGTTGTTATTGAAATGGTGAAGGTTCTTTAAAAAGATCAGAATGTTGTGGTTAAAGGAGACAATTATTAGTTTAATAAAAAGGAAGATATATTGATCTTACCTCGTAAGAAACAATAGATCCGCATTAAGCGATTGAGATATCATTATACAATATTGTCTTACTAGAATGACGGCCTCCGTATCCCACTTATCACTTGTTTGACCCGATGGCTTTATTAACCATTCTCCACATACAACGCATATACAGAGGACTTTGACAATATCTAGACAAGAATATGGAACATTTCTATAAATGAAAGTATATTTATTGAGTACAGTTAAAAGCATTGATTCCAATGACAACATTTCCCTTCTGCATCAATGTTTTCGAAAAGCCGTCTGCTGCAGATGCATCACCCATTCATGAGTCTACATCTGGGAAAGTGTTATAATATTGTAATGCAAAATGTTGTTTTAAGTCGCATATCGAGTTTGATGTTCACTGTATATCAACTGTATTCTTTGGTAAATTGTCAGCCATTATTAATTGATTGATTGATTGGTGATGTCAACGGTATTTTAGTTTACGTTTATTTCCTGACTTTCTCACACAACCTGACATTTTACCACAAACACATTTTTCTCCGGCAACTGAATAACTTCCTACATACTAGTATACCATTGAACACATTGACGGAGAACATTGTTCAAAATATACCTCTGTCAACCATCGGGTAGAATGAATGGCCAAGCCGGGGATTGAACTCACGTTCGAAGTTTTGACGTAGGGAACGAACATGTTTGCTCTTTCACTACTATTAATATATCCCACATGCGCACGCGTTTACATGAATATGCAAGTAGACAATGTCTTCAACTCTATTCACTGGTTTAACTTTCAATTGATTATATTGTTTTCACAAAGTGTTGCGTGGATTAGTTGAACATCGTCCGTTGCTGATTATTTATATGTAGGAATGGGTTGAACATGTAATATGCACTCCATTGATTCCTCTATTGGTGTTCAATACTTTCGATGTACATGTATATTCAGTAAATGGATTATAAATAGATGATCACAATTAATGTCCAGATTTGTCAAAATGTCGTAGTTTAACATTTCTAGAGCTAATTCATCTATTACTGTATATACTGTATCAGAAATATAAACCGCTTTATGTTCATTCTTGTTATTAGCACTGTGTTCCGATGGATTGTTTTAACGCTTGTAACGGTATTGTAGTAATATTAACTCTTTCACCGCCAAAGGCAATATTGAGGGTTTTGCAAGCAATACTGATTCAGGCGAGTCAGCTCGTAACGAGCTGTCTCACCTGAAATCAGCATTGTTTGCCTTTTAGTTATCAAAATAGTCCAAACTTTTATTACACGAGAAATGGAGATGACCGATTTTGAACATGGAAGAGTCTACTTTAAACAATTCGACGCTGAAAGAGTTAAGGCGACAGAACACTTTGAGGGCTTGGCGTGAAACGGTTGTAACTAAAATCGGTATTTTTGTACCAAGGTTTTACCTCGCTGTAAAGTCTTTATAATCGTTAAATCAGTTTTCTTGGTAAACAATGGAAATTTAGGTGCCATTGCTCGTTCTGAGGTATGACACCTAAATTTGCATGTTTACAAAGGGGTCAAAATTGCCCCTAAACCAGGGTTTTCAAAATAGGTTTTTAGTTACAACCGTTTCACGCCAAGCCCTCTACGTATACGTGATGCCTGGTTGACAAACCAGTACTAGGCTTGAACAAATTCCTAGCTGAAAGACACAACACCATGACCGCCTTGAGCGAAGATCAAACCCGGGGCCTCAGAGGCCAAGCACACGGCAACTGTAACAGCTGTAATGCCAACATTAAGACGAAAGGTAGCGAACAAGTCTTTATAATTGCTTAATCTAGATTAATCTAGATTTTTAAACAACTACTTGAAAATCGTTGATATCAGGAGTATAATCTTGTCAGTTTTTATACTTCACGAAGGCGTTACAGTCATTAGCTTGCAACAAATATGTAGCATTTCTACTTAGAAAAACAAAAAGGAGGATTACGCTGTTATTTATACATTTTTATATGTCTCGTTTGGGTCTTATAAATAGTTTTCCCTTTTCTCTTTGCATTCATTATTCTCATGTTTGTGTTACACATTGAACTATAATGAATATACCCAAATATTTAAATTATGCTGTCCTTGATACATCGATGAGATAAATTACAAAAAAAAATCCCAATTCATCCTCAATTTTCGCGTTGTATAAACAATGCTATGTAGTTTATATGTATATATGAAGACTGTTTTACTAAATGTGGACTAAACTGAACCTAATAAAACACACGGCAGATTCATAGAACCAACCTTCTGACAATCCTTCATAATAGAACTATTAACTATCACTATAAAGAGAAGGCATTTAATTAATCGAATTAATCGACTCGAGTCGGGCTGTCTACATCGGGATTCATTCCAATAGGTATCCCATGTTGCTATAGTGTGTCACTTGACTTCACATTTCTGCTCGATCTCATTAAAATTAGACCAAATATTTCGCTGTACGTTTATTCGATCTGATGACGACACCGCATAATAGGTCATCTAGAATTGACACTATAAATTTCAAAATACGCTTCATCGGATCACATGAATACGACCGTTTGTATATGAACTACCACCCTTGTACGTATATGTAACGATTTCTATTGTCGACAATTTGATTGGGTGAAGCAAATGCCAATGTGAGACGACTCTACTGTGTTCACTAATGCCAACGTGTACCGTTTTACTAAGACGGGCTCAAATGTTTATATGTCTATACGTGTTCACCAAAAGAAGCATTTTCGCTCGTCGAATTCGGGAAAATATCATTTTCTGTTCACCCAATGAACAAATAGCATCCTCTTTATAAATTACGGCTCTTTAGCAGTGTTAACGAATATGAAATTTAATGACAATTGAAGTCATTGACAGAAATAGATGCTCGCTGTGCAGTAGAATATGACTTTCGGAACAAAAAAATGGTTATGGCAATGTTTATATCGGTCGAACATTTACGATTTATGCTTTTATGACTCTGTGTCGATCAGCTATAACTCAAACGGTATCGACGAGATCTACCAAACTAAGGGTGGTGGGTTCGAACTCAATTCCTCCCTTCCGATGATTGACACACGTGATTAGGACTAGCGTTATTCGTATTCCATCACTTCTTTAGATAATCCGTTGTCTAGGGAATACTGGTGGGAGAAAGTCATGCAAAACACGTTAGGTAAACTGGTTATCGTGATATAACTGATATATCATGAATTCAGCGTTAATCTCTAATCAATGTAATTCCAGCAATACCTGCAGCTTATACGCAATATTTGTACAATATGTCACATAAAGGGTGTTGCTATATTAACTCTATAAGTATATTTGAGCCAGTGCATAAGGAAATGTACAAGTCTTTCCTACACATATCGAGGCTTGGCGTTGAAACGGTATGCAACTAAAATGGTATTTTGTTACCAAGGTTAATCACCTCGCCGTAAAGTCTTTATAATCGTTAAATCATTTTTCTTGGTAAACAATGGAAATTTAGGTGTCATTGCTCGTTATGAGCAATGGCACCTAAAATTTGCATTGCTACAAAGGAATCAAAATTGCCCTAAACCAGGGTTTTCAAAACTAGGGGTTTTAGTTACAACCGTTTCACGCCAAGTGCTCAAAGTCTTCTGCTAAAGATTCGTCGTATGTGGAAAGGGTTAACGTGTTGCATGGTATAAATGTTATTTCCTCTACTCGTTATACTGCGTAAATGACGTCACTTACTGCAGTTTTACAACAATAGAACAGCTGATACTGTAATTAACTAGCTTGATTGATTTGGCTTCATTGATTAAGTTTATGTCTGAGAATAAATGGATTATTGATGTGGAAATGCACAGATAGTGCCTACGGGGATTTAAATGCATAATGGAATATCTTGAAGGTGCACTAGCAGCATGTCTATTTTATTGTCTCTATCTTTCATCCTTCTCTTGACTCTCTCTGTTTTCTGTTTATCTCTATCTATATCTCTGACGCTCTCTGTTCTTCTACATCTATCTTTCTCTTGATCTCTCTGTTTCTGTTTCACTCTATCTCTGACTCTTTCTGTGCTTCTACATCTATCTTTCTATCCTTCCATTGATCTCTCTATTTCTGTTTCTCCTTTTCTGTCTGTCTCTGTCTCCATCTCTCTCCTCTCTCTCTCTCTCTCTCTCTCTCTTCTCTCTCTCTCTCTCTCTCTCTCTCTCTCTCTCTCTCTCTCCGTCTCTCTCTCTCTCTCTCTCTCCGTCTCTCTCTCTCTCTCTCTCTCGTCTCCTCTCTCTCTCTCTCTCTCTCTCTCTCTCTCTCTCTCCTCTCTCACTTCTCCTTCTCTCTCCTCTCATCTCCTCTCATCTCTCTTCTCTCCTCTCTCTCTCTCTCTCTCTCTCTCGCGCCGCGTGTTGGTATAAAAGTGTACTTTAGCCAATTGAACCTCAGTTAAGTTTGTATTGTATTTACTGACTCGTATCATATGTTTAAGGTAACATAAGTCACTATACATTATCAGGCGAACTATCTGTGTGCCAAAAATACCAGACGCAATCATAAATGTCACGTTCCTGATGTGTTTAATTATGCGCTATTTTGGCCACCGACGACGCTGTCAGCATATTGTGTTAGGTTTACTCATTCATACTCATGACTTCTGTTCTCGTATCTGTAAGCCCAACATCACCGTCTATTAATGTT